>CM069133.1:23609235-24124235 GCA_035221665.1 Okamejei kenojei
GTAGGTTGGAAGGTGAGGACTAGGGGGACTCTGCCCTTGTTACGAGTGGGGGGATAGGGAGAGAGAGCAGTGTTACGGGGTATTGAAGAAACCCTGGTGAGAGCCTCATCTATAGTAGGGGAGGGGAACCAACATATCCCATCTACACGAGTCCCACCTGCCTGCGTTTGAAACCTGTCCTATCCATGTACCTGTCTAATTGTTTCTTCAATATGGCACTAGTCCTGTGCTATCCTACGTTATCCTACTATATTATCCCTATGCACTAGGGGCAATTTACACGGGCCAATTAATCTACAAACCCGCACGTTTTTGGGTGTGGGAGGAAACTAGAGCGCACAGAGGAAAGGCACACAGAGAGAACGTGCAGACTCCATACAATCAGCACCCGAAGTTCAGGATTGAACTCGGGTCTCTAGCACTGTGAGGCAGCAGCTCCACCACCTGCACCACCCATTTCAATCTATTGAAATGAAGACATGCACTGTTGCTGCTGAATTAGTCAATTATAAGTCAAATTAGATTTATAGATGTAGATGCAGATTATCAACACTTCAGATTCTGCTTAGAAAACAATGTTGTCCCTGGAAACCCCAGCTGCATTGCTTGGATTAATGACTGACTCAGTGAATAGGGTTAATGTATGTCAGACACCTCTTTGAGTAAAACAAAAGTTTAGTTTTAGTTTAAAAAGTGTGAGAGTTGTTAATATTGTTGTAAGGTATATCTTTAATTAGGTAAATTGTTGGATTTTATTTTTCCTCCAGATTTGTGATTTGCATAAATGTGTGAAATAAAAATTCACGTTCTTCACAAGAATATATGGACATTACCTGTATGTGTAATCAAACTGTCTGCTGCAGGGTTTCAACAGGTCTGACAGCATTTGTCTGTGGTGGGGAAATGAAGAGTCAATGATTTGGGTTGAAATCCTCCATCAGAACTAGGAGTGGAGAGTGAAGATGGTCGACAGAAAGATGGTCAGCATTCAAGGTCCACCACCAATTTTCCGCCAACTGATGGTCCAGCGCCTCTTTAAACCGGACAAAATCACAAGAGCGCACTCGAAATTCACGGGGCGGCCACAGATGGCGCTGTGTGTGGCGTGGGCCTACACCTAGAAAGAGCTACCTGTTCACATCTGTAGTTGGAGGTGGTGATCCCTCGGTTTAGTGCAACTCTTAGCTTATTTTGTTTTCATTTAACCCTAGTTATGGCTTCGAGGCAAGGTCCAAGTGACAGTCATGGTGCCGAGCACATTTCATTTACATTTAATCTTTGTTTTATTTAAGTTTCTAGCTGTCCATGGTGCTTTAGAGGCACGGGAGGGCTAGAATTAGTGGGTCAGAGGTGTACTGTTGTGTCATTATTACATGACTCTGTTGGTCCGGCAAAATGGATAATCCTGCAACAAGGATTTGGAACCAAGGGTGCTGGAAAATAAGTGGTGGACCAGTTGTCATAAGAGAGTAGCTATTCCTGAAACTGGTGGTGCGTGACTTTAGTCTGTACCCCCTGCATGATGGTGTCAGCAAAAAGAGGGTATGGCCCTTAATGATAGACAATAGACAATAGACAAAAGGTGCAGGAGTAGGCCATTCGGCCCTTCATGCCAGCACCGCCATTCAATATGATCATGGCTGACCATCCACAATCAGTACCCCATTCCTGCCTTCTCGCCATATTCCCTGACTCCGCTATCTTTAAGAGCTCTATCTAACTCTCTCTTGAAAGCATCCAGAGAGTTGGCCTCCACTGCCTTCTGAGGCAGAGAATTCCACAGATTCACAACCCTCTGTGTGAAAAAGTTTTTCCTCATCTCCGTTCTGAATGGCCTACCCCTTATTCTTAAACTGTGGCCCCCTGGTTCTGGACTCCCCCAACATCGGGGATGATGCAACCTTCTTGAGGCAGTGCCTCATGTAAACACTTTCAGTGGTAGGGAGGGCGTACGGCTGTGGTGGACCAGGCTGAGTCCACCATTCTCTGCAGCCTCTTGCTTTCCCGTGGGTAGGAATTGCCATACCAGGCCATGATGCAACCAGTCGGGCTAGTTTCTACAGTACAGTTGTGGACATTTGTGGAAGTATTTGTGAGATGGTGCATTTCCTTAAACTTCTAAGGAAGTATAGGTTCAGGCACACGACCTTGATAATTGCGTCCACATGCTGGTCCCAGCACAGGACACCTGAGATGTTAACGCCCAGGAATTTGTAGCTATTCATTCATACTTCCGACCTCTGACCCACTGGCAAAGGGTCTCCCCTACATACCTACAAACGGGCCCTGACGAACCTGTAATCTCCCTGGTCTGAAGTTCAGGATTAATTCCCTGTTTTTGTGGATGTAGAGCGAGAGGTTGATGTTATGCATACACATCCATGTGTTTTATCTATTTCTAGAAACATAGAAACATAGAAAATAGGTGCAGGAGTCGGCCATTCGGTCCTTCGAGCCTGCACCACCATTCAATATTCTCATGGCTGATCATCCAGAATCAGTTGTTCATCAGTCTATGAAAGTAAGCATGGAGGTACAGCAGGCAGTGAAGAAAGCAAATGGCATGTTGGCCTTTATAACAAGAGGAATCGAATATAGGAGCAAAGAGGTCCTTCTGCATTTGACAGAGCCCTAGTGAGACCATACCTTGAGTATTGTGTGCAGTTTTGGTCCCCTAATCCTGGGACGGTCATATGCTGAGAGAATGGAGCAGCTGGGCTTGTACATTCTGGAGTTTAGAAGGATGAGAGGAGATCTCATTGAAACATATAAGATTGTTAAGGGTTTGGACACGCTAGAGGCAGGAAACATGTTCCCGATGTTGGGGGAGTCCAGAACCAGGGGCCACAGTTTAAGAATAAGGAGTAGGCCATTTAGAACGGAGACGGGGAAACACTTTTTCTCGTAGAGAGTGGCGAGTCTGTGGAATTTTCTGCCTCGGCGGGCGGTGGAGGCAGGTTCTCTGGATGCTTTCAAGAGAGAGCTAGATAGGGCTCTTAAAGATAGCGGCGTCAGGGGATATGGGGAGAAGGCAGGAACGGGGTACTGATTTGGGATGATCAGCCATGATCACATTGAATGGCGGTGCTGGCTCGAATGGCCGAATGGCCTACTCTTGTCTACATTGTCTATTGTCTATAGTACCCTGTTCCTGCCTTTTCCTCATATCCCTTGATTCTGTTACCCCTAAGAGCTAAATAAAACTCTCTCTTGAAAACATCCAGTGACCTATTGCCTTTGGTCTATTGTCTAATTGGCCTCCACCTCCTTCTGTGGCAGAGAATTCCGCCAATTCACAACTCTCTGGGTGAAAAAGCTTTTCCTCGTCTCAGTCCTAAATGGCCAACCCCTTATTCTCAAACTGTGACCCCATGGTTCCGGACTCCCCCAACATGGGGAACATTTTTGCTGCATCTAGCCTGTCCAATTCCTTAATAATTGTAAATGTTTCTATAAGATTCCCTTTCATCCTTCTAAAGTCCGGTGACTACAAGCCCAGTCGACCCATTCTGTGGCTGATCTATCTCTCCCTCCGAACCCCATTCTCCTGCCTGTCCCCATAACCTCCGGCACCCGTACTAATCAAGAATCTATCTATCTATCTCTGCCTTAAAGATATCCACTGAATTTGCCTCCACAGCCCTCAGCGACAAAGGATTCCACAGATTCACCACCCTCTGACTAAAGAAATTCCTCCTCCTCCTCTCCTTCCTAAAAGAACGTCCTTTAATTCCGGAGCTCTGACCTCTTGTCCGAGACTCTCCCACTAGTGGAAACGTCCTCTCCACGTCCAAGTCTACGTAGGTCTATGACTCTATGCCCATTGCACATTGATAATAACGTGAGACAGTTTCCCTTTAAATACTGTCCTTTCAGACTGGAAGTGCCCCCTCCCCTTCCGGTACATTATGACAGCTTCTTCACTGTCTGGAGTACAACATGAACAGTGTGTGTGTGTGCATTAATGTTATTCAGTTGCTCACAGATCATTCTTTTCTGAGCTGATCTAATTCTGAGGCAGAATTTCAGTGTGTCGTTCATTCAGCATGTTTGATAAGATTAGGACCTTTTAAACAAGGATGCATTTTGCAGCATTTGGATGAATGTCAGGGTGAATAAATGCAATGTTGGTCATCGGCTGCTATTTTAGTGAAAGCACTTGCTTTAAATAAGACTTGGCACTCGGCACAATCATAACAACCTATTCGGCTGCAATTATTTGGTCTTTTGGATTTGCGCAAAAGCCATGGTCAGCTTGTCACCTGGAGTCTGAAGAACGGCGAGGAGTGCCACTGCGATCAGACCTGATGGGGAGCACGAAAGGCTGGTCCACCTGACCCAGCCCTTGTACAACGGTGGCAGGTAACCAAGGCGGGACAACCTGGACGTTGCTAACGGGAAGTCGGGATGGCCTCTGAGACCAGGTCAAAGGTCAAGGACTCTACTGACGTCACAAATAAGCGAATGAATGCATGAATGAATGATGAATGAATGAATGGATGAATGAATGAACAAATGAATGGATGACAATCGCAGCTCCTGATGGAGGCATCGTGTTGAAATAGGAGGACCAGATGATTATTCACAAGAATCACAGGGATTTTAAAGAGACATCTTCTCCCTCTTGTGGAATATTATCACAATCATCTCTGCTGGGAAGCAAAGCAGAAGATCGATGTGAGTGTGATTTGGAGGTAAACGCCCACTGAATGGTGACAAATTAATGATCTGGATGATATTGCTGCAAACGGCTTTGGCGATCGATTAAAGGTGCACGGACAAGCCTGCGGGACCACACGGAATTTTAATTATGTAGACGTGTTATTTGTTAACAGAGGGCACAAGCCGGGAAGGGGGGGGGGGGGGGGTGTTGGGGTGGGGGAAGTGACGGTGAGAGGCAGGGAAAACGAAGTGAGAAGGAAGCGCAGTTGAAAAGACATAATAATAGATAAAAGAGAAAACATAGAAAACGGGGGGGAATAACAGTAAGGGATCAAGGTGTGTTAGTGGTGAAGAAAGAGTGGTAGATTAACTGGAAGAAGTGTGGCAACAGGGAGAGGGGGAGAGATAGAGAGAGAGAGAGTGCAGTCCAGCCAGTGGCTGGAGCCAGGCTGAGAGTAATGGGCTGTGCTCCCAGTATCCATGTCTCTCAAAGCGGAGTGATTTACTGCAGAGATTCGGATGAATCAAACTCTCCACATCAGACCACCACCATTTCCCAAGGCACAGCAACAGTCCACGGCTTCTTCATCAAGGCAGATGCCGCTGAATCGCTGCCCTCGATGCTGGCATACCAGAGTCGTGCAACACGTACCTCTTCACGCCGAGAGAAGACGGAGAACAGCAACTGCATTGAAGCCGAGACCCAGACCAGCCACACCAGTGTTAAGGTAACGAGCCTTGTTTATTGCACTCTGCGATGCCTACTCCTTTCTCAAAATACAGACGGCTCATCGCGATGCTTGTCTTTCTTATGCTATCTGTCACAACTTCCATTTATAAACATAGATTATTGACCTGGAATAACAAATGTGTGTGTGTGTGTGTTTTTTTTCCATGCTTATAGGTGTATATGTAATGGGAGGTTATTCCGGTTGTTTTTGGCTAATGCTGCTTTCTTGCAACTATGAGAACATTTGGCTGACTTTCCCCTTTAGGGAACTGAGGATGAATTTGTACAGCATTCTGCAACTGGAGAATTAAAGTGAGAAGCGCTGAGTATTTTTGCTTGTACCAAGATGGAGGGGAAGCTTGAGGTGAAAACCCGAGCAGAGCTGGGATTAAATCAGATCAACCTCGTGCTCCATGCCCAGTTGCAGAGGATCCTCCGCCACAGAAGGCAAATTCGCTGGATGTATTCAAGAGAGAGTTGGATATAGCTCTTTGGGCTAACGGAATCAAGGGATGTGGGAGAAGGCAGGAACAGGGTACTGATTCGGGATGATCAGCCATGATCATCTTGAATGGCGTTGCTGGCGCGAAGGGCCGAATGGCCTACTCCCGCATCTATTTTCTTTGTTTATATGTCTTTTTAACCCTGTTTGCCAATCCCATCTCAACGCCTTGCAAGTTTAGGAGGGTCCTTTTGATGACCACCAGGGCTGAGGGAGATAGATATTATACAGAGAGTAGTGGGGGCCTGGAATGCACTGCCAGGGGTGTTGGTGCAGACAGATGGGATAGTGGCGTTAAAGAGGCTTTTAGACAGGCACATGGATGTGCAGGGAATAGAGGGATATGGATCACGTACAGGCAGCGAGATCAGTTTGACTTGGCATCATGTTCGGCACAAACATTGTGGGCTGAAGGGCCTGTTCCTGTGCTGTCCCGTTCTATGTTCTCTGGTACAGGTGGCTAGAAATCGTCTTTCACCATGTGAATATGTGGTGAAAATCTGTGTGTCACTTGTAGTGCACGGGTAGGGTTGCCAACTTTCTCACTCCCAAATAAGGGACAAAAGGTCAGAATCTGGAACAAATTCCCGACGGCAATTCGTTGACTGCCTCGGCTGGAGCTGGGTGAATGAGTTGGCCCGGGTGCTGGACTGCACACTAAGTCCAGCCGGTGGGCCAGCTGAGGAGTTTTGGCCCGGGTGCCGGACATTGCGCGCGACGTCGTGCCAAAGCTCCTCAGCTGGCCCGCTGGCTGGGCTTCGTGTTCTGCCGCACGCAAAGTCCGGCGCCCCATCCAGCTCGCGAAGCGATGATCGGCCATGAGAAGGAGGGGTGGTGGTGGTGTCGGCGGTAAGCGAAGGTGCAAAGGTCAGACAGCTGGCCGGGCTGCCGACGGGCGAGGAGCTGCTGCTGCTGCTGCTGCTGCTGCTGCACTCCATGGGCTGCACTACGTCGGGACGGGTGAGGCGGGGCCGGACCCGGCGTTCAGACCCGATAGTCCCCTCGACCCGAGTAGTAGCAGTCAAATACGGGACAAGGGCGGTCACATACGGGACAAACCAATTTACCCCAATATATATATACGGGATGTCCCGGCTAATACGGGACAGTTAGCAACCCTGTGCACAGGCCCAATCAGACCCACTCACGAAAATATGTGAGGTTCAGTAGGAATATTTGTAGCAGCAGGCAAAGAATCATACATTGCAACGGGGTATACAGTCTCCTTTGATGGGCGTTTGCACATTTGTGGCGTTATTGCCACTCCTGTCACTGGCAAAGGGGGTCGGACCCGAGAGGAACTGCACCCATTGCTAACCCCACTGCAGCTGCCCTCCGTGTTACTATGGAGGTAACTTAAACCATGGCAGCCTCCTGTGTGTCTGACTATCTGCTAACCAGTCAGCGGAAAGACAATACTTGATTGCAATCGAGCCATTTACAGTGTACAGATACATGATAAGCGAATAACGTATGGTGTAAGCTAAACCCAGCAAGGGGAGAGTAAAGGCATTTGAGGAAGCGCATTGACGTAGCTGTAGTGTAGTTTAGTTTATTTGTTTATTGTCATGTGTACTGAGATACAGTGAAAAGCTTTTGTTACGTGCTAACCACAATACATGATTACAATCGAGCCATTTACATTGTACAGATACATGACAAGGGAAAAACATATAAGGCCCTGTCCCACTTGCAGATTTTTTTTCGACGACTGCCGGCGTCATCTCAGTGTCCCCAAAACATTTTGAACACTTCAAAATCCAGCGGCGACAAAAAAAGAAGAAAAAAACACAGCGCGTCATATGTCATCACACCGCTAATTTTTCGGTGACCTGATATGTCAGTCAATGATACCGGCAGTCGCCGAAACAAAATTGCCAGTGCACGGTGAAGCCAGCAAAATCCGATTCAAGGATAGTTGCTGCCTGACACTGCCAGAGACCCGGGTTCGATCCTAACTGACTGTGTGGAGTTTCCACGTTCTCCCCGCGTGGGTTAAGTCTAAAGTCCAATGTAAAGTCTGATGGTTTTCCCCAAATTAGATCCTATGTTGGGTTGGACCACGAGATGCAAGATAATCGAAGAGGTACCTTGATCACCCTGCTTTCAGTAGGACGTCTTTAGGATGGATAAAGCACAGAGAAGATTTACGAGGATGTTGCCTGGTCTCGAGGGCCTGTGCAGCAGATAAGGATTGGGCAGGCTAGAAATGCAGGGGGCTAAGGGGTGATCTTATGGAGGTGTATAAAATCATGAGGTGAATGGATTGGGAGAATCCATAATCTTTCATTCAAGGTAGGGAAATTAGGAACACATAGGTTTAAGGTGAGTGGGGCAAGATATAACGACACATTTGACGGCACTGGGCCTGTACTCGCTGGAGTTTAGAAGGACGAGGGGGGACCTCATAGAAACTTACCGACTAGTGAAAGGCCTGGATAGAGTGGGTTTGGGGAGGATGTTTCCACCTGTGGGAGAGTCTAGCACCATACATCCCAGCCTCAGAATTAGAGGACGTTCCTTTAGGAAGCAGATGAGGAAGAATTTCTTTAGTCAGAGGGTGGTGAATCTGTGGAATTCATTGCCACAGAAGGCTGTGGAGGCCAAGTCAGTGGATTTATTTAAGGCAGAGATAGATAGATTCTTGATTAGTACGGGTATCGGGGCTTATGGGGAGGAGAATGGGGTTAGGAGGGAGCGATAGATCAGCCATGATTAAATGGCGGAGTGGACCTGATGGCCAAATGGCCTAATTCTGCTCCTATCACTTATGAACATATGAACTTTGGAATCTGAGGAGCAACCTTTCTGACAGATGGTGGTGGGTATATGGAATGAGTTGGCAGGAGCGGTAGTTGAGGCAGGTACTATAACAGCATTTAAAATGGACAGGTACATGGATAGGAAAGGGTGTGTGGATTAAGGTGTAAATGCAGGCAAACTCGGTTAGATAGGGCATCCTGTTTGGCATTGGCGATCTGGTCTGAAGGGTTTGTTTCTGTGCGGTATGGTTTTACGTGATTTGTTTAAAAGACCTTGAACATCAAAGAGACGAACAGTGATATCTTATTTTCATCATTCTGACCACTGAACACTGAGGCTGGGAAAGAGATACACAAGGAACTGCTGTAGCTGTTTTTAAAAAAAAAAAACCAACATTACATGCTGGAGTGACACAGTGGGTCAGGCAGTATCTATGGAAAACATGGGTTGGTAACGCTTTGGATCGGGGTCCTTCTTCAGGCACAAGGTGCCCACCAAACATGCCATCTATCCATAGATAGACACAAAAAGCTGGAGTAACTCAGCGGGACAGGCAGCATCTCTGAAGAGAAGGAATGGGTGACGTTTCGGGTCGAGACCCTTCTTCAGACCCTATCCATGTTCCCTATAGAAGCTACATGTGCAACCTGTGGATCATTCTATGTAGACACTTAAATTGGTCTCACAGCTGATCTTAGAGTGATACAGCATGGAAACAAGGCCCAACCTGCCCACACCGGCCAACATGTCTCAGCTACACTAGTTCCACTTGCCTGTCTTTGGCACATATCCCTCCAAACCTGTTCTTTCCATGTACCTGTCTAAATGTTTCTTAAACATTGCGATATTAACTGCCTCAATTATCTTCTCCGGCAGCTCGTACCACAAACCCACCACTCTGTGTGAAATAAGGTTCCTATTAAATCTTTCTTCCCTCTCCTTAAACCTATGCCCTCTGGTCACCGATTCCCCTACTCTGGGCAAGAGATACTGTGCGTCTCCCCGACCTATTCCTATCATGATTTTGTGCACCTCTATAAGATCACCCCTCATCCTCCTACGCTCCAAGAAATAGAGTCCCAGCCTGATCAACCCTTCCGTTTAGTCCAGACCCTCTAGTCCTGGCAACATCCTCATAAATCTTCTCTGTACCTCTTTCCAAATTGACAACTTGCTCTATGTAGAATTTGTACCATTTTACTTACTAGGCATCGACCTCTCCCTACAGCTGAGACCCCCCTCGTCCTGGCAACATCCTCGTAAATCTTCGCCATACCCTTGCCAGCTTGACAACATTGTGTCTTTACTGGCAGCCATCGATGGGCCCAGACGTTTCCTTGCCTGCTGACTATGGGGAAGTGTGGTTGGCAACTGGCACTGCTAAAATGTCAGTGGCCTCGGGGTGCCTGGCACATAACAATGACTGGGCCAATGAGCCTGACTTGAACTAAAAATGACTGCGAGCATTGTGCACATGAGATTAAAAAAAACACTTTTATACACAATTTGCACGTAAAACATGGCCAATTATGGTTGCCAATTTAAGGTAGGAATTGTCGCAGGAGTTCCCAGTGTTGGCGATGAAGGTAGAACCACATACCTTGTACATACACTTCACCTCGTATGTAAAAAGACATACCGAATAGTATATTCAATGGAATACTTTTTATAACCGATTAGTGAAAGGTCTGGATACAGTGGATGTGGAGAAGATGTTTCCACTGGGTGGGAGAGTCCAGGACCAGAGGCCAGAGCTGAAGAATAAAATAATGTTCCTTTAGAAAGGAGTAGAGGAGGAATTTCTTTAGTCAGAGGGTGGTGAATCTGGAATTCATTGCCACAGAAGGCTGCGGACACCAAGTCATTGCATATTTTTTAATAGACAATCGGTGCAGGAGTAGGCCATTCCGCCCTTCGAGCCAGCACCGCCATTTAATCTGATCATGGCTGCTTATCCCCAATCAGTACCACGTTCCTGCCCTCTCCCCGTATCCCCTGACTCCACTATCTTTAAGAGCCCTAACTAGCTCTCTCTTGAAAGTATCCAGAGAACCGGCCTCCACCGGCCTCCACCGCCCTCTGAGGCAGAGAATTCCACAGACTCACCACTCTCTGTGTGAAAAAGTGTTTCCTCGTCTCCGTTCGAAATGGCTTACCCCTTATTCTTAAACTGTGGCCCCTGGTTCTGGACTCTCCCAACATCGGGAACATGTTTCCTGCCTCTAGCGTGTCCAAACCCTTAATAATCTTATATGTTTCAATAAGATTCCCTCTCATCCTTCAAAACTCCAGAGTATACAAGCCCAGCCATTCCATTCTCTCAGCACGTGACTTCCCGCCTTCCCAGGAAGGTGCAGATTGATAGATTCTTGATTAGTACGGGTGTCAGGGGTTATGGGGAGAAGGCAGGAGAATGGGGTTGAGAGGGAAGGATAGATCAGCCATGACTGAATGGCGGCATAGACTTGATGGCCGAATGGCCTAATTCTGCTCCTATAACTTATGCACAGCTCTGTCCATCTCTTCAATGTGCAAGGCCTTAAACAAAGTACATCGAGTCGTGCAGCTTGGAAACGGGCTCTTGTGCTCAATTTAGTGAAGTAAAAAATCTTGCAATTACTTAGCATCCTTCTTATCCCTTGCAGGACCTACCAAAGCACAATACAGACAATAAAGTACTTCTGACCTATCTGTTTTTACAGAGAAAGCATGGTAGCCTGTTTGCAAATAGCATTGTGACAGTGATTATGTAAAGGCTTTTTCTTTCTAGGAATATGGGGAGAAGGCAGGCACGGGTTATTGATAGGGGACGATCAGCCATGATGACAATGAATGGCGGTGCTGGATCGAAGGGCCGAATGGCCTCCTCCTGCACCTATTTTCTATGTTTCTATGTTTAACTAACGTTGAATTAAGGATGGGCTACGATAACATAGAACAACACAGGAACAGCCCCCCTTTGACCTGCAATGTCTGCGCCTAACATGATGCCAAGCGTGGTTCTATCTGCCTGCAGATAATCCATATCCCTCCATTCCCTGCATATCCACGTGCCTCTCCAAAAGTCTCTTAAATGGCGCCGTGATATCTGCCTCCAGGACGTTAATTGGCCTCAGTAAATTGCTCCTTGCATCTGCCGCCACCACTGCCCTCGCTGGTGCGTTCTGACATCCGTTCCTCGCCCCTTTTTCCATTAAGCAATGCCATTTCCTATCATTAATCCGAGAGAGCAGTTTTAACGTCCCATTAGAGAGATAGCATCTCAGACAAATCAGTGGAATGCTGTTGTTCCATCAGCTGAAGACGTTTGTCCTTGGCTCATTGCAGCGGGATTTGAATCTAGAACTTTATTACCCAGAGGCACAGAATAGAAAATGTTTGCTGAATCAATAAATTATGTTTATATCATGTGTGGGAAGGAACTGCGGATGCTAGTTTAAACCGAAGATAGACTCAAAATGCTGGAGTAACTCAGCAGGACAGGCAGCAACTTTGGAGAGAAGGAATGGGTGACGTTTTGTAGAAACATAGAAAATAGATGCAGGAGTAGGCCATTCGGTCCTTCGAGCCAGCACCGCCATTCAATATGATCATGGCTGATCATCCAGAATAAGTATTAAAGAAGGAACTGCAGATGCTAGAAAATCGAGGCTACACAAAATGCTGGAGAAACTCAGTGGGTGCAGCAGCATCTATGGAGCGAAGGAGAGGAGATAGTCTGAAGAAGGGTTTCGGCCCGAAACGTTGCCTACCTCCTTCGCTCCGTAGATGCTGCTACACCCGTTGAGTTTCTCCAGCATTTTGTGTACCATCCAGAATAAGTACCCTGTCCCTGCCTTCTCCCCATATCCCTTGATTCCGTTTCGAGACGACTCTTCATCAGACTGGTTTAGACTGATTACATGTTTATATCATTGCCTATATCACTCATTTCCCTTTTCCCTAACTAGAAGGCTCGCAACCCGAAACGTCACCCCATTCCCCTCTCCAGAGACGCTGCCTGACCTGCTAAATTACTCCAGCTTTTTGTGCCTATAAATGATGTTTAGTTTCTGGCTGACGATATACTGTGGGTGTACTGATCAATGGAAAACCTATTGCTATTTGGCAGGTAGATACTGTAAGAACACAGCAGAGAGATCCTGTTGCATTGGTTAGGTCACTGGATGGGTCCTCTTCTTCTTGCATATGGCGTGCACAGCCTAAAGTTGCAGATCAACTTGTTCTATTTGATCAATTTGTTTGTGCACGTCAGTTTGATTGCATTAGTCGAAACAGGGTAGACCAGGTGAAGGTTGCAATCTCCCACCCCACTGGGTGGGTAACCCAGAGGTTTGGGCCAACAGTCTCAGAGAGCTGAGTTCAAATCCCATCACGACAGCTGCAAAAAAATAAAAAAATAAATTTGATTAATCTGGAAATTTAAATAAATTTGTAATTTTTATTTAATCGAATTTGCAAGAAGTTGCCTTTTCATCCTGTGCTGTCAGATAAATTTTCTTATAAACTACGTATCATGGAGAGGTCGAGAGAGGGAGCCGCCAGTTGGTGTTAAAAACCCATTATGTCCTTTAAAAGGTGGCAATGTGCCAGCTTTATATGTAATTCCTAACCCACCCAAGTGGTTAGCTTCCAAAACAGCAGCAAAGGCACTTTGATGGAAATTAATCCAGAACCAGCGGTTCACAGTGTAAGAATAAGGGGTAGGCCATTTAGGACTGAGATGAGGAAAATCTTTTTCACCCAGAGAGTTGTGAATCTGTGGAATTCTCTGCCACAGAAGGCAGTGGAGGCTGATTCACTGGATGTTTTCAAGAGAGAGTTAGATATAACTCTTAGGGCTAAAAGAATCAAGGGATTTGGGGAGACAGCAGGAACGGGGTACTGATTTTGGATGATCAGTCATGATCATATTGAATGCTGGTGCTGGCTCGTAGCACCTATTTTTTTTTTAAATGTTTCGACCAAGCCAAGGATACCACAACCGCAAACTAAAAACAAAGCTAAAATTCCTTCTCCTCCCCACTCCCGGAGGCAGGTGAAACAGAAGCTTCAATAGACATTAGGTGCAGGAGTAGGCCATTCGGCCCTACGAGCCAGCACCGCCATTCAATGTGATCATGGCTGATCATCCCCAATCAGTACCCCGTTCCTGCCTTCTCCCCATATCCCCCGACACCGCTATTTTGAAGAGCCCTATCTAGCTCTCTCTTGAAAGCATCCAGAGAACCTGCCTCCACCGCCCTCTGAGGCAGAGAATTCCACAGAATCCAAAGCGCGTACTACCAGACTCAGGAACAACATCCACTGAAAAACAGCTTCTGAATATTTCTTACACAAGCGCGGCTAGAGTACTGTCTGATTCAACTCCACCCCATTGTAGACATTGGACACTGTGGAACTGATGGCTACAATGCTGAGAACTCCGTATCTTCCCCTTTACTCTACCTATTGTAGTTGAGTTTGATTTGATTATATTTATAATGGCATTATCTAATCTGCTTGGAGTACATGCATAACAAAGTTTTTCGGTACACATGATAATAAACCTCAAGCTAAACCTAAAAACAGGCACGATGCTGAACAGTGTGTCTATGTACGCGCTGGTGTTGGTGCAATGAACTAACAGCTCCATGATGCTGGGGTTAACTATTTGCCATGAAGATAGACACAAAATGCTGGAGTAACTCAGCGGGACGGGCAGCATCTCTGTAGAGAAGGAATGGGCGACGTTTTGTGTCGAGACCCTCAGACTGAGAGACACAGATCATGAAGGGTAACATATGAATTCATATACTACCATGCAGAGATAACATTTTAATCAGGGGGACTTTCATCTCCATTTTAAATGGCTTACCCCTTATTCTTATTAACTGTGGCCCCTGGTTCTAGACTCCTCCAACATCGGGAACATGTTTCGTGCCTCCAGAGTGTCCAAAACCTTAATAATCTTATATGTTTCAATAAGATCCCCTCTCATCCTAAATTCCAGAGTATACCAGCTCTGCCACTCCATTCTCTCAGCATACGACAGTCCCGCCATCCCGGGAATTAACCTTGTGAATCTACGCTGCACTCCCTCAATAGCAAGAATGTCCTTCCTCAAATTAGGGGACCAAAACTGCATGCAATACTCCAGGTGTGGTCTCACTAGGGGCCACAGAAAGACCTCTTTGCTCCTATACTCAACTCCTCTTGTTATGAAGGCCAACATGCCATTCGCTTTCTTCACTGCCTGCTGTACCTGCATGCTTACTTTCATTGACTGAGGAACAATAACCCCCACATCCCATTGTACTTCCCCGTTTCCCAACTTGACATCATTCGGATAATAATCTTCCATCCTGTTTTTGCTACCATGCTTTTTGTTCCATCCTGTTTTTGATACCATAGATAATGCTATTAATCCGGAAGATGCATGATCATTTCATTCCAAAAAGGAAGAAATATTCTAAGGTGAGTTGGAGGCAACCGTGGCTGGATTGCTTCTTGCTTCCCACTCATCTTTGCTACGTTGTACTTCTCTTTTATTTTTATACTGTCCCTTTATAACTTGTAAGTTACTAAATATCTGAATGGAACAGTGTTATGTTTATAATGGAACATAGCAGAGTGGTGCAACTGGTAGAGTTGCTGCCTCACAGCGCCAGAGACCCAATTCCTTCTCTCCGGAGATGCTGTCTGTCCGGCTGATTTACTCCAGCTTTTTGTGCCTTTCTTCAGTTTAAACCGGCATCTGCACTTCCTTCCTGCACATAACATCCCAACTTCGCTCGTCAATATAGACACAAAGTGCTAGAGTAACTCAGCGGGTCAGGCAGCAACTCGAGAGAAAAAGGATAGTTGACCGCTCGGGTTGGGACCCTTCTTCGGACCAGAAATGAAACGTCACCTATCCTTTTTCAGCAGAGACGCTGCCTGACTTGCGGAGTTACTCCAGCACTTTGTGCCTCTCTTTAGTTTAAACCAGCATCTGCAGTTCCTTGTTTTTACATTTTATACTCAATATCCCGACTGATGAAGGCTAATGTATCAAAACCCTACTTGACCACCTTATCTACCTGTGACACCACTTTCAGGGAACTACGCACCCACTTGTCTGAATCGGCCCTCTGCTCTACAACACTCTCCAGGGCCTTACCATTCACTGTTTAGGCCCTGCCCTGGTTTGACTATCCAAGCTGCAACACCTTGCATTCATCTGCATTAATCCATCAATGATTCAAGAAGAAAACAGCTGTGACTGCACGAAATAGGGTAAGAATGCGCCAAAGCCCAGTAACTCATGTTTTACGACTGAGAAACCACCACCCTACCACTCCAAGCGGGAGCGAGGCTCTGGGGTGATGTAAATCAAGGCCTCAACACTAATTCCACAAACCTGACTTTATCTGTGCAAGGTGTGTGGACAGAATAATGAGTACCAGCAATCAAACAACAGCTCGGAAGCCTAAACCTCAATGATGCGTTCATTTCTCAAGTTAACCAAGAAGTGCTTTTCATAGACGTGTGCTGATATTATTAGGATATTAGAACTGTGTGCGCCATTCCGTCCCTCTCCCTACTTTATCATTCAGTCACATCATGTCTGGTTATTTACCTCAGCATGTCTTTCCTGTACTGAAAGAAGGAATATAGGTGGTGTGTGGGTGGGGTGGGCAATAGATGCAAGTCCAGGTGAGGCACAGTGGAGGGAGGGGGGAGGGGGGAGAAAGGCGGTGGCGGGAAGAAGGGGGGAGGGTTTTGTAGTTGCCTACAATACGAGGATTCAATCTTCATACCATTTGATTGTAAGCTACCCAAGCAGGATATGAAGTGCTGGTCCTCCAGTTTGTGTGCGGCCTCAGCCTGGCAATGGAGGAGGTCTAGGACAGAAAGGTCAGTATGGGATGGGAAGAAGAGTTGAAAAGGTTGGCAACTGGGATATCCAGTCGGCAGACCGAGCTTGTTCCCCTCGATATACCCCTCCCCTTCCACCTGCATTCCTTCCTCTATCCCCTAGCTTTGTAATTCGCAACTCTGCACTCCTTTTGTCTCACACCTTCTGTCCATTGATCCCTGGCCTTTGTCCAACCATATGTCTCTAAAACCCCGCCCCCACCCCTCGCCCACATCAACCTATTTTCTGCCAATCTTTATCAGGCCTCCTCTCTCCCCCCCACCCCAACACACAATCCGTCTGAAGAAGAGCCCTGACCCGAAACGTCACCTATCCATGATCTCCGTCTGAGTTACTCCAGCACTATGTGTCTTTTTTTTTGTTATCCAGCATCTCCAGTTCCACCTGGTTTATCCAGGTTTTGTTCTGGCAGATGAAAAAGACTGTGGGGGCAAATGATTGGTCTTGGAATAGGAGGAGATGTTGCACCATATTAGTATCTCGACCCGAAACATCGCCAATCCCTCCTCTCCACAGATGCTACCTCACCCGCTGAGTTACTCCAGCATTTTGTGTCCACCTTCGATTTAAACAGCATCTGTGGTTCTTTCTGAAGCATAGTATCATGGCTAGTCTGCAGCCAACAGTAGCCTAATCCCAATGGAAAGGAAGTAGCCGAGCTTTTCAACAATTAATCCTCAGACTTTACATTTGTGAGATTTCTGTGTCTAATGGTGCCCCCCTCACTGCAAGTACCTTAAGTTCATGAGTTCAAGGAGCTGAATTGGGCTATTCGGCTCATCAATTCTACTCCTCCGGCTGATCTATCTTTCTCTCTCAACCACCTGCAAGTGAAAGTTAATGAGATAAATTAAAAGTCCGAACTATCTGTTGAGCATAATTTACAATGTGCCGTGGCTGAGTGATGGTACCCACTGGTAGAGCACATTCTCCTGTCTCTTAAATATCAGTTACAGTGGGTGTGTAGTTTGCACCTTACAACATGAAAGGAAAGCATTTATCCCTTCAGATCCACGTTGACTCCCATTTCAGTTGAGTAACGCCCATTAGTTCCAATCCCGATATTCACTCAATTTATTTTCTCACATCTGCTCTTCTTTGATGCTTTTCCGTTGCCAAGATAAGAGATAACCGCTGGACTGTTACTCCACCACGTGTTTAGTTTAGAGACGCAGCGTGGAAACAGGCCCTTTGGCCTACTGGGTCCGCGTTGACCAGTGATGGCTGCATTTTAACACATTCCTCCACACACTAGGACATTTACCTACATACCTGCACGCCTTTGGAGTGTGGGAGGAAATCTCGGAGAAAACCTGCGCAATCATTGAGACCTGGGAAGAAACGCGAGCATCCAGAGGAAACCATGGAGAAGGTGCAAATTCCATATGGACTGCACCCATGGTCATGGTCGAAGCTGTGTCCCTGGAGCTGAGAGGTGAAAGCGCCAACTGCTGCCTTCCTGCGTTAATTCATCGTATTTTTGGAGCAACCATGAATGTATCTTCTTGAATTCTGCTGATGCAAGCCTGGAGATCTCTTCGATAGACACAACACGCTGGAGCAACTCAGCGGGACAGGCAGCATCTCTGGAGAGAAGGCACGGATGACGTTTTGGGTCGAGACCCTTCTTCAGACTGGAAATCTCTTGACCGTCTCCAACCCTGGCAGATGATTATTTTGTGTGTAAATCACAAGTATTCTGCCCTCAGAAGTTCTTAAACTTCGCAAGGACATGAAATGCCTGGGGAGTTGGATACATCTGCAAGTGTATATTAAAATCATGTGGGATATATCTGGTCTGTGCAACCAAAGTAGGCAGGGCATGCCTATCTCCTTCGCTCCATAGATGCTGCCTCACCCACTGAGCTCCTCCAGCATTTTTGTCTATTTTTGTTGTGTTCTTCAAAATTCCTCTTATTACAATGGCGCAGTTCACGGGCAATTTGATCCCACAAAACTGGCGCCATTCACTGCAAATCTGCTATTGTAAGTCTCTAAAGGCAGGCTGGTAGATTCATAGAACGTAGAAAATAGAATATAGAACAGTGCGGCACAGGAACAGGCCCTTTGGCCCACAATATCTGTACTAAACATGATGCCAGGAACAAATCTTATCTGCCTGCACGTAATTCATACCCCCCCCCCCCCCCCCCCCCCCCCCCCCCCCCCCCCCCCCCCCCCCCCCCCCCCCCCCTCCAAAGGAGATGTGCGGAGGCTTGTTTTTTACACAGTGTATGGTGGGTGCCTAGAATGAGCTGCCAGCAGTGGTGGTGGAGGCAGATGGGTAGTGGTGTTTGCGGGACTTTCTGATAGGGATATGGAGTGATATGGATCACGTGCTGAGAGATGGAGATTAGTTTATCCTGGCATTATGATTGACACAGATAATGTGGGTCGAGGGGCCTATTTCTGTCCTGTACTTTTCTATGTTCCACGTTCTATGTAATAAGGAATAGTTTCGGCTATTGCCGTTATTGCCGTTAGTTCCTTACTAACTAAGAGTACAGAGCGGTGGTGCAGCGGTAGAGTTGCTGTCTTGCAGCATCGTAGACCCGGGTTCGATCCTGACTACGGGTGCTCTCTGTACAGAGTTTGTACGTTCTCCCCACAACCGTGTGCGTTTTCTCCGACGTCTTCAGTTTCTTCCCATACTCCACCGGCGTACAGGTCTGTAGGTTAAGTGGCTCGGTATAAATGTAAAAAATGTCCCTCGTTTAGTGTTAATGTGCGGGGAACACTGGTCAGTGCGGATTCAGTGGGCCAAAAGGCCTGTTTCCACGCTGTATCTCTAAGCTAAACTAAAGTAGAATAGATGTCTTGGTGGAAAGCTGAAACAAATTTCTAGGTGATATATCTGTTTTGTAGGTGGTTTTTCTTTTACAAATTGGCTATTCTTTTCCACTGCTCCATGAGAGTGAAACACCAGTTAAAATGATGTGATTAACGCATTTCAAATCCTGAGATATGTTGGTCTAACGTAAGCCTGGGAACTTACAAGTGATGCTTAGGACTTTGGAACAGGAGTGAACCATGAAGCTACTTGAGCTCCCTCCACTATTCAGTAAGCCCGTAACTAATTTGTGATGTTTCTCTAAATATTTGACAGCCCTACACCCTTCAAATATCATCCCTTGCAGTCTTTTGTTTAGAATTAACTGTTGTTATCATTAACACAGTCCCCTGTGCTAATTAGTTCTAAGCATGGTGAAATAGCTCCTAACTTAACTCATAAAAGCCTGGCTTTAAATTTTAGACTGTGACTTTTCTCCCAGAAAACAGCCCTAATTCCACCCCAACTTTAAAAAAAAATGTTTTCATGCATATGTATCTTATCAGTACTTTAAACTTCTGATCAAATCCTTCATAGAAATATAGAAACATCGAAAATAGGTGCAGGAGTAGTGCCAGCATCATCATTCAATATGATCAAGGCCTAAATCAGTACCCCACTCCTGCTTTCCCTCCATATCCCTTAATTCTGTTAGCTCTAAGAGCGAAATCTAACTCTCTTGAAAACATCTAGTGAATTAGCCTCCACTGCCTTGTATGGCAGAGAATCCCACAGATTCACAACTCTCTGGGTGAAAAAGGTTTTCCTCATCTCAGTCCTAAATGGCTTACCCCGTATTCTTAAACTGTCACCCCTGGTTCTGGACTCCCGCAACATCGGGACTATTTTTCCTGCCCGTCCAATTCCATCTACCCTGTCCAATCCCTTAAGAATTTTCTATGTTTCTATGAGATCCGCTCTCATCCTTCTAAATTCCAATTAATATAAGCCCAGTCTATGTATTATTTAATTATTTAATGCTTTGGCATACACCCTCCAGTTATAGTAATAAAGTAATATAGCATGGAAACAGGCCCCAACTTGCTCATGCCATCCAAGATGCCCCATCTACACTAGTACCACCAGCCTGTGTTTTGACCATAACCCTCTAATCCTTTCCTAGCAACATAGCTGTCCAAATGTGTAGAGTATTGCACAATATTTTTTTTTTTCAGAAAGCCAGTCTCATGCTGCTTAATAACCAAATATGTTTTGAAGGGGTAATTACCAGAGAAGCACAAAATAATCTAAAGAAAAAGAAGAGAAAGCTGAGAAATAAACTATTTAAGTAGGCCTCAAAGCCGAGAGTCAAATTGTAGATCGTGTCTCGGGAATCTGCGACTTTTGAAGTAACTAAAAAAGGCTCATAAGATCATTAGGCCATACTCATGTGTTTGGGATGTGGGGGGAAACATTTTTAAATGTTGTTATAGTACCTGCCATCAAGTCTACTCCGCCATTCGATCAGTGGCGGAGTAGACTGATCCATCGAGGTCTATCTCTCCCTCCTAACCGCATTCTCCTGCCTTCTCCCCATAATCTCTGTCACCTCTGTGTTGATTGAGGAAAGGCCATAACCAATGTCTATGTGGACGTTAGCGAGGCATTTGATAAGGTTCCTCTGCTCTGGAAGGTTAGATTGCATGGGAGTCAAGAAGAGGTAGCTGACTGGATAAAGGTGATGGTGGAAGGTCGTTTTACAGACTGGAACCCAATGACTAGTGGCATTCATCAGGAGTCAGTGCTGGACATCAATTCATTTGATACATCTTCATTTCCTTCTGATCCGGGGCAATTATGGATGAGAAATAAATCCTAGCCACAGTGTCCACAGTGCATGAATTTTAAAAATGCAACAAAAAGTTAGGAATACATTAGAATACAAGGTTTATATCCAAGACTCCACATTATCCCTCCTGTACCAGGATATTCTTTCCTTGTCTTTCAACTGTGCAGATTACGACCCTTGCAGTTGAAGGATGTCCTTTCACTTTACAAATCTTACAGCACAGGAGGAGGCCATTTGACCCATTGTGCCTGTGTTAGCACTGTGTTTCCCCAAGGTGCTCCTGGCTCTCTCCCAGACAGTCCCGGTGCCGGGCAACTTGATTAAAAGACAACTGTGTCTCATCCATCACAACAAATGTGCTTGGATTGGCTTTTTCACTGGATTTGATAAATCATCTTTGTGGGATGGCATCAGTACAAAATCAAATCAATTTTTTTTTTTATTTTCATGAAAGAAAGAGAATTCAGTTTCCCTCGTGGGTTAATTTCAGGATTCTTAATTTCTAGTTTAGTTTAATGCCTAATGGAAAGGCAAGTAAAATATATTTTGCCGTGTCAACTTACTATCCAAAGATAAGAATATTGATTTCTCTAACTTTAAGTAACCCTTGCATCCTCTCTCTCTCCGTCCCTCCCCCACCCTAGTCATCGTACGAGTTTCATTGTCGTCCTGCTGAAGTTCATTGTCTGTGTAACTCCTTATCACCTAGCACAGAGCCAACAATGGACCATTGTGGGCTTCATCTTTCCTTGTTCATCGTTACTTTTTTGCATACCTTTCATTAATTTGTTCTATATCTCAATAGACAGTAGGCGCAGGAGTAGGTCATTTGGTCCTTTGAGCCAGCACCGCCATTCAATGCGATCATGGCTGATCATCCCCAATCGGTACCCCCGTTCCTGCCGTCCCCCCATATCCCCCGACTCCACTATTTTTAAGATCCTTATCTAGCTCTCTCTTGAAAACATCCACCGCCCTCTGAGGCATTGAATTCCACAGACTCACCGCTCTCTATGAGAAAAAATGTTTCCCCTGTCTCCGTTCTAAATGGCTTACTCCTTATTCTTAAACTATGGCCCTTGGTTCTGGAGGGATATCTCTTTATATAACCATCTACATCTCCAGTTTCCCATTCCCCTGACACTCATTTGAAGAAGGGTCTCTACCACAAAATGTTACCTATTCCTTTTTCCCCATAGATGCTGCCTGACCCCCTGAGTTACTCCAGCTTTGGTTGAAACCAGCATCTGCAGATCTTTCTTATAGATATAAATACTTGTCTGATATTCATTGCCAATAAAACATAACTGAATTGTTGTTTGCGGATTTACCCCTCCAGGTTTCAATGTTCCAAGGCTAATTTTAAAACTGTTTATAACATTGTCAGACAAGAGCATGATTGACCATGTTGTTCATTTCAGTATCACTGGTATTTTTGATGTTATATGTGGGGACCTGTGGAGATGCACGTTCACTGGATTTATTTTTGTAGATTTACATCCATTGATTGCTTCAAAAAGTGAATTTGGACTCTTTGAAATGCTTCTACGCTTTTCCAGTACAAATCCTGGGCGAACGTTTCGCTGAACATGTACGCTCGGTCCGCCTTGGTCTACGCGATCTTACGTTTGCCAAACATTTTAACTCGCCTTCCCAGTCCTATATTGACCTTTCCGTCCTCGGGCTCCTCCACTCTCAGAATGAGGCCACACGCAAATTGGAGGTAACAGCACCTCATATTTCGCCTGGGCAGCTTTCGCCCCAGCGGTATGAATATTGATGACTCTAAGTTCAAGTAACCCTTGCTTTCCATCTTGCTCCATCCCTCCCCTCCCCAGTTGCCCTGCTCGTTTCACTGTTCGTGTCCCTTCGTCATCACCTCTTCCACAGCCAACAAAGGACCATTGTGGGCTCCACCTTTCCTGTGTCATTGGTGCTGGCTCAGTACCTTTTCATACCTCTAATTTCCTGCCCCCTCTGACTCTCAGTCGGAAGAAGGGTCTTGACCCTTATCGTCGCCTATTCCTTTTCTCCAGAGATGCTGCCTGACCCGCTGAGTTACCAGCATTTTGTGTCTATCTCCAGTGTAAGCCAGCATCTCAAGTTCCTTCCTACAGAAGTCCCGTCCAATTTGATTTGGTAAGGCCCTGCTATCGCTCACATGACTGTTCATTTTTCCGGTGGCTGATGACATCAAGAGGTGGCAGGGGAAAGATTTAAAGGGGACCCGATGTTGGGGGAGTCCAGAACCAGGGGCTACAGTTTAAGTACAATAACAATGTTTAAACTAAACTTAGACAATAGACAATAGGTGCAGATGTAGACCTTTTGGCCCTTCGAGCCAGCACCGCTGTTGATTGTGATCATGGCTGATCATCCACAATCAGTACCCCATTCCTGCCTTCTCCCCATATCCCTTGACACTGCTATATTTAAGAGCTCGATCTATCTCTCTTGAGAATTGACCACTGTCTTCTGAGGCAGAGAATTCCACAGATTCACAGTTCTCTGGGTGAAAAAGATTTTCCTCATCTCTGTTCTAAATGGCCTACGCCTTATTCTTAAATTGTGCCCCCAGGTTCTGGACTCCCCCAACATCGGGAACATGTTTCCTGCCTCCAGCGTGTCCAATCCCTTAATGATCTTATATGTTTCAATAAAATCTCCTCTCATCCTAAATTCGAGTGTATACAAGCCCAGTCGCTCCATTCTTTCAACATAAGACAGTTCCTCCATCCTGGGAATTAACCTCGTGAACCTACGCTGCACTCCCTCAGTAGCAATAGACTGGTGCACAGAAAGGAAAAGCTTAAGGGCAAACACAGGCAAATGGGTCTAGCACAGATAGACAACTTGGTCAGCATGGATGAGTTAGGCTGAAGGGCCTGTTACCATGTGGTATGACTCTATGCTATCTGTGGATTATTTCAATTACTTAATGAGAGAAGTTGGATGAAAAGGCCACAGCCTGGAACCTACACAATTAACAACAAAATGAGGACACTGTAATGAAAAACAATGAACTATGCAGGACCTAGAATATCTTCCCTGGGATATTGCTTTCACATTCTAAAAAATAGATTTAAAAAATTGGGATTAATGTAGGATTAGTGTAAAACAGCAGCTGCAGTTCCTTCCGATACATTTTGCCTGCTCCACTGCAAAATCTCCTCGAGGTGTGCCTACTTTGAAGCACACACCTCCTTCTTTCCAACAAGAGTTCTGCAACACCCTCTCTTGCTGCTCTCCTTCTGCGATTATCTCTTTTTTTCCCTCTTCCCTGACTCTCATGTGAAGAAGGGTTTCGACCTCGAAACGTCATCTATTCCTTTTTTCCAGAGATGCTGCCTGACCCCCTGAGTTACTCCAGTTTTTTGTGTCTATCTTTGCTTGAAACCAGCATCTGCAGATCTTTCTTGTACACATAAATATTTGTCTGATATTCATTGCCAATAAAACACAACTGAATTGTTGTTTGCGGATTTAACCCCTCCAGGTTTCAATGTTCCAAGGCTAATTTTAAAACTGTTTATAACATTGTCAGACAAGAGCATGATTGACCATGTTGTTCATTTCAGTATCACTGGTATTTTTGATGTGATATGTGGGGACCTGTGGAGATGCACGTTCACTAGATTTATTTTTGTAGATTTACATCCATTGATTGCTTCAAAAAGTGAATTGGGACTCTTTGAAATGCTTCTACGCTTTTCCAGTACAAATCCTGGGCGAACGTTTCGCTGAACATGTACGCTCGGTCCGCCTTGGTCTACGCGATCTTACGTTTGCCAAACATTTTAGCTCCCTTTCCCATTCCTATACTGACCTTTTTGTCCTGGGCCTCCGCCACTCTCAGAATGAGGCCACAAGCAAATTGGAGGTAACAGCACCTCATATTTCGCCTGGGCAGTTTACGCCCCAGCGGTATGAATATTGATGACTCTAAGTTCAAGCAACCCTTGCTTTCCATCTCGCTCCATCCCTCCCCTCCCCAGTTGCCCTGCTCGTTTCACTGTTCGTGTCCCTTCGTCATCACCTCTTCCACAGCCAGTGATGGCCATTCCAATCATGGCATTTAAATGACATTGGAACATTTCTATGGATAAGAAGGATGGAGAGGAACGTGGGCCAAGTATGCCTGCCTTGGCTAGCATGAACAAAGCGGGCCGAAGGGCCTGTTTCCATGTTGCACAGGTCTATGATTCTATAACATGCCTTCCTTTCCCACAATAAGCCTCCACTGATTTTAATGCCTTCCACTGTATGGTGTTTTATTTAACATTTTATCGAGTCACAGAGTCTTACAACTTGGAAACAGGCCCTTCGGCCCAATTTGACCACACCGGCCAACGTGTCCCATCTACACTCGTCTACATTTGGCTCATATTCCTCTAAACCAGGCCAATCTAAATGTTTCTTAAACGTTGCGATAGTCCCAGTCTCAACCACTTCCTCTGGCAGCTTGTTCCATATACCCACTGGCCTTTGTGTGAAAAAAAGACACCTCAGATTCCTATTAAATCTTTTCCCCTTTACCTTAAACTCATGTCCTCTGGTCCTCGATTCCCGTAGTCTGGGCAAGAGACTCTGTACATCTACCCGATCTATTCCTCTCATGATTTTACGTTAACCCGCAATATCATCAGTCAATGAAAGTAAGCATGCAGGTACAGTAGGCAGTAAAGAAAGCGAGTGGCATGTGGGCCTTTATAACAAGAGGAGTTGAGTATAGGAGCAAAGAGGTCCTTCTGCAGTTGTACAGGGCCCTAATGAGACCATACCTGGAGTATTGTGTGCAGTTTTGCTCCCCTAATTTGAGGAAGGACATTCTTGCTTTTGAGGGAGCGCAGCGTAGGTTTACAAGATTAATTCCAAGGATGGCGGGACTGTCATATGCTGAGAGAATAGAGTGGCTGGGCTTGTACACTCTGGGATTGAGAAGAATGAGAGGGGTTCTTATTGAAACATATAAGATTATTAAGGATTTGGACACGCTAGAGGCAGGAAACATGTTCCCGATGTTGGGGAAGTCCAGAACCAGGGGCCACAGTTTAAGAATAAGGGGTAAGCCATTTAGAACGGAGACGAGGAAACACTTTTTCTCACAGAAGGTGGTGAGTCTGTGGAATTCTCTGCCTCTGAGGGCGGTGGAGGCCGGTTCTCTGGATACTTTCAAGAGAGAGCTAGATAGGGCTCTTAAAGATAGCGGACTCAGGGGATATGTGGGAAAGGGCAGGAACGGGGTACTGATTGGGATGATCAGCCATGATCACATTGAATGTCGGTGCTGGCTCGAAGGGCCAAATGGCCTACTCCTGCACCTATTGTCTATTGTCTATTTTGAAAATAGTGCCAAAATATGGCAATGTGTGCAATAATTTCACTGTGTAATGCACACGTGACAATAACAAACCATTGAGCCATTGGCTGTGCCTTTCAGGGCCGCCACAGTAGCGCAGCGGTAGAGTTGCTGCCTGACAGCGAATGCAGCACTGGAGCCCTGGGTTTTTGGTCCTGACTACGGGTGCTGTCTGTACGGAGTTTGTACGTTCTTCCTGTGACCGCGTAGGTTTCCTCCAAAATCTTCAGTTTTCTCCCACACTTCAAAGACGTACAGGGTTTGTAGGTTAATTGGCTTGCTGTATGTGTAAATTGTCCCTAGTGTGTGTAGGATAGTGTTAATGCGTGTGGATCACTGGTTGGTGCGGACTCGGTGGGCCGAAGGGCCTGTTTCCGCTCTGTATATCTAAACTAAATTAAACTAAACATTGAACAACATGTCCAACAAGTCTTACAGTTGCCTTATGGGCCTGTCCTACTTAGTTGCCACATGTTCGCAGGTAGTTGCCGGGGAGTCGCCTTCATGGCCGTGAGGAGTTCCCACATTCTGGGAACTAGTCGCCGCCTCATTATGGTTGCCGCACATTTTTCAACGTTGAAAAATTAGCGGCGACCAGAATGAAGCCGCCATGGAGAGTAACGACAATTCTCGTGCCGTAGGTGGGTCGCCAGGAGGTCCTCGTGGGTTGCCAGGAGGTCGAAGGTTCCCGGAGGTTCTCGTAGGGTTGTAGCCGGTGCTGACTGGTGAATTTCACTGGCTCATGGGGGGGAAAAAAACGTAAGCAGTAGTTTTCAGAACCAAGGATAACCGACCGGTAACGTTAATGTCCGCCGGGCTTCACAGCCGTGTATCTCTGGCTTCTTAAACGTTGTCTCCACTCCTTCTCCCTCCCTCCTCCCCCCTCTTTTAAAGGGCTTACCGTACACTGTGCTTTAATACAGCGCAAACCTTCCTGTTCATCGCGGTGTGTGTCTGTATCACCTTGGCTTTGCACCGTGTGAATTTCACTCCGACTGCGCTCCGCCCGCTTGCCCTGTCCCCCCGCCTGCATAACGGGCTGGTGAAGGAAGCGACGTGTGTGTGTTCCACTCTGACAGTCGCCGTTCCAGTTGCCGATTATTCTGGCGACTGCCGGCAATTTGAACATCGTTGGCAGTCGCCTGAAAAATCGTCTAAGTGGGACAGCCCCATAGGTTCCACCCCTGCCTGCCTGCCTGCCGTCAGGAAAAACTGGATCTCCGCCTTGTTGCCTATGTTGCAGGGTCAGACTGTACTATTGGAGTTAAGAATGGGAACAAATCATGACATTGGCCTTTCACGTCCAATTCAGGTAAGAGCAAGTGTAAGGGGACTGCAGGTGGCAATTCTGGACGTTGGGTCATCCAGCACAACCTGGTCCATTATAACACTTCAACCATTTTTATTGCTTAACACTAACATAGAAAGACACAGTAGTATAACTGGTACAGTTACTGCCTCCAAGCGCCAGAGACCTGGGTTCGATCCTGCTGACTGTGTGCAGTTTGTGCACCTCCTGCATTCTTCGGCACAAGACCTTGTGCGCCAAAGGGCCTGTTCTTATGGTCTACAAAAAAGCTGGAGAAACTCAGCGGGTGAGGCAGCATCTATGGAGCGAAGGAAATAGGCGACGATTTGGTCGAGACCCTTCTTCAAACTGATATGGGGGGGGGGGGGGTGCGGGAAGAAAAAAATGAAGATGCAGAGACAGTGGGCTGTGGGAGAGCTGGAAAGGGGAGGGGAAGGAGGGAGAAAGCAAGGACTACCTGAAATTGGAGAAGTCAATGTTCATACCGCTGGGGTGTAAACGACCCAAGCGAAATATGAGGTGCTGCTCCTCCAATTTGCACTGGGCCTCACTCCCGCCATGGAGGAGGCCCAGGACAGAAATGTTGGATTCGGAATGGGAGGGGGTTGAAGTTCTGGGCCACCGGGAGATCAGGTTGGTTAGTGAGAACCGGGCGGAGGTGTTGGGCTAAGCGATCGCCAAGTCTACACTTGGTCTCACCGATGTAGAGCAGCTGACACCAAGAGCAGCGGATGCAATAGATGAGGTTGGAGGAGGTGCAGGTGAACCTCTGCCTCACCTGGAAAGACTGCTTGGGTCTTTGGATGGAGTCAAGGGGGGAGGTTCTGATGGTCTACTGGTCTATGTTCTACATACAGCATGAATACAGGCCCTTCGGCTTACCCACTCCAGTCAGATCACTCATTCACACAAGTTCCGTGTTAACATACTTTCTCATCCACCCTACTCACTGGGGGAAATTTACAGAGGGCCAATTAACCTACATGTCTCTGGAATGTGGAAGGAAACCGGAGCACTCAGGATAAACCAATGCGAAGAACGTGAAAACATCACACAGACAGCACCCAAGGTTCAGGCTCAAACCAGGGCCTCCAGCGTTGTGAAGCAGCAGCTCTACCAGCTGTGCTACCGTGCCATCCTGAATGGGGTGGGGGGGAGAGAGAGTATAGTCACAAGATTAGAGGATGATCATTTAAAAGTGAGGTGCACTTCTACACACCAGAGGGTTGTGGAGGTCAGATCATTGGTGATATTTATCCGGGAGACAGACAAATCTTTGGTAGATTGGGTAATTGATGGAATGAGAAATGGGCACAGAAAAGGAGAAGAGAACCTGCAGCCGGTCAACCATGACCATATTGATCGGTACAGCCTGTTCCTTTGCTTTTACTTTGTGTTCTTAGGCCGTATGGAGTCCCTGCTAAACCACAAGAACGGATTGGAAGCCTATTTAATTTGCCTGTACCAGCTTGAGGCCTATGCTGGAGGCCTTGCTGAGGCAGCGTGGGATGTAAATGGAGTCAATCTCCCTTCCATTGACTCCATCGACACTTCACACTGCCTCGCCAAGGCCAGCAGCATCATCAAGGACGAGTCTCACCCCGGTCACTCCCTCTTTTCCCCTCTCGCATCAGGCAAGTGTGAAAGTGAAGTGCACACCTCCAGATTCAGGGACAGTTTCTTCACAGCTGTAATCAGGCAACTGAGCCATCCTATCAACAACTAAAGAGTGGACTTGAGCTACCTTATTGAAGACCCTCGGAGTATCTTTAATCGGACTTTACTGGACTTTATCTTGGACAATGTTAGTCCCTTCATCATTTATCTGCATTGTGGATGGCTTGATTTCCGCTGACTGGTTAACACGAAACAAAAGCTTTTCAATGTACCTCGGTTCACGTGACAATAATAAACTACACTACACTAAACTAAACTCAACTATGTGCGACTTGCTGACCTGATTTAGGAGGGGTATACAGCCACAAGAGCTCGGGTCAAATTTCTTGATTCAAACCGGTCTTTGAAAACAGGCCAGCCTTGGACGAGACACAGGACTTAAATTAACTGGCTCTTAGTTCTAAGGCAGAACTAAAATCAGTGCTTGAAGTCCGACTCAAGTGCGTTACTATGGGGAAAGATAATTTGTCATTTAATACCAATGCAGTGTACTCTTGGAGTGAGTTTTGGTTTCCAAAGGTTAGCGTATTTTAAAATCATCTGCCTGTGATTTATTCCATATACTGCATCACCAACAAATGGGTCTAATGGCTGGAAGAATATTTCTCCTTTTAAGTCATGTTTTTTGATGGTAGCATCTAATTGTATTTTGATCAGTATTCTTGGCTTTAAACATGCGCAATGCTGGAAATAGGGACGTTGGATAGGAAAATGCCATTACTGTTGATGTATTTTGATGTCAGAGCAACAGCTGAGAACAACTATACCTTAAAAAAAAAAAAAAAAAAAATTAATGGGAAGAAAAGGCTCAGGAAAGTAGAAAAACACAAACTGATACACTGAAAGGATTAGACAATAGGTGCAGGAGTAGGCCATTTGGCCCTTCGAGCCAGCACCGCCATTCAATGGGATCATGGCTGATCATCCACAATCAGTGCACCGTTCCTGCCATCTCCCCATATCCCTTGACTCCGCTATCTTTAAGTGCTCTATCTAACTCTCTCTTCACAGCATCCAGAGAACCAGCCTCCACTGCCCTCTGAGGCAGAGAATTCCACTGACTCACAACTCTCTGTGTGAAAAAATGTTTCCTCATCTCCGTTCTAAATGGCTTACCTCTTATTCTTAAACTGTGGCCCCTGGTTCTGGACTTCCCCAACGTTGGGAACATGTTTCCTGCCTCTAGCGTGCCCAAAACCTTAATAATCTTATACGTTTCAATAAGATCCCCTTCCCGTGCTTCTAAATTCCAGAGTGTAGAAGATTGAGTTCCTTGGAAAGCAGGGAGTTTAATGCTATTTACTTTATTCCCAATAAGGATGGCAATGTTGATATAACCAGGAATCAGAGGGATATAGAGACACAAGGAACAGCAGATGCTGAAATCTTGCATGGAGTACAGTGTTGGAGTAACTCAGTGGGTCAGGCAACATCTCTGCAGGCCATGGAGAAGTGATGTTTTGGGTTGGGACTTTAGACTGATTGTAGTGGGTGGGAGAAAGCTACTACAATATTACTACTCTCTCTTCCAACTTTCTCCCACCTACTATAATCAATCTGAAGAAGGGGCCTGAGCCAAAACATTGCCTATCCATGTCCTCCGGAGATGCTGCCTGACCTCTTGAGTTATACAAGCACTTTGTGTTCTATCAAAGGGTTATAGATAGGACAGGAGAATGATGTTGAACTATATCTTGTTGAAACCAAGCTTACGGAGCTGTATCGCCTCCATCTAAGGGCAGCACGCTGACGTAACTGGTAGAGCTGCTGTTTGACAGTGTCAGAGGCTCGGGTTTGATTCTGTCCACGGGTGCTGTCTGTGTAGAGTTTGCACGTTCTCCCTGTGACTGTGCGAGTTTTCCCCGGGTGCTCCGGTTTCCTCCGACATTCCAAAGATGTGCGGGTTTGTAGGTTATTGACCCTGTGTAAAATTGGCTCTGGTGTGTAGGGAGTGCACAAGAGAGTGGTTTAACATAGAACTGGTGCAAACGGGCGATCGATGGTTGCGCGAGCTCCAAGGGACTGTTTCCATGCTGTATCTCTAAACTAAACTAACCGAAATGTACTTCCATTTCTTATGATGCTCTGTCCTTTGGATTCACTAGGAGAACAGTTGATCACTTAGAGCATCGAACAGTACAGTACACAAACAGGCACTTCATCCCACAATGTCTGTAGTGAACATGATTTCAAGACCACATCTTGTCTGTCTGCACTTCCCTCCATTCCATGCACATCCATGTGCCTATCCAAAAGTCCCTTGAACAGCATTTGTTTTACAACTTGTTTTGGCCAAACTCACAGACAACATGCAAGCCAATGACTAGTTGTGTGCCTTGGTGTTCGGTGCTGATGTTTGTCATCTATATCAATCATTTGGAAGAGAAGGATGTTGCCAGGACTCGAGGGCCTGAGTTATATAGAGAGGTTAAGCAGGTGAAGATTTTACTCCTTGGAGCGCAAGAGGATGAGGGGTGATTATTATGGAGGTGTAGAAGATCATGAGAGGAAAAATTGGACTCTTTTATCCAGAGTAGGGCAATCAAGAACCAGAGGGCACTGGTTTAAGGTGAGGGTGGAAACTTCTAATAAGAACCTGAGCGGTAAATCTTTGACACAAAAGTTGGTAAATATATGGAACGAGCTGCCGGAGGAGGTAGCTGAGGCAGTTACCATCACAACATTTAAAAAAAAAACATTCGGACAGGTACATGGATAGGGGAGGTTTAAAAGGATATGGGCCAAACGCGGGCAGGTGGGACTAGCGTACAGGTAGATGGGGCATATTGGTCGGCGAGGGCAAGTTCGACCGAAGTACCTGTTCCCACGCTGTATCTCTCTGTGACTCTATTTTTATAAATAGCTGTGGCTTAACCTAAAGTACTAACTAATAACAAGCAATCATTCACCAAAATGATATAGTCCAGGACGACTTCAATATGATGCTCTCTGCCTGTACTTTCCAAGCTCATAACCATCCAGCCAATTTGTGCAATATTTCTACCATGAAACGCTACAAATTTTTTGAGCAAGCATTTACAACTGCACAGGGTAAGGAACGCTCTCTATCTAGTCTCCAGTTCTTTCATCAGAGGGAGTTGAATTTGTGGAATTCTTTGCCACAGAAGGCTGTGGAGGCCAAGTCAGTGAATATATTTAAGGCAGAGATTGATTCTTGATTAGTATGTGTGTCAGAGGTTATGAGGAGAAGGTAGGAGAATGGGGTTAGGAGGGAGAGAAAGATCAGCTATGATTGAATGGCGGAGTAGACTTGATGGGCCAAATGGCCTAGTTCTACTTCTATCATTTATCATCTTATGATGTTATAATTTTCTCGGTAAGATAATGTCACAGTGAAGAACAACATTCTTTCTTTGGGGTTGGAGCAATGAGGGAAACTTTAGTTTGACTATCTGGTTAAATAGTCCTTGCTGGATGTCCTTTATGAAACAATGCAATGGTGCTGCAAGGACATAAAGATTTATTTCCAGGGTCCCGATCTCAATTGACTTTTATTTGTGATATGGAGGAACTGTTCATAAATTCAAAAATTTTTTATTTTAGCTCAGCAATTTACACAAAGCCAGTAGATCACAGGATAATGTAGGTGAAAGGAGTGAATGTGGCTTTGCAGGGCAGATATTAACAACTGAGTTTGGAAACTCCAGACAACTTCACATAAGATGTTGGTAACAGTTAAAGATCATTGCGATCATAACGTCATAAGTGATAGGAGTAGAATTAGGCCATTCAGCCCGTCAAGTCTACTCCACCATTCAATCATGGTTGATCTATCTCTCCCTCCTAACCGCATTCTCCTACCCTCTCCCCATAAACTCTGACACTTGTACTAATCAAGAATCTATCTCCTATATATAAGAATATATCCACTGACTTGGCCTCCCCAGCCTTCTGTGGCAAAGAATTCCACAGATTCACCATCCTCTGACTGAAGAAATTCCTCCTCATCTTCCAAAAAGATCGTCCTTTAATTCTGAGGCTCTGACCTCTTATCCTAGACTCTCCCACTAATGGAAACGTCCTCTCCACATCCACCCTATCCAAACCTTTCACTATTCTGTACATTTCAATGAGGTCCCCCCTCATTCTTCTAAACTCAGGTACAGTAATGGGTCAGGAATGAATCCAGGGACAATGGTCTGTTGCTCCTTTTAAAAACAATACAGGGAGTAGGAAATGTTTCTGCTATATCATATGGTATGCCTGACATCATTGGTTGGGATAGTCACAAAAATGCTGGAGTAGGCAGCATCTCCGGATAGAAGGAATGGGTGATGTTGCGGGTCGAGGCCCTACTTCAGGCCACACTCGTAGACTTGTTCAGAATTTCTTTCCGATTGCAGTTATTTTGCCTTGGATGGTTCAAAGATGAAAATGCCAAATTTTAGAGCTGTGAATTGTGAGAAGAAGCTGGAATTAAGCTTGCTTATGTTGGCAGTACTCGGACCCAAGGGGATATGGATGATGTTTTAAAATGGAATGAAGACTGGATACGGTTGTTAGATCTTCTTTCATCCCATCCACGTCTTTGGGCTAAATCCTCAGAAAGGACACCCTTTTAAGTAGAAAGTTGCATGAAATATATCAAATAGATGTCAAGCCTAATTATCTATGAAATATACCAGCGCGGTTTTAGAATAGACATTAAGGATTTTTTTCACCTTAACTATCAGTCTGTAGAATTGATCACCAAGTATGGAGGCCCTTTGACAAAGAACCTCACAAGTCATTTGAGATTATAGAAGGTGACCCACTGGTTACTGTGATGGTCATTCATGGACAATCCTAAAGTTTTCCTAGGGTGGCACAGTGGCGCAGCGGTAACATTGCTGCCTTGCAGCGCTTGCAGCGCCAGAGACCTGGGTTCAATCCCACAGGAGCTGTCTGTACGGAGTTTTTTTTTTGTTGTTTTTTTTGTTTTTGTTTTTTTTTAGAATAATTCTATTATTATAGAAACAAAATAATAACAGAGTACATTATTTTACTATAGTAAAAAATACATAATATTAATGATCAATTCATACTATTAATATTATTTGTATTGTTCTTAATTATAAATTTCAAGGTTATATATTTTATATAACTAGAAATACATGATACTAATAATACATTTATAATATTAGCAATATACTCATACTATTAATACTATTTATTTTGTCTCTAATTTTAAGTATAATGCTAAATATTATGTGATTAATAATATGAAATACTAGTAAAACTTTTATAATATTCATTATATTTTCGTAAAGTTAACAGTATTTGTGTTATTATATAATTGAAAATACACAATTTTATATAATTAAAAATATAAGATACTAATAATATTCTCATGAAATTAATAATATTTGTATTCGTACCGGTATTAAGAGATTAAGATCATTTGTTTCGGAGTTTGTACGTTTTCCCCATGACCTGCATGGGTTTTTCTCCGAGATCTTCGGTTTGCTCACACACTCCAAAGACCTACAGGCGTGTAGGTTAATTGGCTTGGTGTATGTGTAAAATTGTCAATGTGCGGGGATCGCTGGTCGGCGCGGACTCGATGGGCTGAAGGGCCTGTTTCCACGCTGTATCTTTAGCCACAAACTAAACTAAACTAAAGGTCTGAAGAAGGATCCCGTCCCAAAACGTCACCTATCTGTGTCCTCCAGAGACGTTGCCTGGCCCACTGAGTTACTCCACCATTTTGTGTTCTACACAAGATTCCAGCATTCGCATCTCCTTGTGTCTTCACTGTAAAAGCTTTCCTTGGTAGGCTCAGGAAGTTGGAGAACAAATGATCGGCTTTTTTTAGTCCAAATAGTAAGATTAAACGAGAACTTACCAGTTTGAAGTTTGATCCGTATTTTATGAGATGTTACGATGAGGGATTTCGTGAAGACCCCACCAGCACGCATGGGCGACATTCTTCAAAGCAGCGGTGTGGAATCACAGATAGCAGCACTGACTGGAGATAGTAAGATTAAGAGACACTAATATACCAGTTGACCTTATGATAGAGGGTTGGGAGCGGAGGGCACGAAATCCCTCATCGTAACTCCTCATAAAATAAGGATCAAACTTCAAACTGGTAAGTTCTCATTTAATCTTACTATTTTACTTCGGACTCACATGAGTGACTTCGTGAAGATTTCAAAGCTCTGTGATTCCATGCCCTGTACCACGTCCATGCTCACACACTGCCTTAATTACTAATGGAGGAAGTATGTTAACGTATTTCAGACTTGAACAAAGCTGAAAAATAATAACGTATTTATTAATACAAACAAAAACCCCTGAATTTGGGGAAAAAACGTTTAGGGGACTGCACTTAAAACTGAATCCGCAAATGTTGCGGGAGCGGCCACAGGTTTATTATAGAAACGTTGGAATGTTCCTTCATTGGCCCAGCCCGCTGTTGCGAGGACATGATCCATGGGTACCTCCATGGTCCTCGCCGCTGATGTGGATGCAGCCCTAGTAGAATGAGATTTTAAAATGTCAGTATCTACACCTGTTGCTCCCAATACCACCCTGAGCCACCTGGAGATAGTCTGCATTGTCACCCTGTGATGTGGGTTTTTGAAGCTGATGAACAGACCTGTCTCCATTCTCCTGATGTTTTGAGTGACATTAATGTAATGTCGGGGATAGGTGGTTATGCAGAGTCGTACATCAACGGGATATGCTCGGAATTCCAATTTCAGACCTGTTGTCCCAGGCCTGTGATATTTGAGTAACTCGTCTACAAAGAAGGTTACTTTGGTGGGGGTCGAGACCATCCTGTCCAGTTTTAGTTTGTGGAGGGTCTGGACTGGTTGTGCTGTGATCAGTGCCATTAACATCACCACTTTGAAGGTGAGTTTATCCAGTGGTAGATCTGAAACTGATGACCAGCTCCTGAGTAGGGACAACACAACCCCAATGTCCCAGGTTATATTATAGCGTGGTCGTGGAGGGTTCGAATTGAATATACCCCTCATAAGTTTTGATACCAGCTGGTGGGATCCTACTCCGATAATGAGATAGGATGACAATGCACTTCTGGCACTGTAGCTAAGGCCCTCATCATAGTGAAGGCCTGCGAGGAATTCCAGCACATCAGTGATCGTTGCAGAGTCGTAGGTGGTCTTGGTCCGAGTACAGAAGGCCTCCCATTTTCTTATGTGGGTGAGGTACTGCTTCCTCGTGGACTCTCTGCACGATGCTGTGATGATATCCATGGTCCTCGTTGACAGCCTAAATCCTAGTAATGGCCTCTTCAGAACCTGCAAGCCAAAAGGTTCAGATGACCATGGCACGGATGACTTTCTTCCTGTTACTAGATTCGGGCATTTAGGGACTTGGACCCATGGTTCTTTCACCATGCCGAAGACCACCGGGTACCATGTTGTGTGGGCCAGTCGGGTATTATCAGAATCCCAGATGCAGAGTCTAGCTGGATCTTCTGCAATACCCGACTGATGAGGCAGAAAGGGGGAAATGCATAGAAGAACAATTTCCCCCAATGTAGCGAGAACGCGTCCATCGCCACTGCCCCAGGATCTAGTTCCCAAGAGACATATGTTGGTATCTGATGGTTCAACCTGGATGCAAAGAGGTCGATATCTGGTGTTCCATACTTGGCTATAATATTAGCAAATATTTGGGGGTTCAACATCCACTTGGTGTTGTCATTAAATACTCGTGACCTGATGTTTGCTACTGTATTGAGCTTACCCGGAATTTCAAAATATTTCTTTCAATACACCAGTGCCAAATTATGTTTGCCAATTCATCGCAAGATATCGACTAGATACCACCCATATGGTTTAAATATGCCACCACTGTGGTATTATCTATCTGTAGACGGACATGCGTATGATGCATAGTTGCGCAGTAAGCCCGCGGTCCGTGAAATGCTCCCAGCATTTCCAAATAGTTTATACCTTGTGATTGGAGTAAAGTAGATTTGTGCAAATCCCATCTGCCGCCACAACTGGAAGTGGTGTCGGTAGCTCCCCAGCCCTGGGCGCTTGCGTCAGTTTGTAACACGACTGACGGGTTTACAATTATGATGGGATTGAAACAATTACGAATGTTGCTAATCCACCATCGTAGCTCAATTTGTGCCTTGTTTGGCAGCTGCATAGGTCTGACAAACTGTCCCGCGTTTGTTTTTAACGCTGAGATGTTAGCTCTTTGCAAATTTTAATAATGTAATGGCCCAAATTGTGCAGCTGGAAATGTAGCTACAAGTTTTCCAATCACATTGGCAGCATGTCTAATAGTTGGTTTCCTGGCGCAAGCAAGGATGTTACATGCTTCTATTATGTCTGTTACTTTGTTCTCTGGGAGAGTGACAATCATATGATTGGTGTTAACTGTGAATCCCAAGTAGTCCATAATCACAGAGGGGTTGAACTTAGATTTGTCTGGATGGATGACGAACCCCAGTTTTTCGAACAGTGACTTGGTAGCTGTCACAGCTGATTTAGCTAACTCCAAAGTTTTTCCCACAATTAAAATGTCATCAAGATATGCCATGACTATGTGGTTTTGTCTTCTTAGAGACGCCAATACTGGTTTTAGTATTTTGGTAAACAACCTGGGGGCTGTTGTGAGTCCATTAGGTAAGGCTTTGTACTGCCATAGCTGCCCCATCCAGACAAATTTTAAGTATTTACGGTGATGTTTCCGTATAGGCACTGAATAGTATGCATCTTTTAGATCGATGCAGGCCATGAAGCACCCTCTGGAAATCAATTATTTAGCCGTTTCAAATGTGTCCATTTTGAAATGGGTATATTGAACAAAAGTATTCAAGTGGGTTAAATCAATTATGATACGACATCCACCATCTTTTTTGGTTTTAGTATTGTTTGTTGTATAACCCCCTTGGAGTATAACCTTAATAATTCTGCATGTCCTTCCACTTTTTCTTTGTGAGAGAGTACAAATTTCCGGCTAGGTACATGCTGAGCTGGGGGAAGTTGTCCGTTTATGAATTCCATTTCGTACCCATGAATACTTTGTAATATAAAAGTGTAAGAAGTTAAAGAACTCCATGCATCCCAGAACAGACGCAACCTCCCTCCTACCAGTGAGGTTCCGCATGCAGCACCCCCAAGAGAACCAGATCCCCCTTACTCCATGGTTACCGGTGGGGCCTGATCTTCTGATCTTTCGTGGGTAGTTGTGTTGCTGGGATGTGGGGTTGGTGCATCTTCCAGGCTGGTCGCTGTGGGCCCTGGCCTAAAAAAGGCCTCTGTTGATAGGGCGCAACCTTAGGGAAAGTTCCCGTTTCTCTGTTGGGTTGACCCCGAGGCCTGTTTGTTGTTGCATATGGATGCTGCCCATGGTAAGCCTGTGGTCTGCTAGAGGAAGGCGGTTTAATCAATCCAACCGCTTTGTCTTCCTCGTCCAGGTCTTTAACCTCTTTAGGCAGATCATCACCAAACAATTGTCTTGGTGGTGGCGTAACATTGGCCTTACACAAACCCGCAAACTTGGGGTTTAATGTAGGATGGATAGAGCTCTTCCGAAAGCAGTTTATTTCGTACTGTGTGTTGCATAGCAGAACTAATGCACCCTGCTGCTCTTCTGTCATGTCCGTACCGTCTATTGACCTGGCAAATGCAGTGATGCCGGAGGTCAATAATTTCAGGATCTTCTGTATTTTTAACTCCCGAGTCCTGATCCCGGGCCTGATCCCGGGCCTGATCCCGCCCCCCCCCCCCCCCCCCCCCCCCCCCAGCTGTCGACTGCAAATACGAGCGACGATATGTCGCGCATGCGTGCTGGCGGGGTCTTCACGAAGTCACTCACGTGACTCAGAAGTAAAATTATGTATTGATATCAATTCTTCCATGAAAAAACAATGGTAAATAGGTAAGTGTAGAAGGAACTGCAGATGCTGGTTTATACCAAAGATGGACACAATTTGGAGTAACTCAGCGGGTCAGGTAGCATCTCTGGAGAATAAGAATAGGTGATGTTTCGGGTCGGAACCCTTCCTCAAAATCGGTAACGGTGACTGGGTAACAGTGACCGGGTACTTAGATTCCCATAGATTTTATTCCCTAAGGAGTTATGAGTTTATAAAGTTCAGAAAATACTAATAGTAGAATACTCATTATCCAAAATCTCACAATGAGCCAGATGTGCCTTTCATAGCTTCATCAGTTCATAAATGCTATTATTTGAAGAGACTATTTCTGTTTATTTTTTTAGTAAGTTTAGTTTAGAGATGCAGCATGAAAACAGGCCCACCGAGTACATGGCAGCCATTGATCATCTGTGCACACTGGTTCTGTGTTATCCCACCTTCTCATCCACTGCCTGCACACTAGGGGCAACTTACAAAACCGCACGTCTTTGAGATGTGGGAGGAAATTGGAGCACCATGAGGAAAACCACAAGGTCACAGGGAGAAGGTGTAAACTCCACACAGACTCCACGCATCTGAGGCCAGGATCAAACCTGGGACTCTGGCGCTGTGAGGCAGCAGCTCAACCGGCTGCACCACCATGCTGCCCAGAGATATTCTTTACAATTGTGACTTTACAATTGTCATCCTCCGCATGAAGGGATTTCCACTTGTTTCAATACCGAATAGACTACCCCTTATCTAGAAGATGTGAGCCTTGGTTCTAGACTCCTCAGTCAAAGAAAACGTCACAGGATCATAAGTGATAGGAGCAGAATTAGGCCATTCGGCCCATCTACTCTGCCATTCAATCATGGCTGATCTATCTCTCCCTCCTAACCCCATTACACAGATTCACATCATCTTCATCCATATAAAGTTTTATGTGTTAATGACTTCACCTCTCATGAACTCTACAAAATTCAGGGCAGGGTCTAATCAATGTCTCCTCATGTAGCCAATCGGTTACTCCTGGAACCAGTCTATTCAATCTTTGTTCACTCTCTCAATAGCAAGGACATATTTTTTGTCAGCAAGTCACAACTGTGCATAATGGCGAAGCATAAAGTGCTGGAGGGACTCAGTGGGTCCTGCAGTATCTATGGTGGAAAATACACACACTGGGGACAATTTACAATTTTTACCAAAGCCAATTAACCAACAAACCTGTACGGCTTTGGAGTGTGGGAGAAAACTGGAGATCATCTGGGGAAAACCCACGCAGTCACGGGGAGAATGTAAAACTCCGTACAGACAGCTCCTGTAGTCAGGATCGAACCCGGGTCTCTGGCGCTGTAAGGAAGCAACTCTACCGCTGCACGACCATGCTGTTGCATGCACCTTCCCTTCCATAAGTCAGTGTTGTCTTCGGCTAATTCCATTATTATTTTCCCGTCAATAACATAATCCATTTTGAAAAACATAATCTACTATATCTGCATGTCTTTTATATAACATGTCTCGTTAGCAAATTTGCAGATGACACAAAGCTGGGTGGCGGTGTGAACTGTGAGGAGGATGCTATGAGAATGCAGGGTGACTTGGACAGGTCAGTGAGTGGGCAGGTGCATGGCAGATGCCGTTTAATGTGGATAAATGTGAGGTTATCCACTTTGGTAGCAAAAACGGGAAGGAAGATTATTATCCAAATGGTGTCAAGTTGGGAAAAGGGGACGTACAATGGGATCTGGGAGTCCATGTTCATCATCAATGAAGGTAAGCATGCAGGTACAGCAGGCAGTGAAGAAAGCGAATGGCATGTTGGCCTTCATAACAAGAGTTGAGTATAGGAGCAGAGAGCTTCTTCTGCAGTTGTAAGGGGCCATAGTGAGACCACATTGGGAGTATTGTGTCCATTTTTGGTCTCCAAATTTGAGGAAGGATATGCTTGCTCTAAAGGGTGCAGTGTAGGTTCACAAGTTTAATTCCTCGGGATGGCAGGACTGTCATATGTTGAGAGAATGGAGTGGCTGGGCTTGTATACTCTAGACTTTAGAAGGATGAGAGGGGTTCTTATTGAAGCATATAAGATTATTAAGGGTTTGGACACGCTAGAGGCAGGAAACATGTTCCCGATGTTGGGGGAGTCCAGAACCAGGGCCCACAGTTTAAGAATAAGGGGTAAGCCATTTAGAATGGAGATGAGGAAACACTTTCTCACACAGAGAGATGTAAGTCTGTGGAAATCTCTGCCTCAGCGTGCGGTGGAGGCTGGTTCTCTGGATATTATCTAGAGAGAGCTAGATAGGGCTCTTGAAGATAGCAGAGTCAGCGTTTCGGGTCAAGACCTGAAGGAATGGGTGACGACCTGAAACCTCACCCATTCCTTCTCTCCAGAGATGCTGCCTGTCCCGCTGAGTTACTCCAGCGTTTGGTGTCTACCTCCGATTTAAACCAGCATCTGCAATCCTTTCCTAAACATTCTTTGTTGACCTACTTAACCTCTATTTTAATGTACCGAAATAAATTGTCATGTATTATTTGTTCTTGCAGAAATTCTTGATTTTATAAGCTTCGAAACAAAATAGTTGGGGGGGGGGGGGGGGGGGGGGGTGGGGGGGATTGAATTTGTACATAGTGAATAATGTTGATAAGAATAGGAGCTGTCGACTCTAAGCTGATTTGAACCTTGGCTTCATAGAAACATAGAAAATAGGTGCAGGAGGAGGACATTCTTCCCTTCGAGTCAGCACCGCCATTCATTGTGATCATGGCTGATCATCTCCTATCAATAACCCGTGCCTGCCTTCTCCCCATATCCCTTGACTCCACTCGTCCCTAGAGCTCTATCTAACTCTCTCTTAAATCCATCCAGTGACTTGGTCTCCACTGCCCTCTGTGGCAGGGAATTCCATAAATTCACAACTCTCTGGGTGAAAAGTTTTTTCTCACCTCAGTCTTAAATGACCTCCCCTTTATTTTAAGAACCTCCCCTTTATTCTAAGATTCATCTTCATTTACTTACTTTGCTCCATACGGTATGGCCATACCCCATTATACCCTCAAGGAAGGACTAGCTTGAGAGCTCACTTATGTTGGATCTGGGATTCGTTTTTCCTTCGTGTCCATCATCTATGTTTCAAATGTTCGGCCAGGCTCCTGCACAGTGGACAACCTTCTTGTTTGCCACTGCTGGATCTTCCAGGCAGCATTGTTCACCAAGAAGTGGGCATCTTAGTAGGTGTGGCATGGATTGTACAGATGTTCCACATTCACTTTCTGTGTCTGCCACATCTGCATTGCCCCATTTGCTCATATTGGTCTTAGCATCGGCCCATTCCTGTACGAAGCCTATTGAGGGTCTTCACGGTCTTCCAGTCACACCTGTGACCAGGTGGTAGCTGTTCCTTGGTTGGGATTGGCATCTTTATGTGGTGGTGGTTTTCACTGCGTTTCTTTTCCCACAAGGCTAGTCTGGCTGCTTGAGGAGACTGTGTCAGTGGCTGGACTGTGTGAAGGAAGCTGTTCTTCAACTTCAGCCGTTTTGGGTCTGGGTGATGGGAGTGACAGGAATGGCGGGCGTCCCCAACTTGCCCGCTACGTTCCATTCTACTGGCAACTGATCTGCGGATTCCTGGTGGAGCAATGCCGGCCAAGACATGCAAGCTATCAACACCCGTTGGTTTTAGGCAGCCAGTGATGCATCTGCAGCTGTCATTAAGGAGGGATCTGGGATTGGCACCTGTAGTTGAACCTGCCCACCTGCTCTGCGACTGGATCTGGGCAGGTGATCTCTGCTCCTCCGTCTGAATATTCATAAACCAAACGCTGACGGGAAGAATTTGAACTGTGAGATTTGTAGTGCCAGGTTTGATAACAAATTTATTTGCGTGATCATCTAAAAATTCACAAATAAAATATTTCAGAATCAGAATCACACTTTATTTGGCAAGTATGTTTTGCAACATATGAGGGATTTCATTGGCCAAGTCAGTCATACAATTAAAAGCAACAGATCACTCAAAAACACATTTTAACATGAACACCCACCACAGTGACTCCTACACATTCCTCACTGTGATGGAAGGCGAAATAAAGTTCAAGTCCTTCCCTTAGCTCTTCCTCAGCTGTGGGCCTCGAGGACGATCTTGACTCCCATAGCCGGCGGCGTTCGGGCCCACTGTCAGCTCCCCCGCGCCGGGCGATCGAACCTCGCGTCTGGGCTGGTCAAACCTTCCGCGATGTTGGAGCTCCCGACTCGGCCTCTCCCGACTGCGAGCTCTTGATGGTAAGTCCGCGGTGGGAGCGATCCCAGGAAAGGGATCATCTCCGATGTTAAGTTCACGCCCCGCGGTGGGGCTCACGACAGTCCGAGGAGGCCTCCAGCTCCTTCGATGGTAGGCCGCAGAGCCCGGAGAATGTGATCCGAAAATTGATCACATGTCTAGGTAGGTAAGAACCTGAAAAAAAGTTTCCCCCCACATAAAACAAACCGAAGAACTTTAAAACAAAAACTTTTAACAAACTAAAAAATAACAAAAAGTGTGAAAAGACGAACAGACTGCCGGCAGGGCAGCCATCGCCCTGGCGCCCCTATATTTCAAGTCTCTCTGCTCCTGTGTCTGAATATTCCTCTCTTCAGCTTTCGTACCCACCCAACAATAGGTCTGACGCAGGGTCCCGACCCAACATCACCCATTCCTTCTCTCCAGAGATGCTGCCTGTCTCACCCATTGAGTTACTCCAGCATGTGTGTCTAAAACTAGATACGTGGCTAGGTCCAGACAGCAACCTGACCTCGGACAACGTGAGACAGAGGCCCCATCCCTGGAATGACGGACGGAGGTGCAGAGCCTTAGCTTTGCCTTCTATCCAAGCTGTAAGGATTTTAATCAGTTGATGATTCTGACATACCAAGTCATCTAAAAGTGATTAAAACAAAGAAAATGAGTAAATAAATCATGAATTATTTAAAAAAAAAGTTAATTAACAACTAGAGAGCAGTCCTGAGCTACTATCTCCCCCATTGGATACTCTTGGACTATCTTTAATCTGACTTTACTGGGCTTTATTTTGCACTAAATGTTATTGCTGTTATTCCCTTTATCGTGTATCTGTATACTGCAAATGTCTCGATTGTAATTATGTATTGTCTTTCCGCTGTCTGGTTAGCTCGCAACAAAAGCTTTGTACGTGACAATGAACAAAACAAAAAAAAATCTAATATGTGTAGGAAGGAACGGCAGATGCTGGTTCAAACCCAAGATAGACACAAAATGCTGGAGTAACTCAGCGACACGGGCAGCATCTCTGGAGAGAAGGAACGGGTGATGTTTTGGGGCGAGGCCCTTCTGCCCCTCCTCTCTTCCAGCTTTCTTACCCACCCAACAATCAGTCTGAAGAAAGGTCCCGACCCAAAACGTCACCCACCCCTTCTCTCCAGAGATGCTGCCTGTCCTGCTGAGTTACTCCAGCTTGTTTAAGAAGGAACTGCAGATGCTGGAAAATCGAAGGTAGACAAAAGTGTTGGAGAAACTCAGTGGGTGCAGCAGCATCTATGGAGCGAAGGAAATAGGCGACGCTGAGTGACTCCAGCTTTCTCTGTCGAAAAAAAACCGAATACTTACAAATAATGATCAAGCAGAATAAAATATTTTTACTGAACATTCTTTCCCCTTAATAGGATGAAATAAAACTCACTGATTCCCACTCAATCTTATCTGCGATTACCGGAATATCTTTACAAGCATGCTTGAGATGAAATGAATTGTCTACGAACACAGGAATGAATCAAGTCCTTAAGTGAACTCCATGGGGGGGATAAATGCAGCTGGAGAAGCTCGATTTGCGAGGATTTGTGGATGGAGAAGGCAGAAAGCTTTTGCTTTACTCAATGATAAATGTGAATTGACAGGCAGCACTCTGGAGAGAACACAGGGTGGACTGTGCAGATCACACCAACTGGAAAAGATGATTTTGGACATTAATTGATGGGGCTGCAAAACAATTAGCCATTAACATTCAAAATGAATTCTAATAAAGTAACTGTTATATTTGTTAATGAAAGCTTCCTACAGTGTGCTGGCCAAGATGGCAGACAATACTCCAATTGTGGCTTAATTTATGATATATAGACACAAAGTGGTGGAATAACTCAGCGGGGCAGGCAGCATCACAGGAGAACATGGATAGGTGACGTTTCGGGTCGGGACCCTTCGTCAGACTGATTGTTGGGGGGGGGGGGGGGTTGTAGGAAAGCTGGAAGAGCGGACAAGGCATGGCTGGTAACAGGCGATACAGGTGAGGAGGGTTTTTTGATAAGCAGGTGGTTGGATAAAGGCCAGAGATGAAAAGACAGAAGGTGTGAGACAAAAGGATTGAAGAGTTGTGAATTGTGACGTTTCAAGACTGAGAGCACGGCCTTGAGATGCCCCTGTGCTGACGATTATTGAGGAGGAAGTGTTGCTGCCAATTGGTTCCGATTGTGGTCTGTTGATGAGGAAGTCGAGGATCCAATTGCAAAGGGATTTGCAGAGACCCAGTTCCCTGAGCTTGGTAACATGTTTGGAGGGAATGATGGTGTTGAATGCCGAGCCGTGGTCGATGAGCAACGGCCTGGAGTATGTGTTCTTATTGTCCATCTGATCCAGTTCAGAGTGAAGAGCCAGCATTTGGGCGGCAAGGTGGCGCAGTGGTGGAGTTGCTACCTTACAGCGTCGGGGACCCGGGTTCGGGTGCTGTCTGTAGGGAGTTTGCACGTTCTCCCCGTTACCTGCATGGGTTTTCTCCGAGATCTTCAGTGTCCTCCCACACTCAAAAGATGTACAGATTTGTAGGTTAATTGGCTTGGAATAAATACAAATTGTCCCTAGTGTGTGTAGGATAGTGTTAATGTGTGGGGGTAGCTGGTTGGTGCGGACTCGGTGGGCCGAAGGGCCTGTTTCCGCGCTGTATCTCTAAAATAAACGAAACAAAACTAATTAGTATCAAAGGTCGCAGCTTTAATTTATCAGGAAACTGACAGCATTTCTGCAATCTCCCTCAATAATTACAACACAGGCCACACGTTCCCATCAAATCTATGCCTGTTCCCAAAGACAACAATCAAATGTGTTTGGCTGAAACCTCGGGGAGGAAAAAGAGAAAAAAACATTCTCAGAACAGGAGCAATTATTGGGCACAATTTATCCCTGTGTGGCTGATTGTACTCAGAGCAGAAATTCTAACCCCAGCTGTTTCTAAACATTATCATGAAGAATATTTATGCACTTGGATTCATGTGTGGGAGAGAATACTGTTGAAACTGTGTGCTGTCGATTTTACCACCAGCTCTTCTTTTACACTTCGAGGCCAAAGTTTCAGTTTGAGTTTCAGGTTAGTTTATTGTCACGTGTCCCGAGGTACAGTGGGCAGCGGGCAGATGCTATAGACCTACACGGGAAGGTAGACGCTCCCGCCCCCATGAGTCTTGGGCAGATGGGGCTCGTCAGCCTGGGAAGGCAGTCCATCTGGGAGAGGGAAAACTCAGATTTAAAACCTCCTCTGCCTTGTGGCCCTATCCAGTCATGGAAAAGGCTCCTGGAGTAAACCTCAAGAAAATCCGCAGTCGGAGCCCCTAAGGCAGTTCGTCGTTGTCCACAACCTCGCTCTGGCAGCTCCTGCGACGGCGCTGGTGCCAAACTGTAACGGCCCTGCTGTTCCTTTGGATCGATCAGCGACGTGGAGAGGGGGGACGTGCTGCATGGGCAACAGCCTGACCTCCATATGACATCGCCCAGGCTTGCATCCGACCACACATCACCTGCAAACTATGGTCAGTCATGACTGAAGGAGACCTACTTCCGAGGAACAGTGAAAATCTTTTGTTGCGTGCTATCCAGTCAGCGGAAAGACAATACATGGTCAAAATCTAGCCGTTTACAGTGTATAGATACATGATAAGGTAAAGTCAGCAAAGTCCGATCAAAGATAGTGTGAGGGTCACCATTGAGGTGGATAATAGTTCAGCACTGCTCTCTAGTTGTGGTAGGATGATTCAGTTGCCTGATAACAGCTGGAAGAAACTGTCCCTGAATCTGGAGGTGTGTAAATGCCAAAGCCAATCCTGCCCATGAGAGGAATGAAAATGCTGACCTTAGCAAAATCTTCAGTTCTTTATCATCTTTCCCTACAAAAATTAAATCCATGGATTCAATTTTAGGAATAAATGGGACTAGCTTCACCATCCCCATTCCATTGAGAGTCACTCACGAGTGGATCATCCCCGTGTGTGGCTCACACTCATAGAGATCCTTTGAGGTGGCGGTCAATGCGTCCACAATTGACAATCACCCTGAAATGTTACCTACATGTAGCTTTATTTATTTATTTTATTTATTTATACATTATACTTATGGGCACCTTATCAAAGACTCTCAAGGACGCCTTACAAAATTTAATGAGCTGATTACAAAACATATAAGCAGAATAAAACAAAATACAAAACAAAAATAGTAGGGACAAGACACAATTCAAAGAGGGAGCAGCGGCAGCATAAACGCGCCAGCGTTCACTCTCCCTTCCGGCAGCCATCTTGGAGACAAAACAAGCAAAACATCTTTTAACATTGAACATCCACCACAGTGACTCCTACACACTCCTCACTGTGGTGGAAGGCAGAATATAGTTCAAGTCGTTCCCCTAGCTCTTCCGCTGTCGTGGGCCTCGAGCCCCCGTTGACGGGACGATTTTGGCTCCCGGAGCCCTCCGCATCGAGGCGCTCCACTCCCGCATCAGGGGGTTGGTTGTCAGCTCACCTACGGCGGGTGAACGAACCTCGCGTCGGGGCAGATCGAGCCTTCCACGGCGTTGGAGCTCCCGACTAGCCTTGCCCCGAGACTGCGAGCCCTTGATGATAAAGTCCGCAGTGGTCGCGGTGGGAGCGATCCCAGGCAAGGGATCCGCTCCAATGTTAAGTCCACGCCCCGCGGTGGGGCTCACGACAGTCCGAGGAGGCTTCCTGCTCCAGCGATGGTAGGCCGCAGAACCCAGAGAATTTGATCCGAAAAGTGATCACATCTCCGGGAAGGTAAGGACTTGAAAAAAAAGTTTCCCCCATCCCCTCTCCCCCACATAAAACACACCAAAAAACATTAAAACAAACTAAAAATAGCAAAAGAATGGAAAGACAGACTGCCGGTTGGGCTGCCACCTCCCCCGTGGCTTTATGCACTTTGGTCTGAGCCCAGTAACTACACATAACTCGCTGGAGTTCAGAAGGATGAGGAGACCCCTCATTGAAACTTAACGAATCGTAAAGGCCTCGTTAGAGAGGATGTTTCCACTAGTGGGAGAGTCTCATAACCTCAGAATTACAGGACATTTCGTTCGGGGAGATCAGGAAGAATTTCTTTAGTCAGAATGGTGAATCTGTGGAATTCATTGCCGCAAAAGGCTGTGGAGGCCAAGTCAATGGATATTTTTAAGGCAGAGATAGATAGATTCTTGATTAGTACGGGTGTCAGAGGTCATGGGGAGAAGACAGGAGAATGGGGTTAGGAGGAGAGATAGATCAGCCACGATTTAAAGGTGGAATAGATGGGCCGAATGGCCTAATTCTACTCCGATCACTTATGTACTTATAACAGTAGTCCTCACGGTATGTTTTGCATTGCATCTGTTCTGCATGGTGTAGTCTCATGTAAGATTACTTTATCTTTTTATATTTTGATGAAGCTATTGGTGAAAGTGACACCACATGTAGATAGGATGGTCAAAAATGGCTATTGGCACATTGACCTTCATCAGTCAGAGTATTGAGTGTTGAACTTTGGAGGCCATGTTGCAGTTATATAATACGTTGGTGAGACTGCATTTAAAGTATTGTGTTCAGTTCTGGGCACCATGTTAGAGGAAAGATGTTGTCAAGCTGGAAAGGGTTGAAGAGAGGATTTACGAGGATGTCGCCAGGACTCGAAGGGCTGAGCTATAGCGAGAGGTTGAGCAGGCTATAGGAGCGAGAGGTTTATATAGAGAGAGGAATAGTTGGGACAGGCTCTTGCTCAGGTAACATCAAAGATAGGAACAAAATATCACCAGATCTTGCATAAACCGATATCACAATGTTTAAGAAACATTTGGACAAGTACATGGATAGGACAGGGATATGGGCCAAATGCAGGCAAGTGGGACTAGTGTGGTTGGGACATGTTGGTCGATGTGGGCAATTTGCCTCCGCTCTTAAAGATAGCAAGTCAAGGGTCAAGGCAGGAACGGGGTACTGATTGTGAATGATCAGCCATTATCACAGTGAATGGTGGTGCTGGCTAGAAGGGCCGAATGGCCTACTCCTGTACCTATTGTCTATTGAAGGGCCTATTTCCACCTCTGTGACTCTATATCAGCATATTCAATTAAAGTTCTACGTGCAAACGTTGCCTGGTGAATTCTGAGGTAATTTGTGTTTGCAGCTTTTGTTTGGGGTGATGAATGTAGCAGGCCCAATTATGAATAATCCATTGCGCAGCCTAAAATTAGCAGATGACACAAACCTGGGTGGCAGTGTGAACTGTGAGGAGGATGCCATGAGAATGCAGGGTGACTTGGACAGGTTGGGGGAGTGGGCAGATGCAGTTTAATGTGGATAAATGTGAGGTTATCCACTTTGGTAGCAAAAACAGGAAGGCAGATTACAATCTAAATGGCGTCAAGTTGGGAAAAGGGGAAGTACAACGGGATCTGGGGGTCCTTGTTCATCAGTCTATGAAAGTAAGCATGCAGGTACAGCAGGCAGTGAAGAAAGAGAATGGCATGTTGGCCTTCATAACAAGAGGAGTCGATTATAGGAGCAAAGAGGTCCTTCTGCCATTGGACAGGGCGTTAGTGAGACCACACCTGGAGTATTGTGTACAGTTTTGGTCCCCTAATTTGAGGAAGGACATTCTTGCTATTGAGGGAGTGCAGCGTAGGTTCACAAGGTTAATTCCCGGGATGGCAGGACTGTCATATGTTGAGAGAATGGAACGGCTGGGCTTGTATACTCTGGAATTTAGTAGGATGAGAGGGGACCTTATTAAAACATGTAAGATTGTTAAGGGTTTGGACACTCGAGAGGCAGGAAACATGTTCCCGATGTTGGGGGAGTCCTGAACTAGGGGCCACAGTTTTAGAATAAGGGGTAAGCCACTTAGAACGGAGATGAGGAAACTCTTTTTCTCACAGAGAGTTGTGAGTCTGTGGAATTCTCTGCCTCCGAGGGCGATGGAGGCCAGTTCTCTGGATACTTTCAACAGAGAGCTAGATAGGGCTCTTAAAGATAGCGTAATCAGGGAATAAGGGGAGAAGGCAGGAACGGGGTACTGATTGGGGATGGTCAGCCATGATCACATTGAATGGCGGTGCTGGCTCGAAGGGCCGAGTGACCTACTCCTGCACCTATTGTTTATTGTCTAAAAGTAAATCTTGTGTAGGGCCTTTCTCTTATGAAGAGTCTGCACGACGATGAGATCTCATTTACATAAGTGGTTGCTAGGAAGCAGATCGTGGCACTTCATTCAAATTTGGTGCACTAATATTTTGCTGTTGCCATGGATGCTGTGCTGATGCGAGGACATTTCCTGATAGATGGGTTTTATTAAATATAAAACATCAATGGTGGCAGTTCACACAGATGATGAGGATTTATTATTGTCTATTGTTGTCGGTGGTGCATCGGCAGAGCTACTGCCTCACAGCATCAGAGACCTGTGTTTGATCCCGACTATGGGTGCTGTCTGTATGGAATTTGTAAGTTCTCCGGTCAGTTTGAGTTTATTGTCACGTGTACTGAGGTACAGTGAAAAGCTTTTTGTTGCGTGCTATCCAATCAGCGGAAAGACAATACATGATTACAACCGAGCCATTCACGGTGCATAGGTAGAAATATAGAAAATAGGTGCAGGAGTAGGCCATCCGGCCCTTAGAGCCAGCACCGCCATTCAATATGACCATGGCTGATCGTCCACAATCAGTACCCCCCGTTCCTGCTTTTTCTCCAACCAGGCACAATAAATAGATCCCTTGATTCCGTTAGCCTGAAGAGCTATATCTAGCTCGCTTTTGAATACATCCAGTGAATTGGCCTCCACTGCCTTCTGTGGCAGAGAATTCCACAGATTCACAACTTTCTGGGTGAAAAAGTCTTTCCTCATCTCAGTCCTAATGATACAGGAATAACTTTTAGTGCAAGGTAAAGCCAGGAAAGTCAGAGCAAAGAGAGTCCGAGGGTCCGAGGGTAGATTGCTCTCTGATTGCCATAGGACGATTCAGTTCCCTGATAACAGCTGGGAAGAAACGGTCCTTGAATCTGGAGGTGTGCGTTTTCACACTCCTATACCTTTTTTTTGCCAGAGGGGAGAAGAGAGAGTAGCCAGGGTGCGACTCGTCCTTGATTATGCTGCTGGTCTTGCTGAGGCAACGTGAGGTATACGTGGAGTCAATGGCATACTTTCTTTATGACACCCAGTCAGATACAAGACTGCACTGACATATGCAGTGTGGAGAGAGGGAGGCAACAAGCTTTGTCGGTTGTGTCTTTTTATGTAAACCAGCATCTGCAGTTCCCTGTATCTCCAACAAATGCAGTTTCTTAATCAGAATATTGGCATGGACTCGGTGGGTCGAAGGGCCTGTTTCCATGCTGTATCATTCAAAATATATTTTGTAATACATTGTTTAGATTAGTTTGTTGGGATTCGGTGGGGAAACGCTAAAGTACGTAGGTGGAGGAAAGAAGATAAGACTTTATTGCCTTCCATCACAGTGAGGAATTGGGGGGTGGGAGCCGCTGTGGGGGATGTTTATGTTAACTTTTATGTAGTTGTGTGTCTTTTTTGATATGACTGTATGGTAAATCAAATTCCTTGTATGTTTTTACCTATTTGGCTAATAAATTAAAACCAATTACAATTGTTGTACATTAATTAGTGGGCGGGTCCGATCCTGACTATGGTTGCAGTCTGTATGGTGTTCATACATCATCCGTGTGGGTTTTCTCTGGGTGCTCTGGTTTCCTCCCGCACTCGAAAGATGTACGGGTTTGTAGGTTAATTGGCTTCGATAAAATTGTAAATTGTCCCGTGTGTGTGTGTGTGTGTAAGATAGTGTTAGTGCACTGCAATCGCTGGTCGGCACGAACACGGTGGGCCGAAGGGCCTATTTCCGTGCTGTATCTCTAAATTATACTAAACTAAAAGTTAATTTGACTGTGAGAAGCTTGGATAGGCTTGTGGAATGAAATGTAGCTAGTTTGGAGGTGATACATCTCTAGATTTTGCATGTTAATATGCTGGTGAAAACTGATGCTTATAATGTTGCAAAGCTGTCTTATCTTTAAAAGATAAATATTACACATCATTCTCATCAGAATGAGGATATGTGATGTGATTTCCATCTGCTGTCGTGCTAACATATGAAACAGATCATATGATAAAAGCCTCAGAATTTATAGGTTCAAGGGAAGATCTAACATTGTCCAACTAAACAGACAACCTGTGTTGGAAGGAACTGCAGATGCTGGTTTAAACCGAAGACAGACACAAAAAGCTGGAGTAACTCAGCGGATTAGGCAGCATCTCTGGAGAAAAGGAATAGGTATAGGTGACGTTTCGGGGCGAGATCCTTCTTCAAACTGAGTCTCAGTCTAAAGAAGGGTATAGGCCTGAAAAGGCACCTATTCCTTTCTCCAGAGATGCTGCCTGACCCGCTGAGGTACTCCAACTTTTTTGTGTCTGTAAACAGGCAACCTTCCTCACATTTAGTTATTCATTGGTCATAGAAGTATACAGAATGGAAACAGGCCCAACTCATCCATGCCGACCAAAATACCTCATAGTTATGTCGTAAGCTAGTCCCATGTACCCGTCCAAGTGTCTTTTAAACTTAGTATTCCTTATAAAAAAAGTCCCTGGGTTGGGTTGTACTTCCTGCGCCATCTGCAAGTGTCAAGAAAACGGAAAATTAGAACTTACTTTATGACGGAAAGATCAATTGAATTCTCTTAACCTCTTCCATTATTCCATCAGTTTTTGGCTTATCCCAATTTCTTTGTTCCGGGTGCCTAGTAAGTAAAACGGTACAAATTCTACACAAAGCAAGTTGTCAATTTGGAAAGGGTACAGAAAAGATTTCTGAGGATGTTGCCAGGATTAGAGGGTCTGGACTAAGCGGAAGGGTTGGGACTCTAATCCATGGAGTGCAGGAGGATGAGGGGTGATCATATAGAGGTGTATAAAATCCTGAAAGGAATACATTGGGTAGGTGTCCAGAGTCTCCTGCCCAGAGTAGGGGAATCAAGAACGAGAGGACATTGTTTTAAGGTGAAGGGGGAAGGATTTAAAAGGAATCTGAGTGGTAACTTTTTCACACAAAAGGTGGTGGGTGCATGGAACGAGTTGCCAGAGCAGGTAGTTGAGGCAGAGACTATTGGAACGTTTAAGAAACAAATAAGACATGGATAGGACGAGTTTGGAGGGATATGGACCAAACACAGGCAGGTGGGGCTGGTGTATATGGCACAAATTGGTCGTTGTGGGCAAGTTGGGCTGAAGGGCCTGTTTCCACACTGTACCACTCTACGACTCTATCATTGTGGATTCTTTTTTTATTACAGCCAAAGTATGTGGAAAACATGGTGAAAGAATCAACAATTTCTTCCTTCAATGTGTCTGTTGTTGTAAGGAAGAAGGTTAGCTGATTAGAATGTGCGGACTTCCTACCAGAAAGCAGAATTTACATCACTGAATCGCCCATTACCAATATCCTAGGGGTTACCATTGACCAGAAGCTGAACTGGAGTAACCATATAACCAATGTGGCTACAAGAGCGGGTCAGGTGCTAGGAATCCTGTGGCAGGTAACTAATCGCCTATCTCCCCAAAGCCTATTCACCATCATGTCATATGAGCAGAATTAGGCCATTCGGCCCATTGAGTCTGCTCCATCTTTCAAGCACAGCTGATTTATTTTCCCTCTCAACCTCATTCTCCTGGCCTCTCCCCCCCAAACCTTCGACCCCTTTGACTAATCAAGAATCAATTCAATTCAATCTTTAATTGTCATTGTGCAGTGTACAATACAGAGACAACGAAATGCAGTTGGTGTCTCCGAAGGGCGAACTTACGAATAAACAAGTATTGCGCAGTAGTATGAGTATATACATCTGTACATATACAGTGGTATCCGTGCAATTTGCTGGTGATTGGATAGTCCGGGGGGGGGGGGGTGAGGGGTGGAGACAGGCAGTCATTGAGGTGCAGCGTTGAGAAGTGTGACAGCCGCAGGGAAGAAGCTGTTCTTGAGCCTGCTGGTCCGGCAGCGGAGGGACCTGTAGCGTCTCCCGGATGGGAGGAGGGTAAACAGTCTATGGTTGGGGTGTGGAGCTGTCCCTGGCGATGCTGTGTCCCTGCGCAGGCATCGTTTAGTATGGACAGACTCAATGGAGGGGAGTGAGGAGCCTGTGATGCGTTGGCCGATCTTCACCACCCTTTGCAATGCTTTCCGGTCGGCGACAGAGCAGTTGCCATACCATACTGTGATGCAGTTGGTAAGGATGCTCTCGATGGTGCAGCGGTAGAAGTTCACCAGAATCTGGGGAGACAGGTGGACCTTCTTAAGTCTCCTCAGGAAGAAGAGACGCTGGTGAGCCTTCTTGATCAGCAAGGATGTGTTGTGGGTCCAGGAGAGGTCATCGGAGATGTTGACCCCCAGGAACCTGAAGCTGGAGACACGTTCCACCTCCGTCCCGTTGATATGGATGGGGTTGTGCGTGCAGCCTCTCGATCTCCTGAAGTCAACAATGAGCTCCTTGGTCTTCGTGGAGTTGAGGGCCAGGTTATTGTCGGCACACCATGCTGTTAGGAGCTGAACCTCCTCCCTGTAGGCCAACTCATCGTTGTCGCTGTTGAGGCCAATCACCGTTGTGTCATCTGCATACTTGATGATGGTGTTGGTACCATGTACAGGTATGCAGTCGCAGGTGAAGAGGGAGTAGAGGAGGGGGCTCAGCACGCAGCCCTGGGGTACGCCAGTGTTCAGGGTGAGGGTAGAAGAGGAGTGGTTATCCAACCTAACAGACTGTGGTCTGTTGGTTAGAAAGTCCAGTAACCAATTGCAGAGGGAGGGGTTGATGCCCAGGTCATTGAGTTTGGCGATCAATTTCGAGGGGATAATAGTGTTGAATGCTGAGCTGTAGTCGATGAACAGCATTCTCACATAAGTGTTTCTGTTGTCGAGGTGGGAGAGGGCGGAGTGGAGTGCCGTTGAGATGGCATCCTCCGTGCTCCTGTTCTTGCGGTAGGCAAACTGGTAGGGGTCCAGAGTGGGAGGTAGGCAGCATTTGAGGTGTGCCATGACCAGCCTTTCAAAGCACTTGGCGATGATAGGGGTGAGTGCAACTGGGCGGAAGTCGTGAGGCTCGCCGCAGTGGAGTGTTTTTGGCACCGGCACGATGGAGGTTGTTTTAAGGCACGTGGGGACAACTGCCTGGGCAAGTGACAGGTGGAAGATGTCAGTCCAGACGTCTGTCAGCTGTGCAGCACAGGTCCTGAGGACGCGCCCGGGGGGTGCCGTCAGGGCCGGCAGCCTTACGTACATTGACCCTACTCAGTGCCACGTGCACGTCGTAGGGTTGAGTGTGAGGGGCTGGTGGTCATCGGGGAGCACAGCCTTGATGGCCAACTCTTGGTTGTCCCCTTTCAAAGCGGCCATAAAAGTGATTGAGTTCCTCGAGGAAGGATGCGTCGCTGGAAGTGGGGGTGGAGTTGGTGGCTCTGTAGTCAGTGATGGCCTGGATGCCATGCCACATGCGTCGGGGGTCGGAGTTGCTGTCGAAGTGCTCCTCGATCCGCAGCTTGTATCTGTGTTTGGCGTTCTTGATGCCCCTCTTCAGATTGGCCCTCGATGAACTATAGGCACGGGCATCGCCTGAAAGCCGAGTCCCGTGCTTTCAGCAGTCGCCTGACCGCGCTGTTCATCCATGGCTTCTGATTCGGGTATGTGGTGATTTGTTTGAGAGTGGCGACACTGTTGATGGAAGAGTTGATAAAGTCCAGAACAGAGGAAGTATAGGCGTCAGTGTCAGTGTGGGAGTCAAGGGTGGCCTGAGCTGCAAACGCATCCCAGTCAGTGTTACCAAAACGCTGCTGGAGTGTGGAGTCCGCTTCATCTGACCAAACCTTGACTGTCCTCACTGTGGGTTTAACGCGGCTGATGAGTGGGGAGTACTTAGGGAGCAGGAACAATGATAAGTGATCAGACTGACCAAGGTGGGGGAGGGGGATGGCTTTGTATGCTTCAGCCATGTTGGTGTAGACTTTGTCCAGTGTCTTGTCCTCTCTAGTGGCGAAGGAGACATGTTGGTGGAATTTGGGGAGTACAGTCTTCAGGTTGGCGTGATTGAAGTCATCCGCAACAATGAAGGCTGCGTCTGGATTGAGGGTCAGTTTGTTTGCTAAATGGCAATAAGCAGTTCTTTCATTGCAAGCTTGGCATTAGCATCAGGAGGGATATAGGCTGCAGTCACAACAGTGGAGGTAAACTCTCTGGGCAGATAGAACGGTCTGCACTTAACCAAGAGTGAACTCAAGGTTGGCTGAGCAGTGACTCTCAATGATGGTGGTGTCTGTGCACCAGGCTTTGTTTACATACATGCACAGACCCCCACCTCTGGTCTTACCGGAGTCAGATGTTCTGTCCGCTCGGAGAGTATGTGTCATCCGCTAGCTCAATGGTGCTGGCGGGAAACATCAGAGTTCAGCCAGGTTTCGGTGAGGATCAGGATGCTGCAACCCTTGATCCAGTTGTAGGAGGCAATCAGAAGACGGAGGTCATCCATCTTGTTTGCCAGGGGACGGACGTTGGCAAGGAAAAGGCTAGGGATGGATGGCCTGTGTGGGGCTCGCTCCAACCTTGCCTTCAACCCACCTCGAGATCCACAGCGATGTTTTCGGGCCCGTCGCCGTCTGTGTGCGCCTCTGGTCGCCCGGTCCGACTTGGTGCGGTCCTCAGGTCTACCGCCGATTCGCCGCCCCGCAGCTCCGCGGATCCGCAGCTTCGTGGTGAAGGTGAGTGCAGGAGGGAGCCGGAGTTCGTCCGGAAAGTCGACCGGGGGAACGCTATAGCCGAAGGAACCGAGATTTAAACGTTCCTGCCGGCTATAGTGGATGATAGAGAGACTGCTCCGGGTGAGCAGACTCAAAACAAGAAAGAAGGTAAGGTAGAGTTCGCTGATCCAAGGGAGACACGGGGCGTCGCAATGCACCCGCGCCGCCTCCATTTTGAAAAATCATCGGTTTAGTTCAGGAATGTGATGGACTTGCCTTGATGAATGCACCTTCTACAGCACTCAAAAGCTCGATATCACACTGGAGGTAACAGCTGGCTTGATAGGGATCCGATCCACAACCATTCACTCACTCCACCACCGACCCACAGTAGCAGCAGATTGTGCTGCACTGCCGCAACTCATCAATACGCCTAAGTCAACATCTTCCAAACCCAAGAAACTCAACCAAACAGGAGGACCAGGATGTTGCCAGGACTAGAGGGGCTGAGCTATAGGGAGGTTGAGTAGGCTGGGAATCTATTCCATGGAGCACAAAAGGATGAGGAGTGATCTTATAGAGGTGTATAAAATCATCAATCATTCAAAGACTTTATTGTCATTCAAAAATACACCAATAAATGCAAGTTTGAACGACATTTTGCTGCATCTAGCTCACCGTGCAACATAAAATAACAAAGGGTGAAATAAATAAAAAGATAAAATAGATAATGGTGACGGCACATTACATGGAATTCAAGAGCTTGATGGCTCGGGGGAAGTAGCTGTTGCAAAACCTGGCCGTTCTGCTCCTTATACTACAATACCTTTTTGCCCAAGGGCAGCAGAGTGAACAGTCCATGATGGAGATGTGTGGGGTATTTTATAATAATGAGAGGAATAGATTGAGTAGATGCACAGAGTCTTGCACAAGTCAAGCACAATGAGTGCAGGGCCAACAATCCATTTCAATCCATTTCATGTCAAGTCAATCCATTTCAAGCCAAGTCAAGCACAGGGCAGGCGGGACCAGCCAACAATACAATCCATTTGCTTTCATTTCAGGTGAGCTCAAGCAAAGCAAAGCAAAAGCAAAAGCACAGGGCAGGCCAAACAACTCATTTCATTTCCATTTCAATTTCAAGCACAGGGCAGGCCAAACCACTCATTTCATTTCATTAAGGGCTAACAAATCATTTATTGCAAGCACATGAAGGGTTAACCACATAAAGCACATAACCACATAAACCACATAAAGGGTAGACTCACAGTTCAGTAGACTCACAGCAGAATCAGCGTTGTGGTCTCTCCATCGCGATCTTTCAAAGTGACTGGCCAGGCATCCGGGGTTTTATAGTCCTGCCTCCCCCCGGAAGGGGCGTTACCTTTATTATGGTGATTGACAGGCGAGAGGACCAATCAGCTGATCTCAAGATTTTGTAAACATTCATAACTTTTTTTTCATTGATCGGAAAAATCCTCGGGGATACGGAGGGGACTGTGAGTAAGATGGCCAAAAGTCATAGCGATATAGGATAGCGTTTTTTCTAAAATCAATATACAGCGGAGACAGGGAGTGATCAAGATGAGACTTTTAGTTATATAGATAGATGTGCCAAACTGAAAATGAAATTCCTACTCGCAGCAGCACTACACACTATATAAACATGGTACTCTGTAAACAATATAATAAAGAAAAAAAAGTTCAGTATATATATATATATATATATATATATATATATATATATATATATATATATTTTCTTTATATATATACTAGACCAAGTGCAGACCTGTTGGGTCTGTTCCCCTAACGTGCGGTTGCGGGGGGGGGGGGGGGGGGCAACATGAGGCATCTCACACACTAACTAAATCCCCGCTACCTTGACTAATTTGCTCCTTTTACCCCATAACCGCCCTATCCACTGTCACATAGGCCCCAACTCGTAGGCCCGTCTAGAGGGGGGGGCGGCGGAGGGTTAGGGAGTGAGGGCAGGGAGAGATTGGGGAGAGACAGAGAGAGGGGCAGAGACAGAAGGGCATGAGACAGAGGGAGAGGGGGTGGAGGGGAGGAGGAGAGGATGGATGAGTGAGGGGGGAGGGTGGAGAGTAGGGGAGAGGGAGATGGGGAGAGAGTGGGGAGGTGGAGGGGAGATGGGGAGGGGGAGATGGGGAGAGAGTGGGGAGGGGGAGGAGAGGGTAGGGGGAAGGGAGAGAGAGGGGGATGAGGATGGGGGAGGAGAGCGGGGAGTGTGAAGGAGGAGACAGTGTAAGGGGGTGGGGGAAGGGGGAGGGTGGGTGAGGGAGGTAAGAGGGGTGCGGGAAGGGGAGGAGGGGAGAGGGATATGGGGAGAGAGTGGGGAGGGGGAGGGGGAGAGAGTGGAGAGGGGAGGGGGAAGGCAGAGGGGATGAGGATGGCGGGAGGAGAGCGGGGGGCGGTAAAGGAGGAGACAGGGGTAAGGGAAGGGGGTGGTGAGGGGGGAGGGTGGGTGAGGGAGGAAGGGGAAGAGGGAGGTGAGAGGAGAGGGGTGGGGGAGAAGGGAGGTAAGGGGGGGAGGGGAGAGGAGAGGGTGAGGAAGAGGGGGATGGGAGAGGTGGAGAGAGAGTGGGGGGAGAGAGAGAGGAGAGGGGGAAGAGAGAAGGGGAGAGAGAGAGGAGAGGAGGAGGAGGAGGAGGAGGAAGAGAGTGAGAGAGAAAGGGGAGGGAGAGAGGGGAAGTGAGAGAGGTGGGGAGGGGGAGAGGGGGAAGAGTGGGGAGAGGAGGAGAGGGGTAGCAGGGAGTGGTGCAAGAGAGAGGGGAAGGGGGTGGGGTGGAGATGGGGGTGAAGAGGGGTGGGAGAGAGGGAGGGAAGATGGAGAGGGGGGGAGAGAGGGTGGAAGGGGAGGAGGAGTGGGGGGTGGGGGAGGAGAGGGGGGTGGGAGAGGTGATGAGAGAGGGTTTGGGGAGGGGGTGAGAGGGGTGGGGGAAGAGGAGAGATGGAGGAGGGGGAGAGGAGGAAGTGTGGGGGAGGGGGGAGAGGGGTAGGGAGAGAGAGGGAAGAGTGTGGAGGGAGGGGAGATTGGTATGGATGAGGGGGAAGAGTGGGGAGGGAGGGGGAGAGCAGAGAGAGGCGGAAGAGTGGGGAGGGAGAGGGGGGAGGGAGATGGGGTGGAGCGGGGGATGGGGGAGAGAGAAGTGGAAGAGTGGGGAGGGAGGGGGGAGAGTTATAATGGGGAGTGGTGCAAGTGGGAGAGAGGGAGGGGGAAGGAGATGGTGAGGGGGAGGAGAGGGAGATGGTGAGGGGGAGGATAGAGGGGTGGTGGAGGAGAGGGATGGGGAAGGGGGAGAGAGGTGTGGGGGAAGGGAGGGGAGTAGGGAGATGGGGTGAGGGAGGGGGAAGAGTGTGGAGGGATGGGGAGAAGGGTGGGGGGAGAGAGGGGAAAGAGTGGGGAGGTAGAGTGGGAGGGGAGGGGTAGGGGCAGTCCATCTATTCCCCACTCCCTATCACCCCCAATCCTCTTTCTCTATTCCCACACACGTGATCACGCGCTTCGACGCGGGGGGGGGGGGGGGGGGGGGGGGCTGGAGCAAAGGCATATGTAAATGAGATCCATTCCGATTGGCCATCTGTGAGCATTGGGCATTGTGACATCACACGATGGAACGTTCACCAACATTCTATGGGTGAGAGCAGTTTGATTTTTTTAACATTTTGAAATATTGGGGGGGGGGGGGGAGGGGAAGGATTTTCTTAAAAATGTGTACGTAAAAATGTCTAAATGTAATGAGGAGTGCATTAGTGAATGGAAAAGTGTAATGTCTAGCAAAATGGAAAAAATCGCGGTGTTTGAGCTTCTGGTTTTGGCGGACCATGGAATCAAAGGGCAAAAATGTTATCTGATATAAAAAAAATGGAATGTGACATACACCCACAATGCCTGCACACACACACACAGAGTTTAATATATAGATAGATAGATATATACACACACACACACACACACACACACACACACACACACACACACACACACACACACACACACACACACACACACACACACACACACACACACACACACACAGTTTTAATATATAGATACACACACACACACACACACACACACACACACACCAAACCATACACATGTACATACATACACATCATACAAACAATAATAATGCTAAAAGACAAAACCATTGCCCTCAATTCTATGTAGTTCTTGCTTATTTGGAGGTTGTAGCGTTTAATAGCCTAATGGCTGTGGGGAAGTAGTTATTCCTGATCCTGGATGTTACAGTTTGCAGGCTCCTGTACCTTGTTCCTGATGGCAGGGGTGAAATGAATGTGTGGCCAGGGTGTTGTGGGCATCTGATGATGCTGGCTGGCTTTTAGTAGATCTCTTCAATGGTGGAAAATCTGCAAGCGCTGTTAAACTTTAGAATCTGGGAAGCTTTGTAGTGGGTGTAAATAGGTACGATATCACTGCTTGAAGAACTCAGTCTTAAGGGTTTAGTAGTCTGAAAGTTCACAGCTGAGAAATGAACTTCAGTTGAGATACTTCTTGAGAGTTCTCTTTTCATTGTATATTGCGTTGCATGCTATGTGCATCACTTTTGGTCCCCCCGAGTTACTCTAGCATTTTGTGTCTGTCTTCGGTGTAAGCCAGCATCTGCAGTTCTTTCCTCCACACTAACATTGCAGGGTTTTTAACAATACAGTCAATAAAAGATGTGCAGGATGTTGGGTTTTATACAGTAACATAGCATGATAAAACCCAGTATCCGGCCCATTTTCTGCTGACATTGCAGGTGATGCTGTGGAAGGTCCCAGTCGATCTTAGTCACGTTGAAGTCAGCTTGTTTGCAGCCTCTATTCTTGAAGGTTGATTTTAATTAGATCAATTCAATGATATCCCCATTTTACGATGTTGGCGTGAGGCCCAGGCAATGCTAGTTTAATTTCTGGGTCTAATTAACATTTATAGGATGCACTGGGGGGGAGGGGGGGGGGGGGGGGGGGGGGAGTGTCGGTGGTTGGAACAGTTTCTCAATGCTGCAACAATTTAAGGCAGAGATTGGCAGATTCTTGGTTAGTAAAGGGTGTCTGGGATTATGGGGCGAAGGCAGGAGAATGAGGTGGTATATGGAATGAGCTGTCAGAGGAGGTAGTTGAGGCAGGTATTATCCCTTGCTTTCATTGAACACTGTTTATAACCTTATACCTATCAAGATGCAAAGGAGACCATTTGGCCCATCAGATCCGTGCTAGCTCCGAGGAGGCAATCCCATTAGTCACCACGATTTTATTCTTTCCCCACCTGCCCATCAACTCCACGTTGAACCTTCTTTTACCCATGAATGCTATCTTAGCCATTGACCACCGCCCTGGGTAGGCTTCTTAAATCTATATATTTTTTAAAAAATATAGATTAAAAACATTTAATAGACATTTGGACAGGTACATGGATAGGAATGGTTCAGAGTGAGATGGGGCTAAAGTGGCAGGTGGGACTAGTGTAGATAGGGCATCTTGGTCGGCATGGACCAGTTGGGCCGAAGGGCCTGTTTCTTTTGCTGTATGACTCTATGAGTCTTGAAGAGTCGTGCACATTGTAGCAAACACCAAGCCACAGCATTCATACCCATACCGCTGCATTCATAGTGTTAAAAATACTAAAGAGGAATCTACCAATGCCCATTCATCTACCACCATGGTTTTGGGGTTGTGAAATGGAAGTACAGAGGTGGGAAACTCACGCAGTCATAGGCTTGACCGAGGGTGGAAGCCTGTCCGTGGGGAAGCAGCATTAACTGCTGCGTTACTGTGTGGTTCATTATGATTAACCCTAACCCCATTACAGTAAGGATGTGGAGGCTTTGGAGAGTGTGGATAACTGGAGATGATGTAAAAGACCACATGACTGCCAGTCAAGTGTTGCTCACATGCCAAGGTCTATTTAATGGGCATGACAGTGTCGAGTGCTGCCTGGTTGGGGGAGTCGTTAGACAGTCAGCATCAGTACCGTCGGAGGGGGGGGGGGGGGTGTCTTGTGATGTTGCCTCCGGCCGTACATTCCAACAGATCTCAACACTCCAGCTGTGGCTGAGGGGGAGCGGACTGAGGATTGGGACTAAAACACAACTCCACGCCTTCACACGGCAGCCACCTTCGTCAACTGAGATTAAGGGTCCCGAGAAAGAGCTGTAAAACAATGTGGAAAGGAAATATTTTTTGAAGGCATGTAAAAAAAAAAACCTTGCTTCTGGAACCTGTGACTTGACCAAAACAGAGTTCCAATAAACAAGTTGTGTCGACCACATGATCCCTTCAGCTACCATACCTTCATTACCAGAGAACATAGTGTACCCATTCATCCTTATTTTGCAAACCAGTGGCTAAGGCATCTTTCAAGGAGATGTTTAAGGCAACAAGCTACTGAAGTGGGTATTGTTGAGCATGGATTTCAACACTGAGGAGAACAGATTTAATAATAGAACGTTTAAATGCAGGGGCTTTGGTCTGATGACGTGTTTCACAAACACTGTGGCTTCAATAATAACTGCACTGCCTCTGACACAGCCCCCCACCACCCTCCCACTCCCCTCAGCCCCACCCGTTCCACAAACAAGGAGGGTGGTGGAGAGTGGGAGAAGGAGGGAGCATTAACAAATGTAACCTGAATGGAGTGGATGCGGAGAGGATGTTTCCACTAGCGGGAGAGCCTAGGACCCGATCTGGATAAAAGGACGAACCTTTAGAAAGGAGATGAGGAGGAATCTGGGAAGACACTGTCCCTGACTCTGGTGATGTGCATTTCCACACTTCAATACCAGGGAAATACCACACCACCAGATTCAGGGACGGCTTCTCCCCAGTTGTTATCGGGCAACGGAACCATCTTACCACAGCCAGAGAGCAGTGCTAAACTACTACCCACCTCTGATGGCCCTTGGACTATCCTTTGCTGGCTTTACCTTGCCGTAAAACTTTATTCCCTTATCATGTAACGATACACTGTAAATGAACTGATTGTAATCATGTATTGTCTTTCTGCTGACTGGTCAGCACGCAACAAAAGCTTTTCACTGCACCTCGGTGCGTGTGACAATAAACTAAACCGAAACTGATACTCATTCGCCAGAGGGTGGTGAATCTGTGGAATCCTTTGCCACAGAAGGCTGTGGAGGCCATGTCAGTGGATATTTTTATGGCAGAGATTGACAGATTCTTAATTAGTTAAAGCCCTGTCCCACGGTACAAGTTCATTCCAAGATCTCTCCCGAGTTAAAAAAAAATCAAACTCGTGGTAAGCACGGAGAATGAACGTAGCGGGTACGTCGGAGCTCAGGGACGTCTCTTAGCGCTAACGGCAGGTACTCGGGAAGACTCGCTAATGGCAGGTAAGCTCGGGAAGGCTCGGGAAGATTATTCAACATGTTGAGAAATGTCCACGAGAGCCCCGAGTACCGACGAGTGGCCATTACCATAAATCTCCGAGTTCGAATCAGGGCAAACTCGGGAGAGCTCTTGGAATGAACTCGTACCGTGGAACAGGGCTATAAAGGTGTCTGGGGTTATGGAGAGAAGGCAGGAGAATGGGGTTGAAAGAGAAAGATAGATCAGCCATGATTGAATCTCAGAGTAGACTTGATGGGCCGAATGGATTATTCTGCTTCTATAACATATGAACGAATGCAGTTATGAATCAGCCATATCTGTTGCTGATGATGTTAGCAGGTTTTGTGATACTTGCATGCTTTATTCTGGAGTGGCGGGACTTTATATTAATTGTATAGTCGAAACACAATTTAACCTGTTACACTTGTGCGGGTTTCCCAAGGTTGGATGGAGCTTCCCAAAATGGGGGGGAAAAAATGGCAGATGGAGTTAAATTCAACCTGGATGCCCCACGCGGCAGGAAAGGTTGAAGGACGGGAGAGGAGAAGGACGGCTCGCTGGCGAACCGTGTAAGGGGGAAGAGGTGATCTGGCTTTTGCGGGGGGAAGATGGACCGAGGATGGCCTGCCGAGGGGCGGGGGGGTCCCGGGTGGGGGTGGGGGGAAAACGGGGGGGACGATGCTGAGAACAAAGAAGGGCCCCGCGGGGTGGGGCTGCAAGAACAAAGAGGGTAGATACAAAATGCCGGAGTAACTCAGCGGGTGAGGCAGCATCTATGGAGAGAAGGAATGGGTGACGTTTCAGGTTGAGACCCTTCTCAATCTCGACGTCTCGACCCGAAACATCACCCATTCCTTCTCTCCAGAGATGCTGCCTCGCCCGCTGAGTTACCCCAGCATTTTGTGTCCACCTTCGATTTTAACCAGCATCTGCAGTTCTTTCTCATCAAGAACAAAGAGGGAGCCGGCTGGATGAGCAAAACAAACACTTCACTGTACCTCGGAACATGTGACAACAAAGTATCATTGGATCAAGACCATTAACAGCATTATTGTGCAGAGAGATCTTGGGGGTCCAAATCCATAGATCCCTGAAAGTGGCAACACAAGTAGATAGGATGCTAAAGAAGACAAGTCTGTAGAAGGGTCTCGACCCGAAACGTCACCCATTCCTTCTCTCCAGAGATGCTGCCTGTCCCGCTGAGCTACTCCAGCATTTTGTGTCTACTAGCCCCCAGGTATCCTCGGTCCATCTATGGTATGCTTGCCATCAATGGTCGAGGCTTGAGTATAAGTGTCAGGAAGTCACGGTACAGTTCTATAAAACCTTGGTTGGACTTCATGTGGAGTACTACATGCAGTTCTAGTCATTCCGTTACCTAACCTTAACCCCCCCCCCCCCCCCAAACCTGTATGCATTTGGAGTGTGGGAAGAAACCGGAGATCCCGGAGAAAACCCACGCGGGTCACAGGGAGAATGTACTAATTCCGTACAGACAAGCACCGGTAGTTGGTATCGAACCCGGGTCCCTGGCGCTGTAAGGCAGCAACTCTACCGCTGTGCCACCATGATTGCTAGTGCTCGACTATTGATAGGAAAGACAGGTGGTGCATGCGGCTTGGCATGAATAAGCTGCAATTACGTGTGCACCGGCTGCGATCGCAGAGTTTGATGCAATGGTGCTGGCTTGGTGTTCTATAGCTGTGGATGATGCAAAAAATAAACGTCCTTATGTTCTTATTATACTAAACAACCCTGCTTGAAAATGCCACCAGCGGGAAGTCTCCATGTGTTTACAAATCCCGAGTGCGTCAAAGCAGGAGCTCCAAAGGTCAACAGTGAATGACTCAATTGACTTCAAAGTTTCAAAGGTTAAACCTTTAAACCTTGGAGAATAATAAGCAGGTCAAAAGTTTGTTGTTTTGTTTCTCTCTTGATAAAGGATGTAGGGTTTGTGAAACAAGTTTAAATAAACTTAACTCTGCCAGTGGCTGTTGCAATCAGGAATAACATTTGCCTTGAAAATAGGCGTCAGGATAATGGTCGGCAGGGTGGCAGAGCGGTAGTGCGGTAGTGCCAGAGACCCGGGCTCGATCCCTGATCACCGGTGCTTTTTTGTACAGAGTTCGTACGCTCTCCCCGTGACCTGCGCGGGTTTTCTTCGAGATCTTCAGTTTCCTCCCACACTCCAAAGACATACAGGTTTGTTGGTTAATTGGTTTGGTACATGTATAAAATTGTCTCTAGTGTGTGTAGATTGGTGTTAATGTGCGGGGGTCGCTGGGGGTCGGTGCGGACTCGTAGGGCCGAAGGGCCTGTTTCCGGCTGTATCTCTAAACTAAACTAAACTAAACTAAATAAAATGAGCAACTAATAGCTGATGGTAGCATTCAGGACCTGACTGAATGTGAAGTTCACCTCTGCTCTTTGATGTACTGGGGTATGAAGCTGGAATGCACCACCTTGAATACTTGGCTTTACTTATCTGGTCACAGTATTCCTGTTGCCGCGGGGAACCTATGCTACCGTAAGGCACAGTGTCCCTACCCTGGGATAGTCCGGAAGTTTGATTAGAAATGAACCGTGCCATCCATTCCTGTTTGCCGTTCAACACTTCTGTTAGTGATTTTCAGGTGAGAACAAGTACTGTTTTATTACTCACTAGACTAAGTGGGACCCGTTGGAGGGGTGTGTGTGGACAGGGACGTGTAGGAGGGGGGAAGGAGGGATGTGGGGAATGGGGGTGTGTGTGTGGGGTTGTGTGTGTGTGTGTGGGGGTGTGGTGTGGGTGTGTGTGTGTGTGTGTGGGGGGGTGTGTGTGTGTGTGGTGGGGGTGTGGGGGGGGTGTGTGTGTTGTGTGTGGGGGGGGGGGTGTGTGTGTGTGTTGTGGGGGGGTGTGTGTGTGGGGGGTTGTGTGTGTGGGGGGTGTGTGTGTGGTGTGGGTGTGTGTGTGTGTGTGTGAGGGTGTGTGTGTGTGTGTGTGTGGGGGGGTGTGTGTGGTGTGGGGGGTGTGTGTGTGGGGTGTTGTGTGGGGGGGGGTTCTGTGTGGGGGGGTGTGTGTGTGGGGGGGGTGTGTGTGTGGGTGGGGTGTGTGTGGGGGGTGTGTGGGGGGGGGGTGTGTTTTTGTGTTGGGGGGTGTGGGTGGGGGTGTGTGTGTGTGTGTGGTGTGTGTGATTGTGGGGGTGTGTGGGGGGGGGAGGTGTGGGGAGGGTGGGGGGGAAAACGGGTGTGTGAGCAGGGGTGAGTGGGGGCAGGGGGGTTTGTTGGGGGCAGGGAGGTGTGTGGGCAAGGGGGTGTGTGGGATGGGTGGGTGGGGGGGGGTGTGGGAAGGGCTGGTTGTGGGGGGGGTGGGTGTGGGTTGTGGGGCGTGTGGGGCAGCGGGTGTGGTGGGGGTGGATGTGTGTGGGTGGGTGAATATGCGTGGGTGGGGGGGTGAGTATGTGTGGGTGGGGGGGGGTGGGTGTATGTGGGGCGGGGGGGGGTGTGGGCAGGGGGGTTGTGTGGGGGGAGTAGGGCTGTGTGGGGGAGGGGGGGAGTAGTGTGGGGGAGGGGGATGTGTCGGCAGGGGGAAGGGGGGCATCACGGGGGAGCGGGGGAGGAGCCAGCAAGGAGAACCAGAGGAGTAGTGGCTGGAATTGGAGGTGCGATGGGACTCGCAGCGTGCGCTGGTCGTTCTCCTCCGCCAGAATCAGAGTCTCCGCTTTCAATTTGGCGACATCTCCGACTCCGGGCTCGGCTGGGTCTTCAACTCTGGGCTGGGCTGGGTCGGGTCTCCGACGCTGGGCTGCTGCCTGGGGCTGGGCTGCTACTAGCTTGGGGCTTGGGGCGGGGAATGGGCTGGGCCCTGCTGCTAGGCCCCTCCGAAAGTCCGGTTGGAAACCTCGGCCGGCTTTCCTCAGCTCCAGTAAAAACACAAAGGCGCAGGAAGGGGCGGAGCGTCCTGGGGAGAGACAGGGGAAGAGACTAAACCGCGCGGCGCTGACTTGCAGGAGAAGAAATCGATCTGCGCACGCGCCGTTTTAAAGATTTTTAAACTTCGCTAACTTTTACGACATTCAACCGATCCGAACAAAACTTGGTGCACTCGCAGCACAGGAGAACGGTGAGTGAACTGGCGAAAAATCGTGCGCTATCGCGAACCGTTTTTGCGCAAATAGAAAGACGGCCAAAACGGAAGATAACAAGGTCAGTATTTTAGTTATGTATAGATGACGGTGTACAGTGGCGCAGTGGTAGAGTTGCTGCCATATAGCGCCAGCAACCCGGGTTCAATCCCGACTACACCTGCTGTCTGCACTGAGTTTATGCTTTCTCCCTGCGACCGTGTGGGTTTTCTCCAGGTGCTCCTGGTTCCTCCCACACTCCAAAGACGTACAGGTTTGTAATTAATTGGCTTTGTTAAAAATTGTCAATTGTCCCTAGTGTGTAGGATAGTGCTAGAGTATGGCATGATCGCTGGTCAGCTCGGACTCGGTGGGCCAAAGGGCCTGTTCCCACGCTGAATCTCTAGAGCCTAGAGTCCAAAGTTTATTACAATAAACAACACACATTGTGGGACACTTTGCCAAACAAGGCAACTCTTGAACAATGTATATAGAAAGGAACTAAGGGTCTCAACCCGAAACGTTGCCCATTACTTTTCTCCAGATATACTGTTCGAGCCGCTGAATTACTCCAGCACTTTGTGTCTATCGTGAACAATGGGGCCATAGGACAGATATATTCATAGGACTGCTCATGGTTCCCTGCATTAATAATCAACACTGTTCAAACCATGAGTTAAGTAATCCAAGTTAATTTGTTACACCCATATGCTTTTGTTTTTGCTGATACAGTTAATGCACGCTATTGCTGCTCGTGAGGTACATTGCATTTCTTAAACCGATTGAAGGATCACGCAAGTTATTTCACATATAGCCTGGGTTGGTAGCTAAAAAATAAAAATTCCCATTCTGCCTGGGAAGATCTGCAATGGTTCCTTCACACAAACCGCCAATACAGCTTTTTTTTTTTTGCATGACTGTCAACTTGCTGCCAAATTTGGGTGAAATTATTTTTGAACGCAGCTGCCAGGAGTTAAAGGTTGTGTAACACCCTGGTAACATAATTGGCTTCTCTCTCAATCCTGTTGTGCAGAAGTTAACCACGAGGTTCATGCATTTTTCATTGTAAAACCAAGGAAGAAGGCCAGCAATTATACATTTGCAAACCCTAAGCACTATCCACTTTGGATTCACTAACACCGAGCAATGACACCATTTTATACACCAAAATCATTTGGAAATGTTGAACAATTATTTGAGGTACAATTATTGAAAATTGGATATAACATAAATTATGTTTGTTTAGATATATAGCACAGAAACAGGCCCTTCGGCCCACCAAGTCCAATCTGACCACCCGTTCACACTAGATTCTTTGTAGTTTAGTTTATTATCATGTGTATGGAGGTGCAGTTCTATGTTCCCAAATTCTCATCAACTCATGGAGAATTTACAGAGGCTAATTAACCTGACATATGATGAAAGAATGGATCGACTGGGCTTATATTCACTGGAATTTAGGATCATATAGAAACATACAAAATTCTTAAAGGATTGGACAGGCTAGGACTGAGATGAGGGAAAACTTTTTCACCCCAGAGAGTTGTGAATCTGGGGAATTCTCTGCCACAGAAGGCAGTGGAGGCCAATTCACTGGATGTTTTCAAGAGAGAGTTAGATTTAGCTCTACGGGCTAACGGCATCAAGGGATATCGGGAGGAACGGGGTACTGATTTTCGATGATCAGCCATGAGCATATTTTGAATGGCGGTTCTGGCTCGAACGGCCGAATGGCCGACTCCAGCACCTACTTTCTATGATTCTAACCTACAAAACTTTGGGATGTGGGAGGAAACTGGAAAGCCTGGAGGAAACCCACACGGTCACAGAGAGAACGTGCGAACTCCCCAGGGACAGCACGCTAGTTTAGCTTATTGCCATGTGTACCGAGGTACAGTGAAGAGCTTTTGTTGCGTGCTAACCAGTCACCCGAGGTTAGGAAGGATCCCGGGTCGCCGGCACTTTCAGGCAGCAGACTCATCCAGCTGCGCCACTGGGAAATATCTCACACCAGGCAACTGCCAAGGACTGTCACTACTATTCGTCAACCTCTGTCAATAGAGTAACAAAGGAGGTGACAAAAGGCTGATGTAATAGAACATTCTAAAGACTACAGAGAGTGGAGGAGAATTGCACCATCATTTTGAATCGATTTGGCAGGGACAGGATTAGGTTTTAATAAACTGGTGTTGGGAGGTATTATTAGGCAACAAACTTGGATAAGAATGGGACATGGAACATTATTTTACTATACTAAGAGGTCATAATTGATAGTAGAATTAGGGCATTTGGACCATCAAGTCTACTCCGCCATTCAATCATGGCTGATCTATCTCTCCCTCCTAACCCCATTTCTCTCCATAACCGCTGACACCTGTAGGGCTGCAGTTGAATTTCTTTGAGAATAAAGCAATGTCTATAAAAGCAACATACATAATATGCTGAAAGCCATGCTTTGTTAACAGATGCTTTAGAATCATCTTGACCTCAATGGCAACACACTTGGTTGTCATGCTCTTTATAATAGACAGGACTGGGTTTTTTTCAGAACAACGACAATTTTGGAAGAAAGGTGGGGAATTGATGAAGATGCTTAATTGATGAAATAAGCAGCAATTTGCTTTTATTTTCTAGGACTTTATTCACCCATTGCCAGGATCGAACCCGGATCTCTGACGCTATAAGGCAGTAGCTCTGCTACTGCGCCACCATACCCCCCCCCCCCCCCCCCCAGTATTTGTATAGAGATGAGTGCAAAAAGAGCTTGATTAAATAAGATGAGGTGAGAAAAAACGTTTTCACCCAGAGAGTTGTGAATTTGTGGTATTCCCAGCCACTGAGGGCAGTGGAGGCCAAATCACTGGATGGATTTAAGAGAGAGTTAGATAGAGCCCTAGGGGCTAGTGGAATCAAGGGATATGGGGAGAAGGCAGGCACGGGTTATTGATTGGGGACGATCAGCCATGATCACAATGAATGGCGGTGCTGGCTCAAAGGGCCGAATGGCCTCCTCCTGCACCTATATTCTATGTTTCTATGTTTCTAAGATGACAAGGATCCCAAGCACCAGAAATATTTCCGCTCCTTTTCATATAACCCACACATCTTCCCTCTTCTCAGCCCAACCCCCACACCCATCCCAGTACAAAACCTCTTCTGATTTGTTACACTTAATGTGCAACAAAAAGTATTGATGCCGTAGTCAGAATGCAAACTTTGCCTAGCGTTTCTATTGCATCTGATAAATGCTTTGTAATGTGAACTGCGTCGGCAAATGTCAGCGTTCATTGATCCGTATTACAGCAGATCGTGCACGGACAAGTCAGGCCGAAAGGCCTCTTTCCACACTGTATGACTTTAGTTTTTATGGTTTTAGAGATACAATGTGGCAACAGGCCCTTCGGCCCACCAAGTCCGCGCCGACCAGCGATCCCCGCACATTAATACTATCCTACACACACTATAGACCATTTTATATTAATACCAAACCAATTAACCTACCACACCTGCACGTCTTTGGAGTGTGCAAGGAGGCATGCTAAACTAATCTCATCTACCTGCACATGATCCATATCCCTCTAATCCCTGCATATCCATGTGCTTATCTAAAAATCTATTAAATGCTACCATCGTATCTACCTCCGCCTCCGTCTCTGGCAGTGCGTTCCAGGTCCCCACCCATCTGCTTCAAACTTTGTCCCACTCATCATAAAGCTATGCTCTCTAGTCTTTGACATTTTCACCCGGGGGGGGGGGAAAGGTTTTGACTGCCTACCTAATCTACACCTCTCATAGCTTTGTATACGTCTTTCAGATTTCCCCTCAAATTTCAGAGCTTCAGAGAAAACTATCCAAGGTTGTCCAACCTCTTCCATGCAGCTAATGCCCCCTAACCCAGTCTGCGCCCTCTACAAAGCCTCCACATTCTTCCTGTAATGGGTTAACCAGATCCGCACGCAGAGCGCGTCCATGGTGGCGCAGCGGTAGAGTTGTCGCCTTCCAGCGCTTGCAGCGCCGGAGACCCGGGTTCGATCCCGGCCAGGGGTGCTGTCTGTACGGACTTTGTACGTTCTCCCCATGACTGTGTGGGTTTCTCCGAGATCTTCGGTTTCCTCCCACACTCCAAAGACCTGCAGGTTTGTAGGTTAATTAGCTTGGTGTATGTGTAAATTGTCCCTAGTGTGTGTAGGTAAGTGTTCGTGTGCGGGGATCACTGGTAGGCGCTGACCCGGTGGACTGAAGGGCCTGTTTCCCCGCTGTATCTCATAAAATACTCGAAATGCAGCCTAACCAAAGTCTTACAGAGCTTCGTCATGACTTATTGCTCAAGCTAAACTCCATCTGCCATTTCTCCGCCCATTTCCGTAGCTGATCTGCATCCCGCTGTATACTTTGACATTTTCCTCACTGTCCACATCTCAAGCAATCCGGTGTCATTTCCCAAGTTAATAACTAACGGGCCTGTCCCACCTAGGTGATTTTTTAGGTGACTATAGGCGTCTAGGCTGTCGCCACATGGTCGCCGGGGTGTCGCCTGTATGGTCGTGAGTAGTCTCCTCCGTCGCCCAAAAGAATCGTAGCGTTTTTCTGGTCGCCGCTGGATTTTGAAATGTTCAAAACTTTTCGGCGACAGTCGGTCGACAGTTGGCTTGACGCCAATGAGCGTAGCTTGACTTCTCCAGATGGAGGTGCTGTCGTAGTTTGTCGCCAGGATGACGTAGGTTGTCGCCGTTGCTGACTTCGGTGAATTCCATTGGCGACGACCAACATCAACCTACGTCAACCGGCGACTGAATTGTCTTAAGTTATCTTCAGTTGTCGCCAACCGGGTCGTACCTTGTCGTAGCTTGTCACGGGTGGACGTAGGTGTGGTCGTAGGTGGACGTCCTAATGGGTCGCCGGTTGTCGGTAGCTTGCCATAGCTTGACATCGACTAGGTGGCAGGTTGTTGTAGACATTGTCGTGGACATTGTCGTAGGGGGGTCCAGTCGACGTTTTGTCGTGACCTGCTACGACTATGACAGTTGCCGGCAGTCGCCTAAAACATCGCCTAGTGGGACAGGCCCTTAAACCATTCCCATTTATTTCCAAGTTATTTACATATACAGCAGAGATCCCAGCACAGATCCCTGTGGAACCTTTGAAATCATTGAAGTCCACTGATGACGGAGCTCGAGCCAGATGAACACCCTTCCACCACACACCCTGTCTTCTATCAGTAAAGGGCCTGTCCCACCAGCATGCGCCTGCATGCGGCGAGCGCGTCCTAACGTGGTCGCTTGAGCCGTACGGCCTCGCGGGGCTGGTCCCACTTCGATCGCCGGAGCCGTATGGAGTTGTGCGTGGCTGATTCAAAAATCCCGCGCGGCAAAGGCCTGTCGGCCCGCAGCCGCATTGAGGCCGTGCGCAGTGCCTCGATGGGCCTACGCGGTGCCTCGCCGGGCGTACGCAGCGTCCTGACGCCGTACGCAGCATCTGGACGGCATACGCAGCATCTTGACAGCGTACGCCTAGCACGTGGCGTTTCGCAATGACGTCACCGCCCGGCGTGCCGTTGAGTGATGACGTCACCACCCGACGCTGTGCGACGTCCAACTTCTGTCGGCCCGCCTCCTGCCCAGCTGATTGGTGAGTACGATGTTGGGACCGTCTCCATACGGCTCCGCGGTTGGAAGTGGGACCGGCCCCGCGAGGCCGTACGCCTCAAGCCACCACGTTTGGTCGCGCTCGCCGCATGCAGTCGCATGCTGGTGGGACAGGCCCTTATGCCAGGTCTGAATGCCAAGTCACAGCCAAGTCGATACGATACGATACGACACGATAGAACTTTATATTTATCCCAGGAAGGAAATTAATTTTCCAACAGTCATAACAAACACAAAATACGTGAAACATGAAACATGAAAATAATGTGATGAGTGGTAAGGCCTTGGGGATGTGCAAAGATTGAGGAGGTGGGTGGGGGTGGGAGGGGACAGTCTCAGTCTCAGTCTACCCCACGACAGAAGGGGGAGGAGTTGTAATGTTTCATAGCCACAGGGAAGAAGGGTCTCCTGTGGCTTTCTGTCCTGCATCTTGGTGGAACCAGTCTGTTGCTGAAGGTGCTCCTCAGGTTGACCAGTGTGTCATGGAGTGGGTGAGCTGTATTGTCCAGGATGCTTCGCAGTTTGAGGAGCATCCTCCCCGCCAAGACCAACCTCCCATGGATCCAACTCCGCCCCCTAGGACGGAGCCAGCCTTCCTGATGAGTTTGTTGATCTTGTTGGCGTCTGCGGCCACAGCACACGGCAGCGAAGAAGATGGCGCTGGCTACCACCGATTGGGAGAACATCTGCAGCATCTCACTGCAAAAGTTGAAGGAGCGGAGCCTTCTCAAAAAGTACAGGCGGCTCTGACCCTTCTTGTACAGGCCTCCGCGTTCCTGGACCAGTCCAGTTTACTATCCAGGTACACTCCCAGGTATTTGTACTCCCCGGTAAACTGCACATCCACACCATTGATGGAGACAGGGGACAGGGGCGTTCCTCTCCTCCTAAAGACCACCACCAACTCCTTAGTCTTGTCAGCCTTGAGCTGCAGGTGATTCCGCCCACACCACTCAACAAAGTCGTTGACTACACCTCTGTATTCAGCCTCCCTCCCCTCACTGATGCAGAGTCATCTGCAAACATCTGCAGGTTGCAGGGGGCGGAGTTACATCTGAAGGTCGAGGAGTAGATGGTAAACAGGAAGGGAGAGAGGGCCGTCCCCTGAGGTGCCGCTGTGTTGCTCGCCACCATGCCTGAGACACAGTTCTGAAACCTGACATATTTTGGTCGATCCAGTCAGGTAGTTGGTGATCCAGGACACCAATGGAGCATCCACCCGCATCTTCCTCAGTTTGCTCCCTAGCAATGCAGGCCGGTTCGTAAAAGCACTGGAGAAGTAAAAACTCTCGATGCGCCCCGGCTTATCCAGTTGAGCATAGGATCGATGGAGCAGGTGGATGATGGTGTCCTCAACCCCCATCTTTGCTTGGTAAGCGAACTGCTAGGGGTCCAGGAAGGGTTTAACCAGGGGTCGCAGGTGAGTGAGCACCCATCTCTCCAGGGACTTCATGACGTGTGAAGTCAGTACCATCCGTCTGTAGTCATTGGTGGAGTTGGGGTGCGCCCTCTTTGGTACAGGAACCAGGCAGGATGTGTTCCACACCACAGCTCAGGTTGAAGATATGCTGTAGCACTCCACACATCTAGCTGCAACATGCCATGAATACCCTAGGGCTGACACCATCGGGACCCGTAGCTTTGCCTGGGTCAGCTCAGCTCAGCTCAGCTCCTTCCTCACCTGCTCAGCCTTGATGGTCAGTCTCGGCAAAGAAAGCACAGAGGAAGTGGACCAGGGGGATTGAGGGGGAGAGGCTGTCGGTGAGCAGAGGGGAGGATGGCCAGAGGCCCCACCATCAAATCTATTAAAAAAACAGGTTTAGCTCAATAGACAATAGACAATAGCTGCAGGAGTAGGCCATTCGGCCCTTCGAGCCAGGACCGCCATTCAATGTGATCATGGCTGATCATCCCCAATCAGTACCCCGTTCCTGCCTTTTCCCCATATCCCCTGACTCCGCTATCTTTAAGAGCCCTATCCAGCACTCCAGAGAAAGCATCCAGAGAACCCGCCTCCACCGCCCTGTGAGGCAGAGAATTCCACAGACTCACAACGTTCTGTGAGAAAAAGTGTTTCCTCCGTTCTAAATGGCTTGCCCCTTATTTTTAAACTGTGGCCCCTGGTTCTGGACTCCCCCAACATCGGGAACATGCTTTCCTGCCTCCAGCGTGTCCAAACCCTTAACAATCTTATATGTTTCCATGAGATGCCCTCTCATCCTTCTAAACTCCAGAGTGTACAAGCCCAGCTGCTTCATTCTCTCAGCACATGACAGTCCCGCCATCCCAGGAATTAACTACCAGGAATTATCCCAGGAACCTACGCTGCACTACCTCAATAGCAAGAATGTCCTTCCTCAAATTAGGGGACCAAAACTGCACACAATACTACAGGGGTGGTCTCACTAGGGCTCTGTACAACTGCAGAAGGACCTATTTGCTCCTATACTCAACTCCTCTTGTTATAAAGGCCAACATGCCATTCGCTTTCTTCACTGCCTGCTGTACCTGCATGCTTACTTTCATGGACTGATGAACAAGGACCCCCAGATCCCGCTGTAGATATTTAGATAGTGATCTGCCTTCCTGATTTTGCTACCAAAGTGGATAACCTCACATTTCTCCACATTAAACGTCATCTGCCATGCACCCGCCGACTCTCCCAACCTGTCCAAGTCACCCTGCGTTCTCATAGCATCCTCCTCACAGTTCACACTGCCACCCAGATTGGTGTCATCTGCAAATTTGTTAATGTTACTTTGAATCACTTCATCCAAATCATTGATGTATATTGTAAATAGCTGCGGTCCCAGCACCGAGCCTTGCGGTACCCCACTAGTCACTCCCTGCCATTCTGAAAGGGACCCGTTAATCCCTACTCTTTGTTTCCTGCCTGCCAACCACTTCTCTATCCATGTCAGCACTCTACCCCCAATACCATGTGCCCTAATTTTGCCCACTAATCTCCTATGTGGGACCTTATCAAATGCTTTCTGAAAGTCCAGGTACACTACATCCACTGGCTCTCCCTTGTCCATTTTCCTTTTTCATCTCCCTTATCCATTGTCCATTTGTTACATCTTCAAAAAATTCCAGAAGATTAGGCAAGCATGATTTCCCCTTCGTAAATCTATGCTGACTAGAACCGATCCTGTTACTGCTATCCAAATGTGCGGCTATTTCATCTTTTATAATTGACTCCAGCATCTTCCCCACCATCGACGTCAGGCTAACTGGTCTATAATTCCCTGTTTTCTCTCTCCCGCCTTTCTTAAAAAGTGGGATAACATTAGCTACCTTCCACTCCACAGGAACTGATCCTGAGTCTATAGAACATTGGAAAATTCTCACCAATGCATCCACGATTTCTAGAGCCACTTCCTTACGTACCTTGGGATGCAGACCATCAGATCCATGGCCCAGTCCTGAATGCTTTCCCTCCCCAGGTCACTGGTCATCTTCTAGGCTGTAATGCTCTTCATCCCGCCCCACTCATGTTGTTCTGCTGAAGTTGCAGCTCCAGCTTCCTCCTGTAGTCGACCTTGCCCTATCTCAGTCTCGCCTTCAGGTCTTTCTGCACCCGTTTCACCTCCTCCCTGTCACCATTCCTGAGGGCCCTCTTCTTCTGGTTGAGAAGGGCCTTTATGTCACTGGTGACCCAGGGCTTGTTGTTGGGGAAACAGTGTGCAGTCTCCTCAGGGGCAAGGTTATCCACGCATAACCTTATGTGGTTGGTAACACAGTCCGTGCATCCATCAATGTCCCCTCCATGGGGACTACAGAGTGCGTCCCAGTCTGTGTCCTCAAAACACAGTCCTCAAGTCAGTGTCAATCCCGTGCATTTTAATCTTCTGGATCAACCCACTATGGGGGACTTTATCAAATACCTTGCTTAAAATCCATATCGACATCATCCACCAGCCTACCTTCATCAATTACGTTCAATCACCTTTTGGGCAGCACGGTTTGCGCAGCGGTAGAGTTGCTACCTCACAGTGCCAGAGACCCAGTTTCGATCCTGAATACCGATGGTTTCCGTGCGGAGTTTGTACAATCTCCCTGTGACCATGTGGGATTTCCCCAGGTGCTCCAGTTTCCCCCACACTCCAAAAGATGTACACGATTGTAGGTTAATTGGCTTTCATTTAAAAAATGGCGAATTGGTCTTAGTGCGTGGGATAGTGTTTGTGTGGGGGTATTGCTGGTGGGTGTGGACTCAATGGGCCGAAGGGCATGTTTCAACGCTGTATCTACAAAGTAAACTTTGATTAAAGCATCTGTACGTAAGTTTGATTTAATTGGAGTCGTTGAGTTAAAAGTTAACTTTAGTACTCAGCTCGATTGACCATAATTGATGAAATACCCAGAACCTGTAACACTGATACACAATGAAGTCCTGATATTCCTTCCTTCCCCAGCTATTCATTCATCTGGCCAACAAAGACATTATACTGAGAAGCAGTTAGCTTTGTACTAAGTGGGTGTCGTTTCTTAATTTTCTGACACATTCTGGAGTCGTGAGACATTATTCTCACAACTCTGAAATACAGAATTTAATTAGGAGAAGGCATTGTGTAGGAAGGAACCGCAGATGGTGGTTTAAACCGAAGATAGACACAAACTGCTGGAGTAACTCAGCGGGACAGGCAGCATCTCTGGAAGAGAAGGAACGGGTGACATTTCGGGTCGAGACCCTTCTTCAGATCCTTCTTCAGGCAGGCTGACCGCACTGAGACCAACCACTAACGATCAGACACCTCTTCCTACTTATCCTTGCACTAGTATCCCACGGATGAGCACCAGGCCATAATCTCACAGACCATTCTGATGTTATCACTTCTAAGGGTGCTGAGGAAGAGGATTTTTTTGGAATGTATGCGGGATAGTTATCTAAATCAACATGTAGAGGAACCAACGAGAGAGCAGGCTATTTTAGACTGGGTTTTGAGTAATGAGGAAGGGGTAGTTAGCCGTCTTGTTGTACGTGCCCCCTTGGGCAAGAGTGACCATAATATGGTTGAGTTCTTCATTAGGATGGAGAGTGACATTGTTAATTCAGAAACAATGGTTCTGAACTTAAAGAAAGGTAACTTTGAGGGTATGAGACGTGAATTGGCCAAGATTGACTGGCAATTAATTCTAAAAGGGTTGACGGTGGATATACAATGGAAGACATTTAAAGACTGCATGGATGAACTACAAAAATTGTTCATCCCAGTTTGGCAAAAGAATAAATCGGGGAAGGTAGTGCATCCGTGGATAACAAGGGAAATCAGGGATAGTATCAAAGCAAAGGATGATGCGTACAAAGTAGCCAGAAAAAGCAGCATACCAGAGGACTGGGAGAAATTCAGAGACCAGCAGAGAAGGACAAAGGGCTTAATTAGGAAAGGAAAAATAGATTATGAAAGAAAACTGGCAGGGAACATAAAAACTGACTGCAAAAGTTTTTATAGATATGTGAAGAGAAAGAGGTTAGTTAAAACAAATGTAGGTCCCTTGCAGTCAGAAACAGGTGAGTTGATCATGGGGAACAAGGATATGGCAGACCAATTGAATAACTACTTTGGTTCCGTCTTCACTAAGGAAGACATAAATAATCTGCCGGAAATAGCAGGGGACTGTGGGTCAAAGGAGGAATTGAGTGAAATCCAGGTCAGTCGGGAAGTGGTGTTGGGTAAATTGAATAGATTAAAGGCCGATAAATCCCCAGGGCCAGATAGGCTGCATCCCAGAGTACTTAAGGAAGTAGCTCAGGAAATAGTGGATGCATTAGTGATAATCTTTCAAAACTCTTTAGATTCTGGAGTAGTTCCTGAGGATTGGTGGGTAGCAAATGTAACCCCTCTTTTTAAGAAGGGAGGGAGAGAGAAAACGGGGAATTACAGACCAGTTAGTCTAACATCGGTAGTGGGGAAACTGCTAGAGTCAGTTATTAAAGATGGGATAGCAGCACATTTGGAAAGTGGTGAAATCATTGGACAAAGTCAGCATGGATTTACGAAAGGTAAATCATGTCTGACGAATCTTGTGGAATTTTTCGAGGATGTAACTAGTAGCGTGGATAAGGGAGAACCAGTGGATGTGGTATATCTGGACTTCCAGAAGGCTTTCGACAAGGTCCCACATAAGAGATTAGTATACAAACTTAAAGCATACGGTATTAGGGGCTCAGTATTGATGTGGATAGAGAACTGGCTGGCAAACAGGAAGCAAAGAGTAGGAGTAAAAGGGATCCTTTTCACAATGGCAGGCAGTGACTATTGGGGTACCGCAGGGCTCAGTGCTGGGACCCCAGCTATTTACAATATATATTAATGATCTGGATGAGGGAATTGAAGGCAATATCTCCAAGTTTGCGGATGACACTAAGCTGGGGGGCAGTGTTCGCTGTGAGGAGGATGCTAGGAGACTGCAAGGTGACTTGGATAGGCTGGGTGAGTGGGCAAATGTTTGGCAGATGCAGTATAATGTGGATAAATGTGAGGTTATCCACTTTGGTGGCAAAAACAGGAAAGCAGACTATTATTTAAATGGTGGCCGATTAGGAAAAGGGGAGATGCAGCGAGACCTGGGTGTCATGGTACACCAGTCATTGAAAGTAGGCATGCAGGTGCAGCAGGCAGTGAAAAAAGCGAATGGTATGTTAGCTTTCATAGCAAAAGGATTTGAGTACAGGAGCAGGGAGGTTCTACTTCAGTTGTACAGGGTCTTGGTGAGACCACACCTGGAGTATTGTGTACAGTTTTGGTCTCCAAATCTGAGGAAGGACATTATTGCCATAGAGGGAGTGCAGAGAAGGTTCACCAGACTGATTCCTGGGATGTCAGGACTGTCTTATGAAGAAAGACTGGATAGACTCGGTTTATACTCTCTGGAATTTAGGAGATTGAGAGGGGATCTTATAGAAACTTACAAAATTTTTAAGGGGTTGGACAGGCTAGATGCAGGAAGATTGTTCCCGATGTTGGGGAAGTCCAGGACAAGGGGTCACAGCTTAAGGATAAGGGGGAAATCCTTTAAGACCGAGATGAGAAAGACTTTTTTCACACAGAGAGTGGTGAGTCTCTGGAAATCTCTGCCACAGAGGGTAGTAGAGGCCAGTTCATTGGCTATATTTAAGAGTGAGTTGGATGTGGCCCTTGTGGCTAAGGGGATCAGAGGGTATGGAGAGAAGGCAGGTACGGGATACTGAGTTGGATGATCAGCCATGATCATATTGAATGGCGGTGCAGGCTCGAAGGGCTGAATGGCCTACTCCTGCACCTAATTTCTATGTTTCTATGTTTCTAACTCTCCCTCTGCCCGTCTGCCTTCCACAGCCTCCAACCTTATCGTTTCTCAGCCCTGCATGTCCCCGTTTTACCTTCTCCCCAAAATCCATAAACACAACTGCCCTGGCAGAGCCATTGTTTCTGCCTGCCCATGTCCCACAGAAATGATTTCCACATACCTCGACTCCATCCTATCCCCCCTGGTCCAATCTCTCCCGACCTATGTCCAAGATACCTCACATGCCCTTCGTCTCTGTAATACCTCAGATGCCCTTCGTCTCTTCGTCTCCCGCTTTCCGAGCCCCCACTCCCGCATCTTTACTGTTCCAGTCTGAAGAAGGGGTCTCGACCCGAAACGTCACCCATTCCTTCTCTCTAGAGATGCTGCCTGTCCCGCTGAGTTACTCCAGCATTTTGTGTCTATCTTAGGAGAAGGCATTACCAGTTTGGAGGCAATTGATTCCCTTTCACCTGCCGCATCCTGATCTTTAAAAAATAAAAATAAAAGCCCAGGGAATATCCCCAAATCATCTTTTATCAGAATTATCATTTTGGCCAAAAAGATTTGACTTGTGCTGAAAAATATTACAAGATACAAAATATAACATCTGAAGGGGAGATAGTAAAGTAATGAAGAACATTTCCGTTACATTATTATCATGGACATTTTAGCCAAATAAATGTTCCTGTGCTGTATATGTCATGAAATGCAATACACACACACGCGCACACACACACATAGATGCACACACATACATATACATATATATGTATACATACATAATTTACTTTACTTTATAAATTATTTGGCACATGTGACAAGTCACGGTTAAATTCTTTGCTTGTATACCTTGCCAAGGTATGCAAATAGTGGCCCATAAAGGGCGCTTACAAAGTTACAAATCCTGCCAGTTCCCCCTTTGTTCTCCCCCCCCTCCCCCACAGAGGTCACCCCATGCCGGGTCCTCCTTTGTTCCTTCCCCTGGCAGCAGCATCCTCACTCCCACGTGTCCGTCCTCATCCGTCGGTCAGCATCGTCATCGACCGCCACACCGACCTCTCCACTGACGCCGCTGGGTCCTCTCCGGACACCTCCGTGGCACCGACCCCAGCCCCAGTCGCGGACACCGTCGACCCGCGAGGCTCAACCACGGCCCGCGATGTACCGGCCTCTCAATGGCAGTCATGGCGCCTCCGGAAGGCGCCATAGACATGCTGGTTTAAACCGAAGGTAGTCACAAAATGTTGGAGTAACGCAGCGGGATAGGCAGCATTTCTGAAGAGAAGGAATGGGTGACATTTCAGGTCTGCAGAAGGGTCTCGACCCGAAACGTCACCCATTCCTTCTCTCCAGAGATACTGCCCGTCCCGATGAGTTACTCCAGCATTTTGTGTCTATCTTATATGTAAGAGTCAAGAGTCAAGAGAGTTTATTTTCATGTGTCCCAGATAGGACAATTAAATTCTTGCTTGCTGCAGCACAACAGAATATTTTAGGCATAAATACAGATCCGATCAGTGTGACCATATACCATAGAATATATATATATATATGCACACATAAATACACAGATACAGTGCAATAGGCTGTTATAGTTCATAGTTTGTTTGAAGTTGTGTTTAGTAGTCTGATGGCTGTGGGGAAGAAGATGTTCCTGAACCTGGATTTTGCAGATTTCAGGCTCCTGTACCTTCTGCCTGATGGCAGCGGAGAGATGAGTGTGAGGCCAGGATGGTGTGGGTCCTTGATGATGCTGCCAGCCGTTTTGAGGCAGCGACTGCGATAGATCCCCTCGATGGTGGGGAGGTCAGAGCCGATGATGGACTGGGTAGTGTTTACAACTTTTTGCAGTCTTTTCCGCTCCTGGATGCTCAGGTTGCCATACCAAGCCACGATGCAACCGGTCAGCATGCTCTCTACTGTGCACCTGTAGAAGTTCGAGAGAGTCCTCCATGACATACCGACTCTCCGTAATCTTAGGAAGTAGAGGCGCTGATGTGCTTTATTTATGATTGCATCAGTGTTCTGGGACCAGGAGAGATCTTCGGAAATATGCACGCCCAGGAATTTGAAGTTCTTGATCCTTTCCACCATCGACCCGTTGATATAAATGTGACTTTGGGACCCCATCCTACCCCTTCCGAAGTCCACAATCCGTTCCTTGGTTTAGCTGGTGTTGAGAGCCAGGTTATTGTGCTGGCACAATTTGGTCAATCGGTCGATCTCACTTCTATACTCTGACTCGTCCCCATCAGTGATACATCTCACGACAATAGTGTCGTCGGCGAACTTGATGATGGAGTTGTACTATGTCCGGCTACGCAGTCATGAGTATAGAGTGAGTACAGCAGGGGGCTGAGCATGCAGCCTTGAGGTGCTCCCGTGCTGATTGTTATCGAGGATGACACATTTCCACCAATACGGACAGACTGTCGTCTGTGAATGAGGAAGTCAAGGATCCAATTGCAGAGGGATGCGCAGAGACCCAGATCTGAGAGCCTGGTAACCAGCTTGGAAGGGATGATGGTATTAAATACCGAGCTGTAGTCAATGAATAGCAGCCTGACATATGAGTTTTTGTGGTCCAGAGTGGAGTGGAGAGCCAGTGAGATCGCATCCACCGTTGATCTGTTGTGGTGGTAAACGAACTGCAGTGGGTCCAGGTTTTTGTCGAGGTAGGAGTTGATTTGTGCCATGATCAGCCTCTCAAAGCACTTCATCACCACAGACGTTAGTGCCACTGGTCGATAGTCATTGAGGCACGTCACCTTGCTCTTCTTGGGCACCGGTATTATTGATGCCCTTTTAAAGCAGCTGGGAACCTCAGACCTCAGAAGTGAGAGGTTGAAAATGTCGGTAAACACTCCAGCCAGTTGGTCCGCACAGGTTTTTGAAACACAACCGGTCCAGGCGCTTTCTGAGGGTTCACCCTCTGAAGGATCTTCTGACGTCGGCCTCTGTTACTGTGACCGAAATACCATCACGGCGAATAGGGGCTCGGGAAGGCATACACACACACATATATATATATAAATACATATCCACACATATATATATGTGTGTGTCTGTGTGTATATGTGTGTATATATATATATATGTGTACATATATATATATATATAAAACTGAAGGAGGATGAAAAAAACTACATGCTCTGCAAAATTTATTTTTTGGATGAAAAAAATGAAGTGGTTTACCATGGAAACGGGTTGAACATTTGATTCCAGCATCAATAACAGTTTCTTGTGTCACAATTGATTCAGTACGTTGCTGAGCAAGAATGTCAAGGAATCTGTTGGATGAAGAGTAACAACGCATGTAAAATAAATTAAAAAGGGATATGGATTATGTAGATTTGAGTGGTGTTGCAGGTGCTGGAGTGAACAATGGCCCCCTGTCCTGATCCACGTGACAGATGGTTGCCTGAACCTTGTGAGCATGGAATGGTATGGTTTTCAGGAGTACAGAAAAGGGAGTTTGTGCACTGAAAAGTGATGTTAATGTTCCAAAATCGAAACTGCTATTTTTACCAAAATCTTGTCATATTTGTGTGATGTTACTTTTCATGAATGTTCATGAAAAACCTATACATAGAACATTGAACAGTGTGGTACTGTGTAGTACAGGGACAGGCCCTTAGGCCCATAATGTCCTTGCCAATTATGATAGCGTTAAACTCATCTCATTGCCTGCACATGTTCCATGTTATCTCCAATCCCGACACATCTGTGCCTATTGAAAAAGGATGAAGGGGTATAGGGAAAATAAATAAAGGAGCACTGGGAATGACGGGATGGCTGTGCCAGCATCTTTTTTAAGCATGATAGCCACTCAGACTATCTTCTGTGTTCCAAGTAATACATAATCTCCCATTTAACATCGAGAAGCCTGGACGATTGATTCAAATGCATGAGTTAAAATCCATAAAGAGGTGGAGTGAGCTATAAACCCTGGATCTAAATTGGGAGAGTATCTGTAAGCGGGCTGCCGCTGTGGGTTGGATTAGGAGGAGTACCCCAGGCTGAAGATCTAAACTGTCTTCGAAAACTCTTTCGCCTCCTGCTGGCTCAACCTGTGTGGTAATACGGACTCCAAGAGCTTAATGAAAAACTGTGCATTTGGAGGTTCGTGGGACAGAGTGACATTACTAGATCTCCACTTTGGTACTAACAGCTTCATAGAGCTACACAACATGGAAACATCCACTAGTCCCATATACCAGCATTTGGCCCATAACCCTCTAAATCTTTCCCATCCATCTATCTTTCCCAATGTTACTTTTGACATTCAGAATTGTATCTGCTTCCATAGTTTCCATTAGGAACTCATTCCAGATACAGGCTATCCTCTGAGTGAAAGAAAATTCTCTGAGTTCCCTTTAACCCTAATATCCACTTAAACCTTTGCCCTCTAGTTTTGGAATCCTCTATCCTGGGAAAATGACAGGGTTCATGCCCCTCATGATCTAGTTCACCTCAAGAAGATCACCCCTTAGCCTCTTACGCTCTAAAGAAAATTGTCCTAGGATATGCAACCTCTCCCTATAACTCAAACCCGCAAGGACAGGTAACAGCCGGGCGAATCGCTTCTGCACCTTTCCAACCTAATGACGTCCTTCCTAAAGCTGTGTGACCAGACCTGCACACAAGTATGGTCTCACCAACGACTTGCAGCATGACATCCTAACCTTTGTACTCAATACCTTTCCCAATGAAAAGTGGAAACCACTGCCCAGTCCATCATGGATACTGACCTCCCCACTATCGAAAAATGGATCCACAGGTGTCACAGGTGTCACTCACCTCAATAAGGTGGCCTGCATCATTAAAGAGCCTCACCACCCTGGCCACACATTCATTTCACTCCTGCCATCGGGAAGAAGGTACAGGAGCCTGCAAATTGTAACGTCCAGGTTCAGGAACAACGTTTTTTTTGTTGTTTGTTTTTATATATAATATTTTTATTTATTAGTGGCAAATACATCAGTGTACATCACATATATATTGTTACAATCATTGCACCCCATAATTTTATGGCTTTTAAAGAAAAAAAATAGAAAGAAAGAGAGTGAAGTAGGTGAAAAGAATTGTGAAAGTGAAAGAGCGTGCCAAAGGGGAGAAGAAACCCTTGGTCAAAGAATTAGAGAAAGAGGGTTAAGAGATAGACCCTAGAAAAGAAAAGGAGAAAAAGAAAGGAAGACAAAGAGAGAGAAAAACTATGTTATATATATCACACAAAAGGAATTCACGAACTCGATAGTTTTTCATCCCCCCCTACCAAGGCCCGAGGTACTCCTGCACCCTATCTTTGTAGCAATTCTATAAATGCAGACCACGTCTGATAGAAGCGTTCTGATTTTCCTGCCAGGCGGAGTCTCATATCTTCCAGATGTAGTGTTTCAAACATAGTTGAAATCTACATATTTAATGTTGGTATACGAGCATTTTTCCAGAATTTTAAGATTAGCTTTTTTCCTATTATTAAGCCGTAATCAAATAGATTCTTTTGATACACATTTAATTCCGAACTACCTTCTGTCATTCCAAAAATAATCCATTCTGGCTTTGGTGTTATTTTTATTTTAAACAGTTTTGTGAAAATTTCAAAGATTTCAATCCAAAACCTTTGAATTTTTGTACAGAAGATGAATGAGTGAGCTACAGTAGCTTCTTGACACTGGCATTTATCACAAATTGGTGAAACGTTAGGGAAAAATGTATTTAATGTATTCGTTTTTGAGTAGTATAATCTGTGTTAAATTTTAAATTGTATTAAAGTGTCTCACACGTTAATTGAGCATTTGTGCACATTTAATAAGTACTCTTCCTACCTTTCATTGGAAATTTTTATGCTTAGTTCGTTTTCCCATTCACCTCTGATACCTTCCGTTGTTGGTATTACTGCATTTAGTATAATATTATATATATATGAAATCAAATTTGCTGATTCCGCCTTTGTATTCATTACTTCATCTAGTAAGTCTAATGGCATTTTGTGAAATTCTTGTGCATGTTTTTTCAGATAGTCACATATTTGGAAATATTTAAAATACTGATTGTTACCCAGATTATATTTTAGTTGTAGTTGTTTAAATGATAATAGTTTTCCCGTATCATACAAATCTCCCAAAGTTGTTGTTTGTTTTTGATGGCAATCTGTTCGATGGCGTTGAGCTTGGCGGTGGTAAGGCCTTCAACATTGAGCTGCAGTAGCGCTAAAACCTCGACAGTTGGCGGCATTTAACGGTGCCGCCGGCCTGGGGAGGCATGGCTTTTAGCGGTCTGCAGACGCGGTAAAGACATTGGTTTCGCTTTGTGGGCTTATGAGCCTGTAAGCTACTCGTGGAGGAGGCTGCGTAGTCTTTGTCTCCCCCAATTCTTCAATGTTCCACCTCAACATCAGGCAAGCGACCCGCGAGATGAACGTCATGGTGGATAACGCCCGGTTACGGTCCCAGCCCGTCCCCACGTACCTCGGTGTGAAGCTCGACAGAACGTTGTCATTCAAACAACACCTGGAAGGTGCCAAGGCAAAGACAAGCGCCCGTGCCGCATGATACGTCACCTAGCCGGCAGCACATGGGGAGCCACGACAAAGACACTGCGCATGTCCACAGTGGCGCTGGTGTTCTCAGCCGCCGAGTACTGCGCCCCGGTCTGGTGCCGTAGCTGGATGTTGCCCTCAACAATGCCCTGTGGACTGTCTCCAGATGCCTACGAGCCACCCCAGTAAACCAACTGCCCATCCTCACTGGCATCGCCCCAGCCAACATCAGACGAGAAGCAGCCACGCTGGCCCTCTCTCGAAAGGCACAGACCAGTGAATCCCACCTCCTCCGTCAGATCGTCACGGAGACACCACGACGAGTGCGCCTCAAGTCACGGCGCCCCTTTGCCACGCAAGCCCAAGAGCTGCTCTGCACAACACCGGCTGACGCTTCTAAGGCCGCCTGGGTCGAGACGAGATGGAGAGACCAGTGGAAGTCAGCGGAACCATCTAGGCTACACCATTACATCAATGACCCCATGGACGTCCCTGGCCAGGTCCTTCCCCGAAAGCAGTGGACAACCCTCAACCGCTTGAGGACAGGCATCGGACGCTATGGAGTAGCGATGTAGAGGTGGGGCCTCGTGGACAGCGCCTCCTGCGAGTGTGGGGACCCAACCCAGACAGTGGAGCACATCGTCACCAGTTGCCCCAAACACCGGCCACCGAATGGTGAACGAGGTCTGATTGACCTGGACGATGATACGTTGGCCGGGCTCGCATCAACCCGTATGCTTGTAAAAACACCATATGCTTGTAAAAAGTTGATAAACGGAGACCAAATCTTTAAGAATTGGTCTACTTTGCCTAGTAAGAGGAATCTAATTTCTTCAAGATGTAGCATTTCAGACATGTTTGAGATCCACATTTTGAATGTTGGCGTAGGTGCGTTTTTCCAAAATTTAAGTATAATTCTTTTCGCTGTTATTAGACCATAATTAAGAAAAGCTTCTTGGAATATAGTTAGTTTACTTCCCTCTTCTATTGATCCAAAGATAATCAATTCAGTATTGGGGTTCAATTTTGTGTTAAATAGTTTTGTAAAAATTCCAAAAATTTCATTCCAAAATGTATACAGTTTTGTACAAGAGACAAAGGAATGTGCTATAGTGGCATTTTGAGTTAGACATTTGTCGCAGATGGGGGAAAAAAATTGAAAATATTTTATTCAGTCTTGTTTTCGAATAATATAATCTATGTAAAATTTTAAATTTAATTAGGTTATGTCTTACATTCATTGAACATTTGTTTACATATAATAAATTTTTATCCCATCTATCGTTCGGAATTTTTATCAATAACTCTTGTTCCCAGTCTCTTCTAATTGCTTCTGTCGTTGGTGTTTCTATATTTAGAATTATATTATATGAGTAAGATATTAAATTGCTTGATTCTGCCTTTCTATTCATTCCTTCCTCCAATAGATCTGGGGTTAAAGTTTGATATCCTTGTATATACTTTTTCAAATAATCTTGAATTTGAAGGTATTTGAAATATTGATTATTTTTCAAATTATATTTTAGTTGTAATTGTTGGAATGATAAAAGTTTTCCCATTTCATACATATCTCCCATCATTTTAATTCCTATTCTTTCCCAATGGATAAACGTTTTATCAATAATGGATGATTTGAATGAGGGATTATTAGCTATTGGAGAAAGAAGCGATAATTTTATTAATTTTAAAGTTAATTTTATTTGTTTCCAAATTCGTATTATACTATGAATAATTGGATTCTTCTTGTATATTACATTGTTTAGTTTTATCGGGGAAAGAAGGATCGCTCCTATATTATAAGGGGAACAATCCTCTTTCTCCATTCTTATCCAATCTACCTGTTGGGCAGAACTGTCCAACCAGTAGATTATATTTTTAATATTCACTGCCCAATAATAATACAATAAGTTAGGGAGTGTCAGTCCCCCTGATTCTTTAGATTTACACAAGTGTTTTTTTTTAAAATTCTGTGTGATTTATAATCCCATATGAAGTTTATAATATCAGAATCTAATTTTTTGAAGAATTTCTTAGGTATGTATATTGGTATTGATTGAAATAGGTACAATATTTGTGGTAAGAAGATCATTTTTATCGCGTTTATTCTGCCTATTAATGACATCGGCAGTGTCTTCCAAAATTTAATCAGCCCATTTAATTTAGTTAATAAAGGCATATAGTTTGCGTTGAGTAATGATTTATAGTTCCTAGTAATTTGGATGCCCAAATACTTAAATTTTTCTGTTGTAATTCTAAAAGGGAATTTCAACAGATGTGTCGACTCTTGAGGTTTTATCGTCATAATTTCGCTTTTGTTCCAATTTATTCTATATCCTGAAAAATAACCAAATTCCTCTATTAAATTTAGTATATTTGGTATGCTAATTTGCGAATTTGTAATATATAATAATATGTCGTCTGCATGTAATGAAATTTTATTATTTGGTAATATACCCATGAATATTCGGATGGCTTCTTATACTTTCAGCTAAAGGCTCTATCACTAGTGCAAATAGCAGGGGCGATAACGCGCACCCCTGCCTATTGCCCCTTGCTAAGTGGAATTTCGGGGATAATATATTATTAGTCAGTATTCTAGCCATCGGCTTATCATATAATAATTTTACCCATGAAATAAAATTATCTCCCATGTTAAATTTTTCCAATACTTTGAATAAATATTGCCATGCTACTTGATCAAAAGCTTTTTCTGCATCCAATGAAATAATTGCTAGTTCTTCTTCAGTATTATGTGAGTACATTATATTAGACAGCCGTCTCAAATTGTTAAATGAGTATCTCTTTGGTATGAACCCTGTTTGGTCCGGATTTATTAGTTTACTAACATATTTACTCAATCTTCTCGCTAGGGTCTTTGTTAATATTTTTTGGTCTGTATTTAGGAGTGCAATAGCTCTATATGAGCCTGGGTCTTCTAGATCTTTATCCTTTTTTGGTATGTGTAATAGTTGACTCCGTTTTTCTGGTAGTTATTTTCTTTAAAAATGTATATATATAAATCTTGCAACCGTGGAGAAATTATCTCGTAGAATCTTTTATAGAATTCATTACTAAAGCCATCTGGTCCTGGCGTTTTGCCATTCTTCAACAAACTAATTGTTTCTTCTATTTCCTGTAGTGTAATCTGAGCTCCTAATGCCTCTTGTTCCACCATATTTAATTTTGGAAGATTACAGTTATCTAAGAAATTTGTAATTTGAGTATTATTTGCAGAGGTTTTCGATGTATATAAGTTTTGATAAAATTGAGCAAATCTTTTATTAATATCTTTAGGTAGTGTTAGTAATTCCCCTTTGTCTGATTTAATTTTAGTAATTGTATTTTCTGTGTCCCTGTTTTCAGTTGGCGTGCTAGGAGTTTATGAGGTTTATCACCAAATTCAAAATTTTCTTGTTTTGTAATTTGAAATAATCTTATTATTCTGGCCGATAAAATTTTATTTAATTTATATTTTAGTATTATTATCTTATTATGTTTATCTATAGTTGGTTCTTTGGCATTTTCTAAATCTAATTGTCTAATTTCTTGTTCTAACTGCAATTGTTCAGTATTATTCTTTTTATTTTGGAAAGCTTGATATGAAATTATAGTTCCTCTAATAAATGCCTTAAAAGTTTCCCATAATAAGGAGGGTGAAATATCTGGTGTATCATTTGTCTCAAAGAAGAATCTCATCTGCTCTTTTAAATATGTGCAACCTTGTGAGTTATTTAAAATTTGGGGGTTAAACCTCCAAAACGATTTTTTATCAGCCATTCCTAATTTTAAAGAAAAAGTTAATGGGGAATGATCAGAAATGATACTATTATGATATTTAGAATTATATGTATATGGAATTAGTTTTGTGTCCACTAAGAAATAATCAATACGTGAATATGTTTTATGTACTGTTGAATAAAATGAATATTCCCTACCTACTGGGTTAGCGATCCTCCATACATCCGTTATATTAGTATTTTTCATGTATGTATTTAGGAGTTCACTCGTTTTAGATTTTATGTTAGTCCTTTTTTGTTTTGCTGATTTATCCAAATATGGATCTAAAACACAATTCAAATCTCCCCCTATTATCACATTTTGATGATTAAGTTCTGAAAATATATCCAAAATTTTACTAAAGAATTGGGGGTTGTCAAAATTAGGAGCATAAATATTTATCAAAGTATGTGGAGTAGAATAAATTTCTCCCGTGACTATGACGTACCTCCCCTCTTTATCTGCTATAGTATTCTTTAATTTAAATGGTATACCTTTATGAATGATAATAGCCGTGCCTCTAGATTTAGAAGTAAATGAAGAGTAGTATGTTTGTCCAATCCAATTTGCCTTCAGTCTTAGCTGTGTTTGATATTTCAGATGCGTCTCTTGTAAGAAAATAATGTCACTTTTTAAGGCTTTTAATTGGGCAAAGATCTTACCCCTTTTAATTGGTTCATTAGCGCCCCTTATATTCCAACTACAGAACGTGATTCCTCCAGTTTTCTTTTGTTTATCGTCTTGCATTATGAATCATGTTAATACCTTTACTTCATATGGTGCAACAAAGAACCTTATAACTCCAGATGAAGGATGATCATCCCCAGCTGTTAAGTTTTGTTGGCATCTCCCCTTCAGAATAAACCTTGAAAAAGACCAGAAAGTGTAGAGTCGTGAAAAGATAATTAACAAACTAAAAAGTGATATTATAATATCCAAAAATAAAGATATTATAATTAAAAACAAACCACCAACAGGTGGTAGAAAAATTCTTATTGACTTCCGTAGATGTTTTTATATGTTTCGCTCTGCCCCCTTGACCAATTATTATTAATTGGAAGAGAGAGCGATACAAAGTTCAAAATTATATATATATATAATAAAACGCACTCCAATAGCTAGATTAGAAATGTATCTTCAAAGAGGAAAAACAAAATAAAAAAGTAGTTTCCAACATTAATTATATACTTAGATATAACAGTAATTATAACCATATAACCATATAACAATTACAGCACGGAAACAGGCCCTCTCGGCCCTTCCAGTCCGTGCCGACCATTTGTTTTCCCCTAGTCCCATCTACCTGCACTCAGACCATACCCCTCCATTTCCTTCACGTCCATATACCTATCCACTTTACACTTAAATGTTAAAATCGATCCTGCCTCCACCACTTCTGCTGGAAGCTCATTCCACACAGCCACCACCCTCTGAGTAAAGAAGTTCCCCCTCACGTTACCCCGAAACTTCTGTCCCTTAATTCTCATGTCATGCCCTCTTGTTTGAATCTTCCCTACCCTCAATGGGAAAAACGTATCCACGTCAACTCTGTCTATCCCTTTCATTATTTTAAAGACCTCAATCAAGTCCCCCCTTAACCTTCTGCGCTCCAAAGAATAAAGACCTAACTTGTTCAACCTTTCTCTGTAACATAGTTGCTGGAACCCTGGCAACATTCTAGTAAATCTCCTCTGTACTCTCTCTATTTTGTTGATATCCTTCCTATAACTAGGCGACCAAAATTGTACACCATACTCCAGAATTGGTCTTACCAATGCCTTGTACAATTTTAACATTACTTCCCTACTCCTATATTCAATGCTCTGATTTATAAAGGCCAGCACACCAAAGGCTTTCTTTACCACCCTATCTACATGCGATTCCACCTTCAGGGAACTATGCACAGTTATTTCCTAGATCCCTCTGTTCCACAGCATTCCTCAATTCCCTACCATTTACCATGTACGTTCCTATTTTGATTTGTCCTGCCAAGATGTAGCACTTCACACTTATCAGCATTAAACTCCATCTGCCATCTTTCAGCCCACTTTTCCAAATGGCCCAAATCTCTCTGTAGACTTTGAAAATCTACTTCATTATCCACAACACCACCTATCTTAGTATCATCTGCATACTTACTTATCCAATTTTCCACCCCATCATCCAGATCATTGATGTACATGACAAACAACAGTGGACCCAACACAGATCTCTGAGGCACCCCACTGGTCACCGGCTTCCAACCTGACAAACAGCCATCCACCATTACTCTCTGACATCTCCCATTCAGCCACTGTTGAATCCATCTTGCTACTCCGCCATTAACTCCCAAAGATTGAACCTTCTTAACCAACCTTCCATGGGGAACCTTGTCAAAGGCCTTACTGAAATCCATATAGACAACATCCACTGCTTTACCCTCATCAATTTCCCTAGTTACCGCTTCAAAAAATTCAAGAAGGTTTGTCAAACATGACCTTCCAGGCACAAATCCATGTTGACTGTTCCTGATCAGACCCTGTTTATCCAGATGCTTATATATATTATCTCTAAGTATCCTTTCCATTAATTTGCCCACCACTGACGTCAAACTAATAGGTCTATAATTGCTAGGTTTATTCTTTAAACCCTTTTTAAACAATGGAACAACATGCGCAGTACGCCAATCCTCCGGCACTATTCCCGTTTCTAATGACATTTGAAATACTTCTGTCATAGCTCCTGCTATTTCTACACTATGTTTCTTCAATTTCTACAATTATGTTAATTATATATCCATATCTATCAATATGCCTAGATTTATTACAATTAAGTCTCAAACTTTTGTATCAGACAACAGCAGGTTCCAAGGGGTTAACCAGATTCAGACCCTTGGATAATTTCCAAGTATCTGAATCTCCTCCCCCCTTTACGCGCAATCTAGACTAAGTCTACTGTATCCATAAAATGTGTTAATATGTTATTAATACTTATCAATCATACTTAACTCGTTATTCTTATTAGCAAATAATTAACATCATGAAATAAACATCAGCTATAGTTAAGCTATGCCTTAATATTACCCAATTTTATTAATTATATTTTATGTTAGTATGTAATTATATGTTTCTTAAATCATAAATTTCTATATACGTCCACTGATAATATTCTATATTACACTATATTCTCAATTCATTTTCCCCGCCACAGTTTCTCTTCTCTGTCAGTCCTTTGTTGAGATGAAACATAAAATCCAACCTTGAATTAACATTCCAAAGTAAAATGTCTAGACAATGCCTCGAGGAGGGTACGCCATTTTAACAAGAGCAGTCTTTTTTGTATGTTAAAAAAAAAAGAGACACAATCCTTTCTTTGTCGTTTCTCCTCGATGTTATTGTAGGAGACCAACTCCTAACGATCAATAGACCTCCTTTGTGATACTTTGTGCATATTTAAATGCCTCTTCTGGAATCGTGAATGCATGTTCAACATGGTTATAAGAAATTCTCAATTTAGCGGGATATACTATCCCATATCTTACTCCCGAGACCTCTTTCAGTAGCCTGTCTTAACGTACCTGATCTCCTGGTGGCTGAGCCCTTCAACTCCCCCTCCCATTCCCAATCTGAACTTTCTGTCCTGGGCCTCCTCCATTGTCCTCAGAGTGAGGCCCAGTGCAAATTGGAGGAAGAGCACCTCATATTTCGTTTGGGTAGTTTGCACCCCAGCCAGGCACGAAAATTGCTATCTGAACATGCGGGGGACACAATTTCTTGGCGGCCGCGCGCACATATGCGCACACACATTGGCACACGCGCGCGCGCGCACACACGCGAGGCTTCGGCCTTGGGCCCTGTGGACGGTAACATCGGGAGCTGACCTAGTTGGTGACCGACTCCGAACTCCAGCAACAGCAGCTTCGTCTGCCCCGAATCATGGGGCTTGAATCGGCCTGTTCACGGGATCTTTCATCGGCCGGCGGGGGCTTCAACATCGGGAGCCTGGATCACTTCCATCGCCTCGATGCAGCAGTTTGAATTTAAGCTGCGCTGGGCGCTGAAAGGCCGAATCATTCCCTTAGCAAGCGTCTGATAAAGTCCGGATTACAAAACATGGGGGGGATTGTCCTCCACCTCTCAAAGCAATCAAATCAAAATGATTTCCGCCCATGACCCCAGTGGTATGAACATTGCCTTCTCTAACTTCAGATAGCCCTTCCCAGTTCACCGACCAGTCTTACTATCGCTGCCTTCATTCTATCTTTGTCCCGCCCTCTCCCCTGACATCAGTCTGAAGAAGGGTCTCGACCCGAAACGTCACCCGTTCCTTCTCTCCAGAGATGCTGCCTGTCCCGTTGAGTTACTCCAGCATTTAGTGCCTACCTACTGACAATAAAGCCTTCTTGATCCTTGACCTGACTCTTGTCTACCAATGGAGTAGGTTGCAGTACATTTGAGTAACACTTGAGGAGCCTTTGAAGAAAACTTGACAGGAAAGAATAAATAGGACAGACACTTAATATGCCCTCTAAATTTACTTGAATTGGTATTTAATTCCAAGCTAATAGATTTTCAATAAGCCTGTGTTCTTGAACGACTGATACTTTGTAAATGGGATATAATTTATCATAACTCATTTTGTTTTTGATGTCAGTGTTTAATGCAATTTCACTTCATCTTAATAATTAATTTGTGCAACTCAAAATACACAATGGAGATGAATATGTTTATAAATCTGCTTGCGTTGTATGTGACATTTCAGGTTACCAGCAGTTGTTGTCTTAAATGCCTGTGGGAGCTGCTTTCACAACGAGGTAGAAATTGACCGATCTATGCTACTTGTGTGCATTACCTGATGTGAAGATGTGAGGTACAGAGGATTGGCGGGTACACAATCTCCTCCATAATGGCTTCCTGCAATACTTCCCCCAACCCCATTTAGTATTTCGCAATTGTACATTTATCCTCTTCATCTATTCAACCATCTAAGATGATGGTTTATTTCCCGGCAGTTAACAATTACGGTTTTAATTATCCAAGTGAATATCTTTAGCTTGGAACACATGGTCTATTACATTGTAACTGGATATAAAACACAAATGCTCCACCTTTGCTGGGTCATCGGTGCCGGTTCTGATCTGTTCTGTACCTCTTCATACCTCTAGCTTCCCCTCCCCTGACTCTCAGTCCGAAGAAGGGTCTCCACCCGAAACGTCACCTATTCCTTTTCTCCAGAAATGCTGCCTGACCCGCCGAGTTACACCAGCATTTTGTGTCTATCTTTGGCATAAACCAGCATCTGCAGTTCCTTCCAACACATAAGACACAAAGTGCAGGATTAACTCAATGGGTCAAGCAGCGTCTGTGGAGGGGATGGATAGGTGACCTTTCCAGTTGGAACCATGTGCTGGATATGCCTTCTGGTGGGGGGGGGGGGGGGGGGGGGGGGGGGGGGGGTGGGGGAGGGAGGGAGCTGACAGAAGGGTATAAAATTCTGATAGGAAAAGATAGGGTAGACAGTCCTTTTTCCTAGGATGGAATTATCTAATAGTTAGAGGTAAAATTTAAAGGAGATGTGCGGGGCAAATTTTTTACACAGAGGCTACTGGGTGCCTAAAATATAGTGTCGGGTGGTGATGGAGGCAGATCATTCCAGAGGGATAGATTATGACATGTGCAGGCAAGCGAGAGTTGGTATTTGGCATCATGTTCAGCATAGACATTGTGGGCTGAAGGGCCTTTTCCACAGCTGTATTCTATGTTCTATGTATGTTAAACTACTAAAGCTTGTTTGTACATCGCACCCTCTTTATATCCCAATTTAGGATACGGGCAGCAGAGTTTTGGATAATCTCTTGTTTACGAAAATGAACCAGGAGCGTATTGAAATCATACGTTGGAAAATAACTGTACGACGTTTATCATATCAGTATGTCTTCAATATTAGTTTATAGCACAGAATGTTTTGTGCCAATAGACTTTCTTGCACCGAAATTTTGGCTAACACTGATTACTATAATGACAATATAAGGTTTAGAATTGCGAAAAGATAAATATAAAATAAACTGATATCAGTCTTGTAGCGGCAGCATCAGAATCTTGATATTTGTAAATTAAATTTCCTGGAAGGGTTTAACAAATTCTATAATGCAGTTACGCCACTTTCTAATGGAAACCTGAACGGTTCCTGCGCTGATAAAACTGAGCAGCAAAATTGTTTGTGTAGCAGGTTGAACAACAGAACACGAGAAAATAGGAGCAGGAAGAGAAAAGGATGAAGTCATGCAGAGTTAATGGTTCAACGGTGCTTTCGTTTAGTTTAGAGATACAGCGCGGTAACAGGCCCTTCAGCCCACCGAGTCCCTGCCGACCAGCCATCACCCCCCGTAAACCTGCACTACCTGACACACGAGGGAGAATTTGCAATTTTAACAAAGCCAATTAACCTACAAACACGCACGTCTTTGGAACGTGGGAGGAAACCGGAGATGCCCACGCAAGTCACGGGGAGAACGTACAAACTCCCGTACAGACAACACCCATGGTCAGGATCGAACCCGGGTCTCTGGCGCTGTAAGGCAGCAACTCTACCGCTGCGCCACCATTGTCACATGTGCAAAAGCACAGTGAAATTTTTGTCTTACATATAGTTCGGTAAAGTATTGCCATACGTAAGCACAATTAGCACAGTGTACAGAAATATTCCAATGAGACCACATACAGGAGGCGCCCGGTTTTGGTGCCATTATTAAAGTCCAGCCCGCGCTCTAGGTCTTATGAGTGGTGCCTGATCTAGGCAAGCCCCAGCCTGCTGCAGAGCCTCCAGCCATTGTATGGAGTCAGACAAAAGATTAGAAAGCAGGATCTCGAGGGTAGTAATCTCTGGATTACTCCTGGTGCCACCTGCTAGTGAAGTTAAGAATAGGAAGAAAGAGCGGATGAATGCGTGACTCGAGAGTTGGTGCAGGAAGCAGGGTTTTTAGACCATTGGGATCTCTTCCGGGGCAGAGGTGACCTGTACGAGAGGGACGGGATGCACCTGAACTGAAGGGGGACCAATATCCTTGCAGATAGGTTCGCCAGTCCAACTTGGGAGGTTATAGACAATAGGTGCAGGAGTAGGCCATTCAGCCCTTTGAGCCAGCACCGCTATTCAACGGCTGATCATCCACAATCAGTACCCCGTTCCTGCCTTCTCCTCATATACCCTGACTCCGCTATCTTTAAAAGCCCTCTCTCTTGAAAGTATCCAGAGAACCGGCCTCCACCGTCCTCTGAGGCAGAAAATTCCACAGACTCACAACGCTCTGTGCGAAACAGTGTTTCCTCATCTCTGTTCTAAATAGCTTACCCCTTACTCTTAGGCTGTGGCCCCTAGTTCTGGACTCCCCCAACATCGGGAACATGTTTCCTGCCTCTAGCGTGTCCAAACCCTTAATAATCTTATATTTCAATAAGATCCCCCTCATCCTTCTAAATTCCAGAGTATACGAGCTCAGCCGCTCCATTCTCTCAGCATATAACAGTCCCGCCATCCCGGGAATTAACCTTGTGAACCTACGCTGCACTCCCTCAATGGCAAGAATGTCTTTCCTCAAATTTGTAGACCAAAACTGCACACAATACTCCAGGTATGGTCTCACTAGGGCCCTGTACAACTGCAGAAGGACCTCTTTGCTCCTATTTTCAACTCCTTTTGTTATGAAGGCCAACATTCCATGTGCTTCCTTCACTGCCTGCTGTACCTGCATGCTTACTTTCATTGCCTGATGAACAAGGACCCCCAGGTCCCGTTGTACTTGCCCTTTTCCCAACTTGACACAATTTAAATAATAATATTCCTGTTTTTGCTACCAAAGTGGATAACCTCACATTTATCTAGGTTTAAACTAAAGTGGCAGGAGGGTGGGCACCAGAGTAGTAGGTAAGGAATGGAAGGACTGAGATCCAGTCCCCCTGCAATCCAAGTCTGTCCAACATCTCCCTGCAGCTAATACCCTCTAATCCAGACGTCATTCTGGTAAACCTCCTCCGCACCCTTTCCAAAGCCTCCACGTTCTTCATGTAATGGGGTGACCAGATCTGCAAATGCAACACTCCAAATGCGGCTTAACCAAAGTCCATTAAAACAGCATTATGACTTCCTGACATATAATTATTGCCCTGACCTATGAAAGAAAGCATACTATATGCTATCTTCACCATGCTATTGCACAGGAAATAATTACTACTAGTCTGAGGCCTGATGTAGTGTTATGGTCAGTTAGTCAGCGGATAGTGTATTTTACAGAACTGACGGTGCCTTGGGAGAACTGAGTGGATGAGGCTTATGAAAGGAAAAGGATTAGATATGTTGAGTTGGCAGCGGAGGTTGAGCAGCGAGGATGGAGAGCAAGAGTATTGAACAGGTATTTCGGATCTGTCTTCACTAAGGAAGACACAAACAATCTCCCAGAAGTACTGGAGGACAGCGGATCTAAGGGGGTAGAGGAACTGAAAGAAATTTTCATTAGGCGAGAAATAGTATTGGGTAGGCTAATGGGACTGAAGGATAATAAATCCCCTGGGCCTGACGGTCTGCATCCCAGGGTCCTCGGGGTGGTGGCTCTAGATATAGTGGATGCTTGGGTGATCATTTTCCAATGTTCAATAGATTCCTGTGGATTGGAGGATAGCTAATGTTATCCCACTTTTCAAGAAAGGAGCGAGAGAGAAAACGGGGAATTACTGATCAGTTAGCCTGACGTCGGTGGTGGGAAAGATGCTGGAGTCAATTATTAAAGGGGTAATAATGGGGCATTTGGATAGCAGTAAAAGGATTTGTCCAAGTCAGCATGGATTTATGAAAGGAAAATCATGCTTGACTAATCTTCTGGAATTTTTTGAGGATGTGACAAGTAAAATGGATGAAGTGGAACTAGTGGATGTAGTGTATCTAAACTTTCAGAAAGCCATTGATAAGATCCCGCACGGGAGACTGGTGACTAAAATTAGAGCACATGGTATTGGGGGTAGGGTGTTGACATGGATAGAAAATTGGTTGGCAGACAGGAAGCAAAGAGTAGGAGTGAACGTGTCCTTTTCAGAATGGCAGGCAGTGGCGAGTGGAGTGCCGCAAGGCTCGGTATTGGGGCCGCAACTGTTTACCATATATATTAATGATTTGGAAGAGGGAATTAGGAGCAACACTAGCAAGTTTGCAGATGACACAAAGCTGGGTGGCAGTGTGAACTGTGAAGAGGATGTTAGGAGGTTGCAGGGAGACCTGGACAGGTTGAGTGAGTGGGCAGATGCGTGGCAAATGCAATATAATATAGATCAATGTGAGGTTATCCACTTTGGTGGCAAACACAATGGGGCAGATTATTATCTCAATGGTTAGGTAATGGGGAGGTACAGCGAGACCTGGGTGTCCTTGTACACCGGTCACTGAAAGTTGGCGTGCAGGTACAGCAGGCAGTGAAGAAAGCTAATGGAATGTTGGCCTTCATAACAAGAGGATTTCATTGCAGGAGTAAAGAGGTTCTTCTGCAGTTGTATAGGGCTCTGGTGAGACCACATCTGGAGTATTGTGTACAGTTTTGGTCTCCTAATTTGAGGAAGGACATCCTTGTGATTGAGGCAGTGCAGCGTAGGTTCACGAGATTGATCCCTAGGACGGCGGGACAGTCATATGAGGAAAGATTGAAAAGACTAGGCTTGTATTCACTGGAGTTTAGAAGGATGATGGGGGATCTTTTAGAAACATATAAAATTATAAAAGGATTGGACAGGCTAGATGCAGGAAAATTGTTCCCAATTTTGGGCGAGTCCAAAACCAGGGGCCACAGTCTTAGAATAAAGAGGAGGCCATTTTGGACTGAGGTGAGAAAAAACGTTTTCACCCAGAGATTTGTGAATTTGTGGAATTCCCTGCCACTGAGGGCAGTGGAGGCCAAATCACTGGATGGATTTAAGAGAGAGTTAGATAGAGCTCTAGGGTCTGGTGGAATCAAGGGATATGGGGAGAAGGCAGGCACGGGTTATTGATTGGGGACGATCAGCCATGATCACAATGAATGGCGGTGCTGGCTCGAAGGGCCGAATGGCCTCCTCCTGCACCTATTTTCTATGTTTCTAGGTTTCTAATGTCCGGTAGAGGTGGGTTGTAGAGGTTTCATAGCAAGATTGACCACGTCGCTATTTGGAGAGCTAGGAATTTGTGGATAGAGTTTGCGTCAGGCTGTAAACCAAATGTCAGAGGCCGCAGAGCAAGGCAGTAGAAGGAGTTGTTTGAGAAGAAATAGTGGCAGCTGGGGGCCGAAAAGAAACGTATAACATGCAGTCTGTGTATTTCTTTATATTTGTAGCCTGTGTAAATGTGTCCTGGTTTTATTCAAGGGTGATATTTGTGATGTTCCTAGCTTAATAATGGGCTTGGGTAAGTTGGAGATAAGATGCAGGTGTGTAGCATTTGTTAGAGTGAGCTAATAGGCTCCTTGAATGAGGTGAATGGGCGAGGGTTGTTATGGGATGCCAGAACTAACTGTTGAGGCTTCCCGAGGTGTCGTGGGCCTAACTCAATGAAACATCAATGAAGGGAGGTGCCCACTTGATAACCCCAATGATATACTTGCATTTATAAGATCCGTTTTTTCTTAGGAGCTAGTTAACATGTAGGTAGCAGTTTTATGCATATGGAGTTATTTGTTGTCCTGAGCATAAGTTGATATCTTCAGTTAGATAGTTAGATAATACTTTGGCATTGGACAATAGACAATAGGTGCAGGAGTAGGCCATTCGGCCCTTTGAGCCAGCACCGCCATTCAATGTGATCATGGCTGATCATCCCCATTCAGTACCCCGTTCCTGCCTTTTCCCCATATCCCCTGACTCCACTATTTTAAGAGCCCTATCTAGCTCTCTCTTGAAAGCATCCAGAGAACCTGCCTCCACCGCCCTCTGAGGCAGAGAATTCCACAGACTCACCACTCTCTGTGAGAAAAAGTGTATCCTCGTCTCTGTTCTAAATGGCTTACTCCTTATTCCTAAACTGTGGCCCCTGGTTCTGGACTCCCCCAACATCGTGAACATGTTTCCTGCCTCTAGCGTGTCCAAGCCCTTAAAATTCTTTGGGCTTTGGCTTGGTTTTTATAGTTGAGCGCTTATCCTGGAGTTATATCACGTATTTTGTGTTTTAATTGTAATTTAACTGTTGTCTCCTTCAGTGAGCTATGGACGAGGTCCTCAGAATCCCTCTGCACTTTGGAGAGCACTTTCCCTACCCACCTCTGTCAATGCAACATCCGCTCATTAACCGCAATGCTTACCAATATCTGGAAGTGTGCTACTGCTATTTGGGGTATGTTTCTCCCAAGCATTGGCTCCTGGGAAAATTGACCATGTACCTATGAGAATAGATCAACACATCAGGTTTAGGTTTAGGTTTGGGTATAGGATTGTCACTTGTACCCAGGTACAGCGAAAAGCTTTAATTTGCACACGATCCGATCAAATCAGGTATTACTGTGCATAATCCCAACGGAGACAAACTCAAGTACGATGGGACAGAGGCGCAGCGGCAGAGTTGCTACCGTCCAGCGATAGAGACCCGGGTTTGATCCTGACTACGGGTACGGTCTGTGTGGAGTTTGTACGTTCTCCCTGTGACCACATGGGTTTTCCCCGGGTGCTCTGGTTTCTCCCTACATTCCAAAGACGTGCAGGTTTGTTAATTAATTGGCTTCTGCGAGTTGTCCCTCGTGGGTAGGATAGGACTAGGGCGGCCACGGTGGCGCAGCGGTGGAGTTGCTGCCTTACAGCGAATGCAGCGCCAGAGACCCGGGTTCGATCCCGACTACGGGTGCTGCCTGTTCGGAGTTTGCACGTTCTCCCCGCGACCGGCGTGGGTTTTCTCCAGGATCTCCGGTTTCCGCCCGCACTCCACAGACGTACAGGCATGGAGGTTAATTGGCTTGGTAAATGTAAAAATTGTCCCTATGTGTGGGATATTGTTAATGTGCGGGGGATCGCTGGTCGTCGCGGACGCGGTGGGCCGAAGAGGATGTTTCCGCGCTGCATCTCTAAACTAAACTAAACTAAACTAGAGTATGGGTGATTGCTGGTCGGTGTGGTGCCGGTGGGCCACAGGACCTGTTTCCATGCTGTATCTCTGAACTAAACTAATAGGTAGAGAGATGACACCTTGTTTAGATTTTCTTTAGTTTTTGGAGAAACAGTGCGGAAACAGGTCCTTTGGCCCAACAACTCCGCACCGACCAGTGACCCCTGCAAGCTAACAGTACCCTACACACGCTAGGGACAATTTACACACAAACCAAGCCAATTAACCTACAAACCTGTACGTCTTTGGAGTGGGCGAGGAAACCGAAGATCTCGGAGAAAACTCACAGGGAGAATGTACAAACTCCTTACAGACAACACGCCCCTAGCCTGGGTCAAATTCAAGTCTCCAGTGTTGTACGGCAGCAACTCTACCGCTGCTCCAGCCTGCTGCCCCAACGTGAGCGGGGCAAGATTTAATACAGAAAGAGTGGCGGGCGTATGGAACGAGCTGGCGGAGGAGGTAGTTGAAGCAGGTACTATGATAACGTTTAAGAGACATTTGGACAGGTGCATGGATAGGACCGGTTTAGAGGGTCATGGGCAGGTGTACCCTGTGGAGATGGGGCATGTTGGTCGTTGTGTGCAAGTTGGGCCAAAGGGCCTGTTTCTGTGCTGTATGACTCTGACTTTATGAGAAGAGGAAGACAGTGCACAGCAGTGTAGCACACCAGCTCCAGAGAAAATGTTCAATGTTCGCAATGGGGAAGAGGTGATATGGACAATACCCTAACAATGACAGAACCCAGGATTATTCAGGGAAATAACTCTGGCTTAACATAGAATGAGCCTTTCATAGCACTGGGCCTGTACTCGCTGGAGTTTATAGCTATGAGGAGGGGACCTCACTGAAACTTACCGAAGAATGAAATGCCTGGATGGAGTGAATGCAGAGAGGATGTTTCCACTAGTGGGAGACTCTAGGATCAAAGGCCATAGCGTCAGAATAAAAGGGATGTACAGTATCTTTAGGAAGAAGATGAGGAGGAATTTCTTTAGTCAGAGGATGGTGAATCTGGGGAATTTGTTACCACAGAAGGCTGTGGCCTTCGAAGGATATATTTAAGGCGGAGATTGATAGATTCTTGATTAGTACGGTGTCAGGGGTTATGGGGAGAAGGCAGGAGAATGGGGTTGAGAGGGTGAGATAGATCAGCCATGATTGAATGATGGGATGCCCTAATTATGCTCTACAACTTATGAATTCATGAAGCCCAACATTGTTCTGGGAATCTTCTAATAGATCTTTCTGTTTATGGAACTTCAAAAACAGCATGCATGTTTGAAACTTCACCTTCTCCACGTTGATCCTGATGATAAATTACATCTCTGAATAAATTTGGCAATCTTGTTGTACTCATTAGGGAGTAAAGCACGTGACACTGCTTTAAAATTAAAAGATTAAAGATTAAAATTTTAAAGATTAAAAATTCAGCCAGGCAGCATATCTGAAGCTGACCCGCTGAGTTACTCCAGCATTTTGTGCCTGACCTGCCAAGTTACTCCAGCATTTTGTGCCTGACCCGCTGAGTTACCCCAGCATTTTTGTCTGATCCAGTGATTTGTTCCAGTAGTTTGTGACATGTCCCGCTGAGTTACTCCAGCATTTTGTGTTCTCCACAGATGCTGCGTGGCCCGCTGAGTTACTCCAGCATTTGGTGTCTATCTTTGGTATAAACCAGCAGCTGCAGTTCCTCCCTACACGTAAAAATTCAGCCAAATGTGTAGTATATCTAAAGAATTATTTTTGTGTTTTTTTTTTGTGGGATGGCGGTTTAAAACTGAGTCAAGGTAAATTTTCACCATTATGAAGAGAAACTTTCTTGAAAATCCATTAGTAATTGGAATCGAGGCATAGGAGAATACAGAAGCTAGAATCTAGAGCAAAAAGCAACCTGCTGGAGGAACAGTGGGTCAGGGTGGGTCAGAGGTCTGAAGAAGGTTCTCAACCTATTTCTTTTCTCCAGAAATGCTGCCTGACCTGCTGAGTGTTTTGTGTCTATCTTTTTTTGTAGCTTTTCTGCGTCTATCTTCGGTCAGAGAGGGAAATGGACAGACAACATTTCGGGTCAAGAGCTTTCTCCACATCTTGTAATTAAAATCTCGTTCAGGGTTATGTGAGGATTTGTGTCAAAATTTGAGCTAGAAGACCTACATTGACAAGTGCAAGTACCTACTGAATCACTTCCCTGTGTGAAAGCCTCTCTTATGGAGAGAAAGCCAGAAATTCAAGAAATGAAGCTGCTCATAAGATTTCCTTTTAGACCTTAGAGATACAGCATGGAAACAGACCCTTCGTCCCCCCGAGTCCGCGCCGACCAGCGATCACCCCGTACAGCAGCGCTATCCTACACACTAGGGACAATTTACAATTTTACAGAAGCCAACTAACCTGCACGCCTTTGGAGTGTGGGAGGAAACCGGAGCACCCGGAGAAAACCCACGTGGTCACAAGGGGCCATCGGACTCTTGAATTCCATATGATGTGCCGCCACTATTATCTATTTTATCTTTTTATCTATTTTATCCTTTTGTTATTTTCTATTGCACGGTGAGCCAGATGCAACGAAATTTCGTCCAGTCTTGCATTTGTTGGTGTATTTTTGAATGACAATAAAGTCTTTGATTGGGGAACGTACAAACTCCGTACAGACAGCACCCGTAGTCAGGATCGAACCCGGGTGTCCGGTGCTGTACGGCAGCAACTGTGCCGCCCCTAGGAGAGGTTTTTATGTCTAATAATAATAATAAAGAGGTCATGACCAATACGCGGCGAGGCCAATTTAAAACTCGTCAGCTCCACGCATATTACTAATTCTCTTAAGAAATTAATCTGAAGATGCAGCACCACGGCATTTCCTTTATAAAGATATTATTTTCATCTTCTGCTCCCTCATACTCGTTGCGGCACAAGTGGGACTTGCAGTAACTGCTGGTGAGCCCGTTCATTGGCTGATTGCACTGCCTGGACACACACAGTTGAGTGCACCTCGAGAGGAAATAGTTCAATCCTGCCATTGCCGCAGGCAGACAATAAATCTCAGCGAAGTGGAAAGGCAACTAGCTCCCAAATTACTGTGTAGCGATGTGGTGAAATGGTCATTTCGGAGAGGATGCTTGGGACAAAACTTGTTTCCACTAAGTTTCAGAGAGCAGATCATTTTTCAGGCTGGCTCGGCAAAGCATTGACCCGTGCCTGATCCCCTTTACCGTGTGAAGTTGCTAAAATCAACCATGCGTGGGATAGCACTTCCAACGAGAAAATGTGATTTGCACCGCAAACCTAAGACCCGAGGACCTTTTGCACCTGATAAAAAGATTGGAAATTTTCTGAAAAAGAGAACCATTTTCAGGATCACCTTCCCATGTCTGCATCCTGCAGCTTAGCAGTAAGGTCATCTGGCCTACTTTTGGTGAGATTTTAGATTTTGTGTCTTGCTCAGGGATGTGCGAAGAGATGATATTCTAACTGCCGGTCAGAGCACCACTCAGATTGAAGGTTCCTTACGGGTCATGCTGTGGATTCTACAAGGCCAAAGAGCAGCAAGGAAATGGAGAGGATCTGATCTGACGAGCGATAATTGTCCTGCAATGTTAGCTCTCACTGCAGAAACCGTCTGTCTTGTGAAGTGTGGACAACATTTTCTATTTTTATTTTTTGCTACAAAGTTGAGTGGAATCATTTTAAAGAGGATGGGACCAAGTAGATAGAGACTCATCGAGTGATAGAGCGTGGAAACAGACCCTTCTCCCCATATCCCCTGACTCCGCTATTTTTAAGAGCCCTATCTAGCTCTCTCTTGAAAGCATCCAGAGAACCTGCCTCCACCGCCCTCTGAGGCAGAGAATTCCACAGACTCACCACTCTCTGTGAGAAAAAGTGTTTCCTTGTCTCCGTTCTAAATGGCTTACTCCTTATTCTTAAACTGTGGCCCCTGGTTCTGGACTCCCCCAACACCGGGAACATGCTTCCTGCCTCTAGCGTGTCCAAACCCTTAACAATTTTATATGTTTCAATGAGATCTCCTCTCATCCTTCTAAACTCCAGAGTGTACAAGCCCAGCTGCTCCATTCTCTCAGCATATGACAGTTCCGCCATCCCGGGAGTTAACCTTGTAAACCTACGCTGCACTCCCTCGATAGCAAGAATGTCCTTCCTCAAATTAGGGGACCAAACCTGCACACAATACTCCAGGTGTGGTCTCACTAGGGCTCTGTACAACTGCAGAAGGACAGAGCCATAGTGAGACCACACCCGGAGTTTTGTGTGCAGTGTTGTGTGCAGTTTGGACCAACATGTCCCAGCTACACTTGTCCCACCTGCCTGCGTTTTAGCCCATATCCCTCTAAACCTGTCCTATCCATGTACCTGCCTAACTGTTCCTTAAACGTTGGGAGAGTCCCAGCATCAACTACCTCCTCCGACAGCTTGTTTCATACACCCTCCCACATTCCAAAGATGCACGGGTTTGTAGGTTAATTGGCTTCTGTAAATTGTCTTTTAGTGCTTAGGACATAAGGTTCATTTATTGTCACATACACCAATTGGTGCAGTGACATTTCACTGGCCAGGTCAGTCATACAATTTAAAAAAGCAACAGGCTCAAAAAAACACATTTTAACATCAACATCCATCACAGTGACTCCTACACATTCCTCACTGTGATAGAAGGCGAAATAAATTTCTGGCCCTTCCCTTTTGTTCATCCTTGGACAGAACATGTGTGTGGGTGTTCGCTGGTCGGCTGATCGGTGGGCCAAAGGGGCTGTTTCCGTGCTGTATCTCTAAAACGACAAAGTGGAGTGAGATTATTTTTAAATGAATGAGACCATGTAGATATAATAACCATCCAAAGAGTACATGGGACATGGAGAATGTTTAACTCTCTAATTGAGGTGTTACGATTGAGAGATAAAAGGGGAGTTTTATCCTTAAATAGACAATAGGTGCAGGAGTAGGCCATTCAGCCCTTCGAGCCAGCACCGCCATTCAATGGGATCATGGCTGATCATCCCCAATCAGTACCCCGTTCCTGCCTTCTCCCCATATCCCCTGACTCCGCTATCTTTAAGAGCCCTATCTAGCTCTCTCTTGAACGTATCCAGAGAACCGGCCTCCACTAAGACCCTCTGAGGCAGAGAATTCCACAGACTCACAACTCTCTGTGTGAAAAAACACCCAATGGAGACAGAGCAAGTACGAAACGGAGACACAATGAGCTGCAGATGCTGGAATCTTGCATAAAACATAAAGTCTTGGAGTAGCTCAGCGGGACAGGCAGCATCTATGGAGGGAATAGATAGTCAATGTTTCAGGCATGGACCCTTCTTCAGACTGATTGCGGTAAAGGGGGGAGAAAGTTGGTAATGAGAGGTGATGGCAGGACCAAGGCTTTCAAGTGATAGGTGGACACAAAAAGCTGGAGTAACTCAATGGGACAGGCAGTATCTCTGGAGAGAAGGAATGGGTGATGTTTCAGGTGGGAACCCTTCTACAGACCAGTGAGCATCACCCATTCCTTCTCTCCAAAAATGCTGCCTGATCTGCTGAGTTACTCCAGCACTTTGTGTCTATCTTCACTATAAACCAGCACCTGCAGTTCCTTCCCGCACGTTTTGACCCTCCATATCCATGTGCCCATCCTAAAGCCTCAAACGCCATTGTCATCCGTTCCTCCATCACCACCCTTGGCAGCGCATACCAGCCACTCTCTGTGTGTCAAAGAAAACATCCCCCCCTCATCTCCTTTAAACTTCGCTTCAATCATTCTTAAATATAAAAATATTTCATGCTAAATTATAATTATCCAGCGATCTCTGTGACCCAGACTACTTATAATCAGCATTTTTTTAAAACCGAACAGTAATTGTACTTTGGAGCGAAGGAATAGATGATGTTTCAGTCTGAAGAAGGGTCTCGACCCGAAACGTCACCTCTTCCTTCGCTCCATAGATGCTGCCTCACCCGCTGAGTTTCTCCAGCATTTTAGTCTACCTTCGATTTTTCCAGCATCTGCTGTTCTTTCTTAAACAGTAGTGCTACTTTGTGACAGTGAGAATCTAATAAGGTTGAAACCGGCCGCTGGAACTGATTTCCCAACTTTTGCCCTTATTATTTCTGGAGGCGAACTCACTGACATGACTGCTAATTTATCGCCTGCCTTGCATTAATTTACATGGTATCCTATTCTTCATCCCCAAATGACGGAGTTTGTGGTGGTCTTTAAGAGGGGAGGAACACCCCTGTCCCCTGCCTCCATCAGCGGTGTGGATGTGCAGTTTACCAGGGAGTACAAATACCTTGGAGTTTACCTGGACAGTGTACCTGGACTGGTCCAGGAACGCTGAGGCCCTGTACAAGAAGGGTCAGAGCCGCCAGTACTTTTTGAGAAGGCTCCGCTCCTTCAACGTCCGCAGAAAGATGCTGCAGATGTTCTACCAATCGGTGGTAGCCAGTGCCATCTTCTTCGCTGCCGTGTGCTGGGGCAGCAAGGTGAAGGCTGCGGACACCGATAGGATCAACAAACTCGTCAGGAAGGCTGGCTCCGTCCTGGGGGGCGCAGTTGGATTCACGGGAGGTTGGTCTTGGAGGGGAGGATGCTCCTCAAACTGCGGAGCATCCTGGACAATACAGGACAATACGCACTGGTCAACCTGAGGAGCACCTTCAGTAACGGACTGGTTCCACCAAGGTGCAGGACAGGCCGAAGAAGGGTTTCGGCCCGAAACGTTGCCTATTTCCTTCACTCCTTAGATGCTGCTGCACCCGCTGAGTTTCTCCAGCACTTTTGTCTACCCAGGACAGGACACCACAGGTGGTAATGAGTGATCCCTCTGCCCTGTGGCTATCACACTTTACAACTCCTCCCCCTTCTGTCGTGGGGTAGACTGACTCCCCTCACTACCCCACCCCCACCCCTCATAGAAACATAGAAATTAGGTGCAGGAGTAGGCCATTCAGCCCTTCGAGCCTGCACTGCCATTCAATATGATCATGGCTGATCATCCAACTCAGTATCCCGTACCTGCCTTCTCTCCATACCCCCTGATCCCCTTAGCCACAAGGGCCACATCCAACTCACTCTTAAATATAGCCAATGAACTGGCCTCAACTACCCTCTGTGGCAGAGAGTTCCAGTCACCACTCTCTGTGTGAAAAAAGTCTTTCTCATCTCGGTCTTAAAGGATTTCCCCTTATCCTTAAGCTGTGACCCTGGACTTCCCCAACATCGGGAACAATGCATCTAGCCTGTCCAACCCCTTAAGAATTTTGTAAGTTTCTATAAGATCCCCTCTTAATCTCCTAAATTCCAGAGAGTATAAACCGAGTCTATCCAGTCTTTCTTCATAAGACAGTCCTGACATCCCAGGAATCAGTCTAGTGAACCTTCTCTGCACTCCCTCTATGGCAATAATGTCCTTCCTCAGATTTGGAGACCAAAACTGCACGCAATACTCCAGGTGTGGTCTCACCAAGACCCTGTACAACTGAAGTAGAACCTCCCTGCTCCTGTACTCAAATCCTTTTGCTATGAAAGCTAACATACCATTCGCTTTTTTCACTGCCTGCTGCACCTGCATGCCTACTTTCAATGACTGGTGTAACCATGACACCCAGGTCTCGCTGCATCTCCCCTTTTCCTAATCGGCCACCATTTAAATAATAGTCTGCTTTCCTGTTTTTGCACCAGTGGATAAACATTTATCCACATTATACTGCATCTGCCAAACATTTGCCCACTCACCCAGCCTATCCAAGTCACCTTGCAGTCTCCTAGCATCCTCCTCACAGCGAACACTGCCCCCCAGCTTAGTGTCATCCGCAAACTTGGAGATATTGCCTTCATTCCTCATCCAGATCATTAATATATATTGTAAATAGCTGGGGTCCCAGCACTGAGCCCTGCGGTACCCCACTAGTTACTGCCTGCCATTGTGAAAAGGACCCGTTTACTCCTACTCTTTGCTTCCTGTTTGCCAGCCAGTTCTCTATCCACATCAATACTGAACCCCTAATACCGTATGCTTTAAGTTTGTATACTAATCTCTTATGTGGGACCTTGTCGAAAGCCTTCTGGAAGTCCAGATATACCACATCCACTGTTCTCCCTTATCCACGCTACTAGTTACATCCTCGAAAAATTCCACAAGATTCGTCAGACATGATTTACCTTTTGTAAATCCATGCTGACTTTGTCCAATGATTTCACCACTTCCTGTGCTGCTATCCCATCTTTAATAACCTCTAGCAGTTTCCCCACTACCGATGTTAGACTAACTGGTCTGTAATTCCCCGTTTTCTCTCTCCCTCCCTTCTTAAAAAGAGGGGTTACATTTGCTACCCGCCAATCCTCAGGAACTACTCCAGAACCTCCTACCCCTCCTCCCCCTCCAGCCCATCTCCCCAATCTTTGCAAATCCCCAATCCTTTCCACTCATCACATTAATTTCATGTTTCATGTTCCCTGTTGTGTCTTTATGACTGTTGGCAGATCAATTTCCCTCCTGGGATAAATAAAGTTCTGTCATATCATATCGCATTTCGTCAGTGCAAAAGCTGCAATGGCTAATGTGTGGAGAAAGAGGAAATAGGGAAAAAAAGCTACATTTATTGGTGGGGAGTTCAATATTGCACCTATTAAATGGGGTGGACCAACAACCACACACGTGAATCCTAGGTCTCCAGGTAGATGATTCTCCTGTGGTTGGAATTCAAGAGGTGTGCGGCCAAACTAGGGCACAATTTGCAATCCATTCTCCCGGCGCAATTTAAGGAGCTAGATATTTGGGAATTGTAGACAGACACAAAAAGATGGAATAACTCAGCAGGACAGGCAGCATCTCAGAAGGCATGAGTGATGTCTTGGTTCGAGACCCTTCTTCAGACCTGAAACGTCATCCATTCCTTCTCTCCAGCGATGCTGCCTGTCCCGCTGAGTTACCCCAGCTTTTTGTGTCTAAACCAGCATCTGCAGTTCCTTCCCAGTCCCGTGCAGGTCACGGGGAGAACGTACAAACTCCGTACAGCCAGCACCCGTAGTCAGGATCGAACCTGGGTCTCTGGCGCTGTGAGACAGCAACTCCACCATGCCGCCCAATATTGAACTAAACTAGTATCTAAACAATCCACGTGCCAAACCCATCAAAGGCCACCTGTCTCACTCGTGGTAGAGTCTGAAGAATTCTATTTGGACTCATTAGCCACCTTATAAGCCACAGAGTTGCAGTGACAGCAAATCATCCACAATCCTACGGGACTGTCTAAGGAGAAGAATGCAGCCAAATTTAGCATCTTGCTGACGCTGGAACCATCAGCATCTGCTGATTCTGTTAACTGTGTGCAGGGGCAGTGCCTATGTTAGACGCCTGCCTCTGCTATTTTACTCTGCAGCAATTCATTCTGAACAGCAGAAATATTGCACTGCGATTTTGAAAACTAATAAAATATTAATGCCAAGTGCTGAAAAATAAAAATAGGAGCTGAAAAATAACTGTAGAGGTTGGACATCCGAATAGGCTGGCAGATCAGTTTACGCGTCTGACAAGCACAATACTTTGGATGAACCCTTAAAGGAATTTTCATTAGCCTGAAACATTTAAGCCTTCTCCCCGCTCCTGCCTGGCCAGCTAATTATTTCCAGCGTTCATTATTTTTACTTCAAATTTCCATTTTTTTTTGTGTGTGCGTGATACAACATGGAAACAGGCCCTCTGGCCTACCGAGTCCAACCTGACCACTTGCCGATGTTAAAAATAATTTCCTCATAGAAATGCCTTGAACTAAATAACTAGAAGAAAGGATGGGGTGGAGTCAGTGGGCTGAGGGAGAGCTGAGAAGGGGAGGAGAAAGTAGGGACTACCTAAAATTAGGGAAGTCAATGTTCATACCGCTGGGTTGTAAACTGCCCAAGTGAAATATGAGGTGCTGCTCCTCCAATTTACGGTGGTCCTCACTCTGGCCGTGAAGGAGGCCCAGGACAGAAAGGTCACATTCGGAATGGGAGGGGGAATTGAAGTGCTGAGCCACCGGGAGATCAGGTTGGTTATTGCGAACCGAGCGGAGGTGTTGGGCGAAGCGATCTCCAAGTCTTCACTTGGTCTCACCGATGTAGAGCAGCTGACACCTAGAGCAGCGGATGCAATAGATGAGGCTGGAGGAGGTGCAGGCCTCTGCCGCACCTGGAACGTTCAGTAGATGTAGTTTACATAGTCTTCAGCAAAGTCTTTAGTTGAGTTTATATTGTCACATGTGCCGAGGTACAGTGAAAAGCTATTTTGTTGCGTGTTATCCAGCCAGTGATAAGACTGTACAAGATTACAATCAATCCATCCATGGTGTACAGATACTGGATACAGGAAATAATGTTTAGTGCAAGATAACGTCCTGGTGAAATAAAGATTGAAAAGAGTAGAATGAGTAGAGTAGATTGTAATGAATGATAGCAGATCCACTTCTGGGACCAGCAGGCAGGGAGTCGCCTGCTTTTGGCGCCATCTTGTTTTCAACTTGTCGTTGACAAGGTTCCATGGCTGGTTCGAAAGTTGGGAGCCCAAGGGATCGTTCACGCAGTGGTGAATTGGATCCAAAATGATTTGGTACTCGGAGGCAGACTGGGAAGGTAGAGGATTGATTTTGTGATTGGAAGCGTATGACCAGCGGTGTATCACAGGGATCGGCACTGAGACCTTTACTTTTGTAATGTTCATTAACAATTTGGGCGTGAATGCAGAAGGTACAATTAAATGCCTTCATAGATGAAAATTGGTGGCGTTGTTAAAAATGACCAGGGCAGTTTTAAGCTAAGGGACAAAATTGATGGAGATATGAGGAACTGCAGGTACTGGAATCTTGAGCGAAACACAAAGGGCTGGATTAATTCAGCGGATCAGGCGGCATCTGGGGTGGGAATGGATTTTGTGTCCATTCTCACCACAAATGCTGCCTTACCTGCTGGGTTACTCCAGCGTGTGGCGTTTTGGATGAAATCGATGAGTTGGTAAGATGAACTAAGGAATGACAAATGGAATTTAGTCAAGTCTCAAGTCACATTTATTTATATAGAACATTTAAAAAACAACTCTCGTTGACCAAAGTGCTTTACATTTGTTATAAGAGTGGTATACACAAGCAGGCTACATACATATATACAAATAGCCCTCACTCAGAGGATGTCAGGAAAGGCTTGGGAGAACAGATACGTTTTTAGACTAGACTTAAAGGAGTCGATGGAGGGGGCAGTTCTAATGGGGAGGGGGAATGTTCCACAGTCTAGGAGCTGCGACCGCAAAGGCACGGTCGCCCCTGAGCTTATGCCTAGACTGCGGGACATTCAGCAACCCCAAGTCGGCCGATCTGAGGGACCTGGAGGTGGTGTAGTGAGTGAGAAGACTTTTAATGTAGGTGGGGGCAAGCCCATTGAGGGCTTTGTAGACAAAGAGGAGGGTCTTGAAATGAATTCGGAACCGCACAGGGAGCCAGTGGAGAGAGGCCAGGATCGGGGTGATGTGGTCCCTTTTGCGGGTGCCCGTCAGGAGTCTCGCTGCGGCGTTTTGGACCAGTTGCAGGCGGGACAGGGAAGATTGGCTGATGCCAGTGTAAAGGGAGTTGCAGTAATCTAGGCGGGAGGAGATAAATGTATGGATGATCTTTTCGAGGTCATCAAAATGGAGGAATTTAGCCCTGTGTGTGAAGTGATATACCTTGGGTGAATTAATAAGGCTGGGCCACGTATGATAAATGGTGGAAGCTTAAAGCCCTGTCCCACTGTACGAGTTCATTCAAAGAGTTCTCCCGAGTTTGCCCTGATTCGAACTCGGAGATTTACGGAAATGGCCGCTCGTCGGTACTTGGGGCTCTCGTGGACATTTTTCAACATGTTCCGCTCCGTTCATTCTATGTGCTTACCACGAGTTTGATTTTTTTTTTAAACACGGGAGAGCACTTGAATGAACTCATACAGTGGGACAGGGCCTTTAGGGTGAATTGAGGAACAGAGGCATCCTGGTGCACAGGCCCCAGGATCCCCAAGGTAGATAAGATGGTTAGGAAGGCATAGGGGGTACTTTCGTTCATTAACTGAGGTAAAATTAAGATCACAGCTAAAATATGATAAGCTTAAAAAATATTGTTTCAGAAGCATACTTTTCAAATATTATTCTGGGGATTAAAATTCTGCTCCTGAAGTAAAAATTCAAGGTTGGTATGCTTATTCATCTGTAACTACAACTAAGAAAGTCGCTAAAAACTGTCTTGAAGACTGATTCAATAATGCCTAACGATTTCACATGTGGAACGCTGCTCAGTTTTATAATGGGAATACTGGTTCAAATATTGTATTTGCAACTGTTGATCCTTCAAAAGGACAGGACAGAATTAGCATGGGTGTCAGGGGTTATGGGGAGAAGGCAGGAGAATGGGGTTGAGAGGGAAAGATAGATCAGCCGTGATTGACCGGTGGAGTAGACGTGATGGGCCGAATGGCCTAATTTTGCTCCTAGAACCTATGAACTTATGGGTCACAGGCAGTAACTCCAGGTTTTCACCTTTAACCCTACGTATGGATGCACAAGAAGTTGGATATTAATGATGGATATAATCAGTTTTCCATGATTATAGCCACAAAATATCATCAAGAAAATGTTCTGATTGCATCCACCTGCCTTTATGACCTTCTCCTGTTCCTATATCTTGTGTTCCAATCAATAAATACCAACTGTTCCCTCTTGTCCACTTTTTCACTTCTTTCCCCAAGCCAGGAGATAAGTGTGTATAGTAACGTTTCTTGTAAACCTTTAAGTGAAATTGGTGCCGTTGTTGATAATGACGAGGGCAGTCTTAAACTACAGGAATGGGTGGACTAGGCTCATATTCATTAGAATATAGAAGGATTAGAGGGGATCTTATAGAAACATGTAAAATTCGTAAGGATTGGAAAGGCTAGATGCAGGAAACATGTTCCCTCTGTTGGGGGAGTCCACAACCAGGGGATCACAGTGTAAGAATAAGGGGTAGGCCATTTAGGACTGAGATGAGGGAAAAACATTTTCACCCAGAGAGTTGTGAATCTGTGGAATTTTCTGCCACAGAAGGCAGTGGAGGCCAATTCATTGGATGTTTTCAAGAGAGTGTTAAATTTAGCTCCTAGGGCTAACGGAATCCAGGGAAAAGGGGAAATAGCAGGAACAGGGTACTGGTTTTGGATGATCAGCCATGGTCATGTTGAATGGCGGTGCTGGCTCAAAGGGCACAAGTGGCACACTCCTGCACCTATTTTGTATGTTTCTTTGTTTCTATGTTTCCCCAAACCAGGAGTTAAATGTGTATAGTAAAGGGCCTGTCCCACTTTCACGACCTAATTCACAACCTATTTTACTCGTGGACATTTTTCATCATGCTAGATAAAACGCCCCGACCTACTTGATGCCACGAGTACCTGCGACTAGCATCACGACCTACCTACGACCTCCTACGGACTCCTACAACCTCATGACGACCATGCTGCGAGGATGAGTCAAGGTCGTGAATTAGGTCGTGAAAGTGGGACAGGCCATTAATTTTTAGACAGTAGGCAATAGGTGCAGGAGTAGGCCATTTGGCCCTTCGAGCCAGCACCGCCATTCAGTGTGATCATGGCTGATCATCCCCAATCAGTGCCCCGTTCCTGCCTTCTCCCCATGTCCCCTGACTCCGCTATCTTTAAGAGCCTTATCTAGCTCTCTGTTGAAAGTATTCCCAGCTCTTTCTTGTAAACCTTTAAGTGCTGGGAATACAGCATTCAGTCATATCTCTTCACTGCGATCTGCAACACATTTACTGCAGATTAATCCAAAACAAAAATACTTCCCGGCATATCCCTTATATTCCTTGCAAACAGAATGCTACAATAAATCCAGCACGAAAAATAAAAATCATCCCTAACAATGGAAGAACTGAGTAAGTAAGTAAGTAAGTTTATTGGCCAAGTATTCACATACAAGGAATTTGCCTTGGTGCTCCGCCCGCAAGTAACAACATGACATACAGTGACAGTTACGAATGACTCAGAAAACACTAAACATTAATAATAATAAAACATTAATGATAAAACACCATTGATCAAGCATGCGAACCAACAAAATACCAGATCAAAGGGAGGCTACAGATTTTTGGCTGTTGAGTAGAGCAACTACTCGTGGATAAAAAACTGTTTTTACGTGTGGGTTTTGGAAATTTAGCACTTTCCATTCATAAATATGTTTGAATTGTGGGTCACTTACGGCTTGGTTTGGGAACAGCTCTGCCTAAGATCACATGACATGGCAGAGAGTTGTAGATGTATGGCAGTCAATGACAGAGGCCAGACGCCTTCTACACTTCGCATTGCTTTGAAAAAGCAGCCAACAGAATCAGGAACAGCTTCTTCCCCTCTGGTATCAGGCCTCTGAATGGTCCTTCCATAAGCTGGGGTGCTGTCTGATTCACCACTACTCCATTGCGGACATTGTACTTTGTCTGTGGAACTGGTGAGCTCCAATGCTGAGAACTATATTCTGCACTCAGTATCTTCCCCTTTGCTCTACCTATTGTACTCGAGTTTTACTTGATTATAGTCACATACAGTATATGTGATTTGTTTGGACGGCACGAAAAACAAAGCTTTTCACTATACCTCGGTACACATGGCAATAATAATAAACCTAAACCTAACTCTGTGGAAATTGTTGTTGATGAAGTATGGATTACAATTCCAAATGGCGTACTTTCCACAACAACATGGCCACATGGCTTCACCAATGAATTTTCTGTTGACTCTATTTCTTTTTTTCCTTTACAGGTTGCATCAAAGGAAGTTCGTTTCGGGCCCATGAGACTGATACAAGATCCTTTTCAGGTAAAAACTTCTCTTAGGTGTCCAACATTATGTACAATGATATGTCACCCACTCCTCCCTCACCAATGGTTCCCATCCCATTGCCCCACCTCTAAAGTATTTTGAGTGCAGTAAATTGAGGTGAATGTTCTTCCTGGGTGATTGTGTGATGTGGATGTGGTGTGACTGAAAGCCACTTGAACAAAATAGTTCTGAATAACAGATTGAAGGAGGGTCTACTCTTGAGTGGTGCAGCTGGTAGAGCTGCTGCCTCACAGAGCCAGATACCCGGGTTCCATCTGGAAATTGGGTGCTGTCTGTGTGAAGTTTGCTTGTTCTTCCTGTCACCGTGTGGGTTTCTTTTGGGTGCACAGGTTTCCTTCCAAACTCATGCGGGTTTGCAGGTTATTTGGCATCGCTGCATTGCCCTTGATATATAGGGAGTGGATGTGAAAGTGGGGTAATATAGAAGTACTGTGAATGGGCGACTGATGGTCGGTGTGGACTCTGCAGGCCAACGTGCCTGATTCCATGCTGTATTTTTAAACTAAACCATTATTTAAAACTTTCACCGATTTCAAGATGGCATATTTGCTACACCAAGTGCGTTCCGAACCAGATGCACATTTTTTGATAAGGATTGAAATGTCAGATAGTGATGTGAACATTATTAGAACTATATGAACTCTGATAGAAGATGATCTTTTGGAGTCATTCTGTCATTTGTCACCATCGCTGTCTCACTGCATGTCATCTAAAGATCAGCTCAGCATTTTGTGTCATCGAGAGAGTTGTGTCAGAAGGAAATGCAGATGAGGGTTTAAACTGAAAATAGACACAAAAAGCTACAGGAACCCGGCGGGTCAGGCAGCATCTCTGGAGAAAAGGAATAGGTGACGTTTTGGGTCGAGACCTTTCTTCAGGCTCCTGTGCCTGGGTCAGCGGGGCACATGGCTGGGGCCGGTGTCGGTGCCACGGAGACGTCCGGAGCGGACCCGGCAGCGTTAGTGGAGAGGTCGGTGCGGCGGTCGGTGAGGGCACCGACGTACGGACGAGGACGGACACGTGGGAGTGAGGATGCCGCTGCCGGGGGAAGGAACAAAAGGAGGAACCGGCATGGGGGGGGAGGACAATGGGGGACTCGGCGTGGGCGGACCGCTGTGAGAAGGAGGGGAGAGAAAAAAGGGGACCTGGCACGGATACTTTATAACTTTGTCAGTGCCCTTTATGTGGTAACCATTTGCATACCTTGGGTTTGCAAGCAAAGAATTTCACCGGGACTTGCCACATGTGTCAATAAATTATTCATTCATCCATTCTGACAGGTATTCAAATGCTTTCTCAGTTTACAAAGCCCACATCCCTTGAATTTAAAAAAATGTTTAGACGTGGTGGGCCAGACTAATTCAAGGGATGAGATGGCTGTCTGACCAAAAAAGATTGCTATTTTACAAGAAAGAAGGATGACTTTATTCCAACATACATGACGGGGTAAATGTTGGAATGTTTCTATTGATTGGGCCAAGCTGCAAAACAAGGGGGAGGTCATTTAAAACGAAGGTGGCTAGACACCTCTGGAATCTCTGGAATCTCCACTCCTGAGATTGTGGAGGCCATATCATTTGTTATATTTAAGGTGGAGATGGAGAGATCAGTTTAGTTTATTGTCACGTGTATAGTGGAATGCTTTTGTTGCGTGCTAACAAGTCAGCGGAAAGACAATACATGATTACAATCGAGCCAGATACATGATAAGGGAATAACATTTAGTGCAAGGTCAAGCGAGCCAAATCCGATCAAGGATAGTCCGAGGGTCACCAATGAGGTAGATAGTAGTTCAGGACTGCTCTCTGGTTAAGGTAGGATGGTTCAGTTGCCTGATAGCAGATGGGCAGAAACTGTCCCTAAATCTGGAGGTGTGCGTTTTTTTACACCTTTTACCTGATGGGAGAGGGGGAAGAGGGAGTGGCCAGGGTGCGACTAGTCCATGATTGTGCTGCTGGCCTTGTCGAAGCAGCGTGAGGTATAAATGGAATCAATAGGTTGGTTTGTGTGATGGCCTGGGCAGCGTCCACAATTCGCTGCAATTTCTTGCGGTCTTGGATGGAGCTGTACCCAAACCAAGCTGCCATGCATCCTGATGAAATGCTTCCTAAGGTGCATCTGTAGAAGTTGGTGAGAGTTGTAGGGGACACGCCGGGCTTCCTGGGTCTTCTAAGGAAGGAGAGGCGCTGGTGTGCTTTCTTGGTTTGTCACTTCAATATGGGTGGTCCAGGAGAAGTTGTTGGTGATATTCGACTATCTCTACTTCGCCTCCGCCAATGCAAACTGGGATATGTGTTTGGAGATAAATGAAGATTGAGAGATCGAGGAATTGAGGAATAGAAAGATCAAGGAATAGAGGGTTATGTGGAACTGGTACAGAGGAATGGAATGGAATAATTTATTGTCACATGTGACAAGGCACAGTGAGATTCATTTCTTTTATACCCAATGTATACAAATAGCAGCCACCTACAGCGCTGTCAAAGTTACAAAGCACGCCGGCTCCCCCTTCTGTTCTCCCCCACCCCCCAGCAGTCCCCCGCCCACACGGGTCCCCATTGTCCTGTGTTCTCCCACTCTCCCATATGGTCTATTGTTCTTCCCCCCCACCTCCCACACAGCGGTCGCCTCCCTCACGGTGGTCCTCCAGGCTTTCATCGACCGTCAACCGCGGGTCAGCCTGCGAGGCATCACCGCCCCCGAGGCCCCATCGACGCGAGGCTTCAACGCTGTCGACGCCCCCACTTCACGCCTCCGTGGTGCCGACCCGGGCCTCAGCCGCGGGCTCTGGCTGCCACACCGCCCACCCCGGACTCCGACCCGCGAAACCCGGCTCCTCCGTCTGACGCACGAGGCACCGGCTGGGCCCCGACCCTGGGCTTCTACGCGGCGATCCAGGAGGCACCGAGACCGCAGGGCCACGATAAAGACATCCGGCCGCGTTCCCAGTCCACCACCGTAGCCCATCGGGAAGCCTTGAACAAGTGTTGAAACTAACACGGAGCATTATAATTATGTTGAATCATCCCAGGTAGCAACTACTCTGAGTGCTATGATTCCTCCTCAGATCACTTTTTGAACCTCCTACCTCCCACATTAAACCCTCTAATTTTACATACCTCTACCATGGGGAATAGGCACAGTCTATCATGTCAAAGGTTTCAAAGGTCTTTTATTGTCACGTGTACCAATTAAGGTAGAGTGACATGCGAATTACCATACAGACTCCTGTGTTCTTGGTAAAATAGACCAGGCTGATTCAATCTCTCCAGATACCTCAAAGGTAGACACAAAATGCTGGAGTTAAGTCAGCGGGTGAGGCAGCATCTCTGGAGGCAAGGAATGGGCGACGTTTCGGGTCGCGACCCTTCTTCAGACTGATGTCAGGGGAGGGGGTGGGACAAAGATAGAATGTAGGCGGAGACTAGTGGGAGAACTGGGAAAGGGGTGGAGGGAGAAAGCAAGGGCTATCTGAAGTCAAGTCAATCTACATGCCGCTGGGGTGTAAATTACCCAAGCAAAATATGAGACAATAGACAATAGCTGCAGGAGTAGGCCATTCGGCCATTTGAGAGAGCTCCACAATTCAATAGACAATAGACAATAGACGATAGACAATAGGTGTAGGAGTAGGCCAATCGACCCTTTAATCTCATTTGCCTGCGATCTGAAAAGAAGCGTTGTAATTAGTGATTTCGACAATAGACAATAGGTGCAGGAGTGGGCCATTCGGCCCTTCGAGCCAGCACCGCCATTCAATGTGATTATGGCTGATCATCCCCAATCAGTACCCCGTTCCTGCCTTCTCCCCATATCCCCTGACTCCGCTATCTTTAAGAGTCCTATTTAGCTCTCTCTTGAAAGTATCCAGAGAACCAGCCTCCACCGCCCTCTGAGGCAGAGAATTCCACAGACTCACAACTCTTTGTGAGAAAAAGTGTTTCCTCGTCTCCGTTCTAAATGGCTTACCCCTTATTCTTAAATTGTTGCCCCTGGTTCTGGACTCCCCCAACATCGGGAACATGTTTCCTGCCTCTAGCGTGTCCAACCCCATAATAATCTTATATGTTTCAATAAGATCCCCTCTCATCCTTCTAAACTCGAGTGTACAAGCCCAGCTGCTCCATTCTCTCCGCATATGACAGTCCTGTCATCCCGGGAATTAACCTTGTAAACCTACGCTGCACTACCTCAATAGCAAGAATGTCCTTCCTCAAATTAGGGGACCAAAACTGCGCACAATATTCCAGGTGTGGTCTCACTAGGGCCCTATACAACAGCAGAAGGACCTCTTTGCTCCTATACTCAACTCCTCTTGTTACAAAGGCCAACATGCCATTCATTTATTTCACTACCTGCTGTACCTGCATGCTTATTTTCATTGACTAATGAACAAGGACCCCCAGATCCCGTTATACTTCCCCTTTTCCCAACTTGACACCATTTAAATAATAATCTGCCTTCCTGTTTTTTCTACCAAATTGGATAATCTCACATTTATACACATTAAACTGCATTTGCCATGCATTTGCCCACTCACCCAACCTGTCCAAGTCACCCTGCATTCTCATAGCATCCTCCTCACAGTTCACACTGCCACCCAGCTTTGCATCATTTGTAAATTTGCTAATGTTACTTTGAATCCCTTTATCTAAATCATTGATGTATATTGTAAGTAGTTGGGTCCCAGCACCGAGCCTTGCGGAATCCCACTAGTCACTGCCTGCCATCCTGAAAGGGACCCGTTAATCCCTACTCTTTGTTTCCTGTCTGCCAACCAATTTTCTATACATGTCAGCACTCTACCCCCAATATCATGTGCCCTAATTTTGCCCAATGATCTCCTATGTGGGACCTTATCAAATGCTTTCTGAAAGTCCAGGTACACTACATCCACTGGCTCTCCCTCATCCATTTTACTTGTCACATCTGCCTTGGACAGGTTGAGCGAGTGGGCAGATGCTTGGCAGATGCAGTATAATGCAGATAAATGTGAGGTTATCCACTTTGGCGGCAAGAACAAGGAGGCAGATTATTATCTCAATGGTGTCAGATTAGGGTGTCCTTGTATACCAGTCACTGAAAGTAAAAATGCCGGTACAGCAGGCAGTGAAGAAAGCTAATGGCATGTTGGGTTTCATAACAAGAGGATTTGAGTCTAGGAGTAAAGAGGTTCCTTCTGCAGTTGTATAGGACCCTGGTGAAACCACATCTGGAGTATTGTGTGCAGTTTTGGTCTCCTAATTTGAGGAAGGACATCCTTGTGATTGAGGCAGTGCAGCGTAGGTTCACGAGATTGATCCCTGAGATGGCGGGACTGTCATATGAGGAAAGATTGGAAAGACTGGGCTCGTATTCCATGGAATTTAGAAGGATGAGAGAGGATCTTATAGAATATAAAATTATAAAAGAACTGGACAAGCCAGATTCAGGAAAAATGTTCCCAATGTTGGGGGAGTCTAGAACCAGGGGCCACAGACTAAGAATAAAGGGGAGGCCATTGAAAACTAAGATGAGAAAAAACGTTTTCACCCAGAGAGTTGTGAATTTGTGGAATTCTCTGCCACAGAAGGCAGTAGAGGCCAATTCAATGGATGAATTTAGAAGAGAGTTAGATAGAGCTCTAGGGGCTAGCGGAATCAAGGGATATGGGGAGAAGGCAGGCACGGGTTACTGATTGTGGATGATCAGCCATGATCACAATGAATGGTGGTCCAGGCTTAAAGGGCCAAATGGCCTCCACCGGTACCTATTTTCTACGTTTCTATGTTCAACAACTGCATTGCACCAATTAGCAGAGCAAACAGAATGCAAACTCTTTAACCAACGAGCCGTGAATGTCAAGGGAAATTGTAATTAAACATTACAGGACTTTGACCAATCTATATCTTAAGGATCACGTTCTGTGTTAGTCGTCACGGCAAGCAGGGAAACATTTCAGGAATTGGAAGCATTTCAGGCAACAACTGCAAGACTGATCCCTGGTGTTGCTGGAAAGTATGAGGGAAGATTTTGAAATGAAGTGACAGAGAGATTAACTTATAGGGGAATGTAGCATGGTGGATGGTACACCCGAAAGTATATCCATGGAAACGAAATGGGAAAACTAAAAACAAGCGAGGGGTAGATGAGTTCACACTACTTAAAGGCATATTTTCGAATGAACTAAAATTAGATGAAAGACATTTCTGATATTTACCTTGTGATCTTTTGATATTTACATAACTGCTTTTGGAGATCTTTGTGAGTACCCTGTAAAGTTTTTTTTCTACAGTTCCATGTGTAATTGATGAAAATGCCAAGGTCAGATCTGATAGAAATTTGTCACTATTATTGTCATCTCTATCCTTGGTTTGTTATTTCTGACATTGATATAAAACTTATATCAGCAAATATTCCTGACCTCAAATACGGATAGACAACTCAGCCCTGGGTTTAGTAAACAAGGGATCCAGCCACTGTTACGGTTTGTAGACGGCAAATGTGAAAGCTTTTCATGAATTATTGATAGTCAGTGGGTTTTTTAAGAAGTACAATATATTGAACTCAAATGTTAGGGTTTGACGGATGAGTTCCAACTCACCACTTCTTGGAATTTACAGATATGTAGAGAGAACACGGCATCTTTTTATACTGTTTCTGTGATTATTTGCAAGCATTGCATTTCAAATGTTGTTATTGACAATCCTTGATAAAGTTCCGAGGTCCATGCAGCTGGACACCAAGGTTGAAGGGAACAAGGGCTGAAAGTTGTGAGAGGTGAAAAAATGAGCTATATAGACAATAAATCGGCCAGTGATAGCATAACCGCACTAAACTCTGCAATGGGAAAACATCTTTGTTTCACTAGCCATCTTTAAAAGGGTTTGTGCTTTTTTGCCATTTGATTTCAGTTCTCATTTACCACAGTGAATATCTTTGCAGATAATATCTCATGGCATATCATAAGACTAGAAATTCTGCCTTAATTTAATGCCACAGATGTCATTCATAACCTTTGAGAAGGGCATCAGATAAGGAGAGAACAGGACTGGATTTTTCAGGACAGCAGATGCAAGACGTGGCGGTGGAAGGAGCCGATGGCATCACAGTGTGTAGCAAAGTGCGGAGTCATGCATCTTGTTAGTGGGAGTAAAGGCATAGACTATTTTCTAAATGGTGAGAGAATCCAGAAATCAGAAGTGCAAATCGGAAGTCCAAAGGGACTTGGGAGTGCTGGTGCAGGATTCCCAAAATGTTAATCTGCAAGTCAAATTGCTGGCAAAGAAGGCATCCGTAATGCTATCATTTATTTCAAGAGGGCTAGAAATACAAAAACAGGGATGTAATGCTGAGGCTCCATAAGATGCTGGCCAGGCCAAACTTTGAATATTGAGAACAATTTTGGGCACCACATCTGAGGAAGGCTGCGCTGGCTCTGGAGAGGGTCCAGAGGAGGTTTACAAGAATGATCCCGGGAATGAGTGGGTTAACATATGATGAGCGTTTGACGGCACTGGGGCCTGTACTCACTGGAGTTTAGAAGAATGAGGGGGGGACCTCATTAAAACGTACCAAATAGTGAAAGGCTTGGATAATGTGGATGTGGAGAGGATGTTTCCACTGCTGGTAGAGTCTAGGACTAGAGGTCATAGCCTCAGAATTAAAGGATGCTCCTTTAGGAAGGAGATGAGGAAGAGTGTCCTTAGTCAGAGGGTGGTGAATCTGTGGAATTCTTTGCCACAGAAGGCTGTGGAGGCCGTCAATTGGTATTTTTAAGGCAGAGATAGATAGATTTGTTGTTAGTATGGGTGTGAGGGGTTATGGGGAGAAGGCATGAGAATGGGGTTAGGAGGGAGAGATAGATCAGCCACAATTGAATGGCAGAGTAGACTTGATGGGCAGAATGGCCTAATTCTGCTCCAATCACGTATGACCTTATGACACTCATTGAAACTTACCGAATTGTGAAAGGCCTGGATAGAGTGGATGTGGAGAGGATTTTTCCTCTAGTGGGGGAGTCTAGGCAGGGCTGCCAACATTGGGTGAGAGTTGGGAGTGAGAAATTGCGAGACCAAGCCCGAATTTTTCAGCTTGAAATTGTGTAATATGGTGCATACTGTAGCGAGTCTTTTAACTTGAATGCAATATACTGTATATGCTTTAAATTGGATTAGCTATGAATAAGGTTAGAGTAAATTACATTCCAAATTACATTTCACAGTAGAGCCCAGGCTCTGATTCATACGTGCAGCACATGAATGACGTTAGTGTATTCATGTATGGAAATCAGATTATAATCAAACACTTGGCCCATGTTTGGCCAACCTGGGTCTCACTGCACACCTGGTACTACTCTTGGCCCTGACTCCAGTTGCATACGTTCTCTCATTCCTGTCCCTGAATCCAGACCTACACTTGGCCCCCTATTCTACCCTAGCTCATAGATCATAGCTGCTTACCTGCTAGGTTCCCAGCGCTGAACACACCCCTGGTCCCAGCTTTGACTGCACACCTAGTACTATTCCAGACCTTGACTCTGGATGCACACTTGGCCTTGCTCCTAGCCCCTTTGCACTGACAGTATATCTGGCCAACACATAAAGCCCCATATATGACCCCCTGGACTTAACCTATTACGTTCAAGCCCACGGGTGTTTATCTAATGCAGTAATCCTTTATTGGCACTTCACAGACCAAATTATGGATAAAACAATGTGCTACATTCATTGGCTTCCTCGTTATCTAACATGCTAGTCACTTTATCAAAGAAGTCATCAATTGGTTGAACACAATTCCCATCCATAAAATTATACTCACTCAGCTGTATAACTATTCTGATACCATTTCTTTCATTTTCGTAACAAACTGTCCTGAAGTCATCAGGCTAATTACAAATCAATAACATTAGCCAACTCCGAAACATGAAGCGCTGAGCATTGGGATCCAAACATCATGGACAACTGGCCTCAGTTCCCCGCTCACATCTGGCAGTGTTCTCCAACTGAACCAGGGGCCGCGGAGCGTTTTTGAAAGTGGGGTGGCTGCGCGATCACTGATCACTGGCCTTGGGGGACCCGGTGAGGGAGTGGAGCAACCGAGTGGGGAGAGGGTGTGGAAGAAGGGTGTGTCTCCTCCCAGGGTAGGAACTTTTTGAAATTTGATGTAGTAAAATCATGTTTTAGTGCATTGTAGAAGTATGATTTAAATGTTTTTTGTATGAAGTATTTTTAGGAGATAACTTTTTAAGGGGTAACTTTTTCCACACAAAGGGTGGTGGGTGTATGGAACAAGCTGCCAGAGGAGGTAGTTGAGCCAAGGACCATCCCAACATTTAAGAAACAGTTCGACTGATACATGGATAGGACAGGTTTGGAGGTATGGGCCAAAAGCAGGTAGCGTAGCTGGGACATGTTGGCGGGTGTGGGCAAGTTGCGCTGTAGGGCCTGTTTTCACACTGTATCACTCTATAACTACATTATACCTCCACCATGCATGAATGCTTCAAAATCAAGTGATCGAGTTTTATTGCCATATACTCAAGCATAGAAACGTAGAAAATAGGTGCAGGAATAGGCCATCGGCCCTTCGAGTCAGCACTGCTATTCAATATGATCATGTCTATTCATCTAGAATCAGTACCTCTTTCCTGTTTTTTCACCATATCCCTTGATTTCGTGAGCTAAATGTAACTCTCTTGAAAACATCCAGTGAATTGGCCTGCACTGCCTTCTGTGGCAGAGAATTCCACAGATTCACAACTCTCTGTGTGAAGAAAGTTTGTCCTCATCTCAGTCCTAACTGCCCCCCCCCCCCCTTTATTCTTAAACTGTGACCCCTGGTTCTGAACTCCCCCAACATCGGGAACATTTTTCCTGCAGTTACAGTAAGTGAAAATCGAGCAGGCAAGCAGGATGCTTTCTCCAACCACCCCCATTTGAAGTCCACTATCTTCCACCGTTTCTACCCAGTGCCTGGTACTTACTTCCAGCAGCCACTGGTTGTCCTCCAGGATGCACCGAGCCGCAGCCTGATCCATGCCGGTCACCTGGGCGAATTTGGCACCGAGACTCTCACGGCAGCGGCGCAACGCTTCCGACGCCTTGCACTGAGGCTGCTCCATGGCCGGAGCTGCAGTGAGCAACTCGCCAGCCCGGCAAACACTCACCAGCCCCGCTCCCCGTCCGCATCTGTCCCAGTCGCTGCTTCTGCTTCCAACACCCATGGCCCATGCAGTTGATATGAGTTTTGAAATTTTCGTTGATCGTGAGAAATTTGCGTGAGAAATTTGACAGAGCGTGAGAAATTTGTGATCAGCGTGAGAATTTGGCGAAATGCGTGATTCCCACGCTCAGTGCATGGGAGATGGCAGCCGTGCCTCTCTACCCCTCTCTCTCCTCCCTTCCCTCTCTCTCCCCCCCCTCTCTCTCCCCCTCTCTCTCTCTCCCTCTCTCTCTCTCTCTCTGTCCCTCTCCCTCCCCTCTCTCCACCTCTCTTTCTCTCCCCTCTCTCTCTCCCTCCCACCTCACTCATCCCTCTCTCTCTCTCTGCCCTCTCTTCCGCTCTCTCTCCTCCCTTCCCTCTCCACTCTCCCCCTCTCTCGCTCTCTCCTCTCTTCCCCTCTCTCTCCCCTCTCTCCCCCCCCATCTCTCCCTCCCCTCTCTCTCTCTCTCTTTCCCCCCTCTCTCCCATCTCATTCTCCTCCCTTTCTTGTCCCCTCTCTCCTCTCTCCCCCCTCTCTCTCCCTCCCCGTCCCCTCTCTCTCTCTCACTCTTTATTCTCTCTCTCCCCCTCTCTCTCCCTCCTCTTTGCCCCTCGCTTCCCCTCTCCCTCTCGCTCTCCCCCTCTCTCTATCTCTTTATCCCTCCCATCTCCACACACTCTCTCCCTTCTCTCCTCTCTCTCTCTCACCTCTCTCTCTTCCCCCCTCTCTCTTTCCTCCTCCCTCACCCTCTCTCTCCCCCATTTCTCCCTCCCACTACACTCTCCCCATTGCTCTCTCCCGTCTCTCTTTCTCCTCTGTCTCTATCTCTTATTTCTCTTTGCCCCCCATCTCCCTCTCTTTCGCCATTTTTTCTCTTTCCCCCTTTCCCTCCCTCTCTCCCATTCTCTTCTACCCTCTCCTCCCTCTCCACGCCCTCTCTCTCTTCCCTCTTTCTTCCCTCTCACCCCTCTCTCTCTTCCCCCCTCCCACCTCACACTCTCCCCTCTCACCCCCCCTCCCTCTCCCTCTCCCCTCTCCCCATTCACTCCCTCTCTGTCTCTCCCCTCTCTCTCCCCCGTCTCCCTGTCTCCTTCCCCTCTCTCTCCACCTCCCTTTGAGGGTCTCTGTCCCATCGGCACAGAGACTCTCGCGGCAGCGGCGCAACGCTTCCGACGCCTCCGATCGGCCCGGGACTCTTGCACTGCTCCATGGCCGGAGCTGCAGCGAGCGACGCCAGCCCTGCAAACACTTGGCAGCCCCGTAAACACTCGCCAGCCCCGGCTTTCCGTCCGCATCTGTTCCCGCCGCTACATCTGCTTCCATCCCTCCCTCAGCCTCGGCTCTCCAACACCCGCGGACCATGCAGTATATCTGAGTTTTGAAACTTTCGTTGATCACATAATTTTTCACCACAGGGCGTGAGAAATTTCTGATCAGCGTGAGGGCGTGAGAGTTTCTTCAAAGGCGTGATCCTCACGCATAAAGCGTGAGAGTTGGCAGCCCTGGTCTAGGACTAGAGGTCATAGCCTCAGAATTAAAGGGTGTTCCCATAAGGAGACACGGAAGAATTTCTTTAGTCAGAGGGCGGTGAATCTGTGGAATTCTTTGCCGCAGAAGGCTGTGAAGGCCAATCAATGAATATTTTTAAGTCAGGGACGGATGGATTCTTGATTAGTACGGATGCCAGGGGTTATCGGGAGAAGGCAGGAGAATGGGGTTAGGAGGGAGAGATAGATCAGCCATGATTGAATGGCGGAGTAGACTTGATGGGCCAAATGGCCAAATTCTGCTCCTATCATTTATGACCTTATGAGACACTAATCCTATTTCTATTCTCGTCATAATCCACTCAATTTCTGCCAGATTATACCCCTCACTTACACAGTAAATTACACTTACATTGGCCAAGTAACCTAGCAACTGGCACATCTTTGGAAAGTGTAGGCCTCGCTACCCCTTAAGCCTGCCCTGCCTTTCAATATGATCTTTTGATCCTACACACACTAGGAAAAATGGACTCTTAATTCTACTCCTATCACTTATGATCTTATGATCTAATTATCATGGCCTAATTGATGCTGGCTTCAACTTTCCTACTGTGCCTGCTCCCCATAAACCTCAATTCCTTGATTGTTTAAATCTTTATCTGTCCTCACCTTAAATATATTTTGTTTCGTTTTTGGTTCAGACGCACTGCGCAAAACAGGCTCTTTGGCCCACTGAGTCCGCGCCGACCAGCGATCCCCACACACTAACACTATCCTACACACTAGGGACAATTTACAATTTTACCAAAGCCAATTAACCAACAAACCTGTACGTATTTGGAGTGTGGGAGCAAACCGGAGCACCCGGAGAAAACCTACGCAGGTCACGGGGAGAGCGTACAAACTCCGTACAGACAGCACCCGTGGCCAGGATTGAACCCGGGATTCTGGCGCTGTAAGGCTGCTACTCTGCCGCTGCGCCACCGTGCCTCCCTTTAATATCTAGTGAGCTGACCTCCAACACCCTCCGAGATAGGGAACTCCAGAGATTCACTTCCGTTCTGAGAGTAGAAATGTCTAAGTAAGTAAGTAAGTACGTAAGTACGTTTATTGGCCAAGTATTAACATACGAGGAATTTGCCTTGGTACTCCGCCCACATGCTCTTCATTGTCTATGTTTTGTAGTCTGAATCGTGACTCTCCCACTAGCGGAAGTAACCCAGAGGAAACCCACTCGCAGGGAGAACAATGTGCAAAGAAGGGTTTTGAACCGAAACGTCACCTATTCGTTTTCTCCATCGATGCTGCCTGACCCACTGAGTCACCCCAGCACTTGGTGGCTACCTTTAGCATTCAGACAGCACTGGAGGTCAGGATTTCACCTGGATGGCCCGAGTTGTGAAGAGACAGGCTCCTTGTGACGTGTCACAATGTCACCCTCATTATAAAATTCCTCAACTTGACAGCATCTTTGAGGCAAACTTTGCTCCAGCGAGTGGAATGTTATTATGGCTAAATAAATGTAAGTTATCTCAGAAAACATTGCAAAATTGTGCACGTTGCCTCACTGGAACAGAAGATCTCGTTTCTTCTTGTTTATTCAAAGTATCTGACCATAAAATCAAAAGCACTTGAATTTGACTAATCTCAATAAAAATCGGTTTCGATCTCGGTGCTCATATTCCAGTTACAGTAACTGAATGACACAGAACGTGGAGTAGTTCAGTACAGGAACAGACACTTTGGCCCACCATGTGTCTCTGCCTGTACGTGATCGATATCTTCCCCATTCGCGACATATTCGTGTGTCTAGGTAAAATCCTCTTAAATGTTTAGTGGAGTTTAGTTTATTATCACGCGTACGGCGTAAATATTTTGTTGTGTGCTATCCAGTCAAAGTGCAAAGACTACACTGTATCAGTTATTAAGGGCAAATTCATTTTCCCAGTCACACAATTGAGTTTGACAATCGAGCTCTGTTTTTATTTCTGCCTAAGAATAAAGAGCCAGTTAAGGGCCTGTCCCACTTGAGTGTCATTTGCGCGTCACGCAGGTGGTGCGCGAAGATTTTGTGAATCCCAAAACCCTGGGGCGCCGCACACGGCCGTGCGTCACAGCCTACGTCACCACGCCTCGCCCTGCGCCATGCGCGCGTAATGCACACCATGTGCGCTTCACATTTGTACGGGAACATTTGTTCCCGATGTTGGGGAAGTTTGTTCCCGATGTTGGGAAAGTTTGTTCCCGATGTTGGGGAAGTCCAGAACAAGGGGTCACAGTTTTAAGGATTAGGGGGAAGTCTTTTAGGACCGAGATGAGAAAATCATTTTTCACACAGAGAGTGGTGAATCTGTGGAACTCTCTGCCACAGAAGGTAGTTGAGGCCAGTTCATTGGCTATATTTAAGAGGGAGTTAGATGTGGCCCTTGTGGCTAAAGGGATCAGGGGGTATGGAGAGAAGGCAGGTACGGGATACTGAGTTGGATGATCAGCCGTGATCATATTGAATGGCGGTGCAGGCTCGAAGGGCCGAATGGCCTACTCCTGCACCGAATTTCTATGTTTTCAATGTTTTCTATCACGTGCGCGTCAAGACGCGTGCACCGTGACGCGTAAATGAAGCGCAAATGACGCGCAAGTGGGACAGGCCATTTAGTTTAATTCTAACGCTTCATTCAAGGGTGGGATGTTTTTCTAAGACAGGCTTGGATCAAGAAATTTGACTCGAGCTCCTGAGGCTATACACCCCCCCCCCCCTAAATCTCCTGCAAGATCAGCAAGATGCACATAGTTTAGTTGAGTTGAGTTTATTTTTCACTTGTACCGAGGTTCAGCAAAAAGCTTTTGTGGCGTGCTAACCTGTCAGCAGAAAGACAATTACAATCGAGCCATCCGCAGTGTACAGATACATGAATTACATTTAGTGCAAAATAACATCCAGTTACGTCCGATTAAAGTTAGTCCATGGGTCTAACCTTGTACAAGGTAGATAGTAACCAATATCATATCTGCCTCCACCATCACCCCTGGCAGCTCATTCCAGGCACCCACCACTATGAACAGAGACCTCTACCATTAAACTCCAGAGTAGAAACAAGGAACTGCAGATGTTGGTTTACAAAAGGGCACAAAGTGCTGGAGTAACTCAACTCAAGCTGCATCTCTGGAGAACGTTGATAGGTGATGTTTGGGTCTTGGCCCTTCTTCATTCTTCACATCCATACTTGCTCTTCAGGTGCCTTGCCCTGTTCAAACTACAAGCATTTCATTGTTCCGTTTCAGGACAAATGACAATAAAACGCTCTTAACTCTTGACGTGGTCAGGATGCTTTCCAAAGGGATTTGTTTTGTGGAACCAACCGGGGAGCTGGTTAGAAACATAGACAATAGGTGCAGGAGTAGGCCATTTGGCCCTTCGAGCCAGCACCGCCATTCAATTTGATCATGGCTGATCATCCAAAATCAGTACCGCAGTCCTGCTTTCTCCCCATATCCCTTGATTCCGATGGCCCCAAGAGATAAATCTAACTGTCTCTTGAAAACATCCAGTGAAGTGGCCTCCACTGCCGTGGCAGAGAATCCCACAGATTCCACACAGGAGCAAAAGGTCATTCTGCAGAGCCCTAGAGAGACCACACCTGGAGTATTGTGTGCAGTGTTGGTCCCTTAATTTGAGGAAGGACATTCTTGCTATTGAGAGAGTGCAGCGTATGTTTACAAGGTTAATTCCCGGGATGGCGGGACTGTCATATACTGAGTGAATGGAGCTTGTACACTTTGGAGTTTAGAAGGATGAGAGGCGATCTCATTGAAACATATAAGATTGTTAAGGGCTTGGACTCGCTAGAGGCAGGAAACATGTTCCCGATGTTAAGGGGGAGTCCAGAACCAGGGGCCACAGTTTAAGAATAAGGAGTAAGCCATTTAGAACGGAGACGGGGAAACACTTTTTCTCACCGAGAGTGGTGAGTCTGTGGAATTCTCTGCCTCAGAGCGTAGTGGAGGCAGGTTCCCTGAATGCTTTCAAGAGGGAGCTAGATAGGGCTCTTAAAAATAGCGGAGTCAGGGGATATAGGTAGAAGGCAGGAACGGGGTACTGATTGGGGATGATCAGCCATGATCACATTGAATGGCCTACCACTAATTTGTGGCTCGAAGGGCCGAATGGCCTACTCCTGCACCTATTGTCTATTGTCTATTGTCTATTCATAACTCTTTGGGTGAAGAAGAGTCCTGAATCCTGAATTTATCTCAGTCCTGAATGGCCTACCCCTTATTCTTTAACTGTGGATCAGGTCACCCTGACAGGATCGATTATCATCTCACAGTAATGGATTCTCCAAGGAAGAGTAATAGAATTCCATATTCATTTCGACCACGGAAACCCAGGTGAAGCTAGTGACGTTATGAAAGACTACACTGTATAAAAGCAGTTGGCTGAAGTGGATAGCAATGCTAGATTATAGGGTAAGACGGTCGATAAGCAGAGGCAGATATTTAAAACGAAATGTCATAACCCTGAACAAAGATAGGTCTGATTGGGACATAAAGACTGTAAAGAGATGAATGACCCTTTTATGTCTCACTGAGGAAGTTAAGGATGTTATCGAACTTGAAAGGAAGCACATAATGTTGCATAAATTAGTGGTAGGCCAGGGAACCCGGAAAGATTTGGCAACAAGCAAAGCCTGACTATAAGGATAATGAAGAGGGAGGAAACAGAAAACGAGAGTAAACCGGAGAGAAATATGAAAATGGGAGCTTCACTGAGTATGTGAAAAGTAAGGGAATAGCTAAGGATTTGGGTGGGGTGGTAAAGTGCTAAAATAGAGAACGCACAGAGACTGTAAAGAAATACATGTACAGAATAAATAGGTTGGGCCGAAAGGCCTGTTTTTATCCCCTAATGTTCTATGTAGGGTGGGAGGTAATAGTGGGCAAATATGGAAAGTGGAGAGACTGTAAAGAAATATTTGTACGGAATAAACATGGTTGGCCGAAGGACCTGTTCCTGTTCTCTAATGTGGAGGAAGGTACTTCAGATGCTGGTTTACAACGAAGGCAGACACAAAATGCTGGAGTAAGTCAGCGGGTCAGGCAGCATCTCTGGAGAAAAGGAACGGGTGATGTTTCGGGTCGTGACCCTTCTTCAGTCTGAAGAAGGGGTCTCAACCTGAAACGTCACCTATTCCTTCCCTCCAGAGTTGCTGCCTTTCCCGCTGAGTTACTCCGGCTTTTTCTGTCTACCTTCGTAAGCTCTAATGTTCTATGTTCTAAAGAGTTTTATGAAAACAATTAACAAACTTTCGCCATTTCTGTTCTGCAGTCTCCACATAGCTACAGACATGGCAGTGAGGGCTGGTCTGAAGTATTAAAATAGAAACATAGAAACATAGAAAATAGGTGCAGGAGGAGGCCATTCAGCCCTTCGAGGCAGCTCCGCCATTTATTGTGATCATGGCTGATCGTCCCAAATCAATAACCCGTGCCTGCCTTCTCCCCATATCCCTTGATTCCACTTGCCCCTGGAGCTCTATCTAACCCTCTCTTAAATCCATCCAGTAACTTGGCCTCCACTGCCCTCTGTGGCAGGGAATTCCACAAATTCACAACTCTCTGGGTGAAAAAGGTTTTTCACACCTCAGTCTTAAATGGCCTCCCCTTTATTCTAAGACTGTGGCCACTGGTTCTGGACTCGCCCCACATTGGGAACATTTTTCCTGCATCGAGCTTGTCCAGTCCTTTTACAATTTTATATGTTTTTGTAAGATCTCCCCTCATCCTTCTAAACTCCAGTGAATACAAGGCTAGTCTTTTCAATCTTTCCTCATATGACAGTCCCGCCATCCCAGGGATCAATCTCTATTGATTCAGCAGTCGTCACACCAAGAAAAGCTTGAGAGTATGCTGTTGCCACAGTAACTCGTGTTGGTATGTGGCAGCTTACTGTGTGTAAGTGATGACGAGGGCACCACATCCATGGGCCTATGCCAGTGAGTGCACCTCTAATGGCGGCATGTGGAATTTCACGAGGTAACACTATAGTTCTGCAGGCTGGGGAAGATGAAAGACTGTTGACATTTCACACGATCGTACAAATATCCCATATTACTCCCCTTTTCTCTGGGCATTCAAACTGAAGAAATCATCTGTGGATTTTGGACTCCACCAAGTTAAAACAGAATTTTTGGTTTGAAATCCACACTTCAAAAGAGATCAGAGCCAATGGGGGTGAATTATTTTGATCGCACTTTAGAATGGAATGTGTAAGATTGTAGATTTACGTTGCCCGAATTTGCACCACAGTCGTGCCTGCTGATGGATTGCTTCCCTCCCCCCTTCCCCCTTCCCCCTTCCCCCTTCCCCCTTCCCCCTTCCCCCTTCCCCTTTCCCCCTTTCCCCCTTCCCCCTTCCCCCTTCCCCCTTCCCCTCCGCCTCCCCCCTGTATGGAGTTTGTACCTTCTCCCCGTGACCGCGTTGGCTTTTCTCCGAGATTTTCAGTTTCCTCCCACACTCCAAAGCCGAACAGGTTTGTAGGTTTATTGGCTTAGTGTATGTGTAAATTGTCCCTAAGTGTGTGGAGGATGGTGCCACTGGGCAGGGATCGCTGGTGGGTACGGACTCGGTAGGCCAAAGGGCCTGTTTCCGCGCTGTATCTCTAAAAAACACTAAACTAAAACTAAACTGTACCGAACCACACGTCTTTGAGATATCAGAGGAAACCCATTCGGTTGCAGGGAGAACGTGCAAACTCCACACAGGCAGCAGCCAAGGCCAGAATCCGACCTGGGTCCCTGTGAGGCAGCAGCTCCACCAGCTGTAACCATGAGGATGTGATGGCACAAATAATATTCTTTCCTACTCTATGTTATGCTTCTGATGCACTTACTTCACAAATCTATCTTTTCTAAAATGACAGTGTATTCAGACGCCCATTCAGATTAAACATTGGAGATTATGACGTAAGTATGAAAGGGTCAGGATCCCATTGAATCCTTTATTTATAAATGCAAGTGATCATATCGATGATGTCAGGACACAAGCACCTGCAGTAGTGCTGTAAATCACCACTGAAGCTATTGCTGTGGTAAGATACCATATAACCATATAACAATTACAGCACGGAAACAGGCCCTCTCGGCCTTTCCAGTCCGTGCCGACCATTTGTTTTCCCCTAGTCCCATCTTTCTGCTCCATTCCCTCCATACCCCTCCATTCCCTTCACGTCCATATACCTATCCACTTTACTTTGTACATCTAATTTTGTCCTTCACAGTTTTCAAAAGTAACTGGTTGGTACACCTCAGACCCTTTAGTTTAGTCCAGAGATGCAGTGCAGAAACAGGCCCTTCAGCCCACCGAGTCGTCACCGACCAGCGAACCCCCCCCCCCCCCCCCGTACACTAACAGCATCCTACACACTAGGGACAAGTTACAATTTTACCAAAGCCAATTAACCAACAAACCTGTGGAGCGTGGGAGGAAACTGGAGCACACGGAGTCACGGGGAGAACGAACACTCTACGTCCAGGCAGCAACCACTGTCAGAATCGAACCTGGGTCTCTGTCCGTTGTAAGGCAGCAACTCTACCACTGTGCCACCGTGCCGCCCCAGGGTTTGTGAGGGACTGATGCACACAGACTGGGTAAGGACCGTGGGTTCCCTTCTTCAAAGAATTTCAGGACTTTCTGAGAGCATTGCCCAAAATGTTGCCCTACTGCTCCCTCCACCGCTTCCCAACACACATGCTGCTCGACACACTTCCAGCAGATTGCTTGTTGCTCCAGATTCCGGCTTCTGCTATCTCCGATCTCCACTCCGACAACATTGTAGTCACGATAACCAGCAACGGACTTTTACTTCGGACTTTTTTTTAGTTTAAGCGATACAGCGCAGAAACAGGCCCTTCAGCCCACCAGGTCAACACCGACCAGCGATCCCCGCACGCTAACACTATCCTGCACACACTAGGGTCTATTTACAGTTTTACCAAGCCCATTAACCTACAAACCTGTACATCATTGGGTGGCGCCGTGCGTGGCAGCCTTGCCCACAATTTATCCGTCCTTTCATCCTTTTTGTTATTTTTAGTCTGTCTTAAAGTATGTTTTTGGAGGTTTCTTAGTCTTTATTATGTGGGGGAGGTGGGGGGGAGAGGCGGGGGGAGAGGGGAAACTGTTCCCCAGTCACTTGCTGGTTGAGCAGGCGTTTCTTTCCCCGAGTCACATCTTCGCCACCCCCTCGCGGCCTACCAACTGGATTGGCGCGGCCTTTCCTGCCGGAGACCTGCCAGAGCTTCAGCAGCGGCGCAGAACTGAATTCCATCGCAGCACTGAATTCCACATAGGACACATTCTCCCAGTGTCCTCTCCGCGGTCACGGGGAGAACGTACAAACTCCGTAAAGACAGCACCCGTAGTCGGGATCGAACATGCGTCTCCGGCGCTGCAAGCATTGTAAGGCTGCAACTCTACCGCTACGCTACCGTGCCGCCCGGCACATTGGACGTATTTCAGTTGGCAAATGGTTGACCCGTGAGTGCACTTTGTAATGCTTCACCAAAATCCTTTTATACTACTCACTCTTATAACATTTCTGCAATATTAGGATAAAACCTGTTGGTGATAGAAACATAGAAAATAGGCGCAGGAGGAGGCCATTCGGCCCTTCGAGCCAGCACCGCCATTCATTGTCCCCTATCAATAACCCGTGCCTGCCTTCTCCCCATATCCCTTGATTCCACTAGCCCCTAGAGCTCTATCTAACTCTCTCTTAAATCCATCCAGTGACTTGGCCTCCGCTGCCCTCTGTGGCAGGGAATTCCACAAATTCACAACTCTCTGGGTGAAAAAGTTTTTTTCTCACCTCAGTCTTAAATGGCCTCCCCTTTATTCTAAGACTGTGACCCCTGGTTCTGGACTCGCCCAACCTTGGGAACATTTTTCCTGCATCTAGCTTGTCCAGTCCTTTTATAATTTTATATGTTTCTATAAGATCTCCCCTCATCCTTCTAAACTCCAGTGAATACAAGCCTAATCTCAAAAATGCTCAACACTTGTGTATCAAATTTCTCCCTACATTATTTAATGCAGCTATTTATAAGTTGAAAATGAATGAGTTACCATGTATATTTAAATAGCACTGTGAGGAATCCAGTGCAGATTCACTCAACTTGCCCCTCAATGGGCACTTCCCACTCATCACATTTTGAAATGTTTATTGAAACTAAAAGCTTAAACTAAAGAGTTCTAAGATCTGCCTAGTCACGAGACAGTGAGGAGAATTCATGTTCTCATCCATGTTCTCCAGAGATGCTGTCCGACCCACTGAGTTACTCCAGCACTTTGTGTCCTTCTTTGCAAACCATGAGATGGTGATGAGAATTCTCTGTGGTAGAAACATCGAGAGAGTCAAGAGCGTTTTATTGTCATATGTCCCGGATGGGACAATGAAATTCTTACTTGCTGCAGCACAACAGAATATGTGAATGTTATCCCACTTTTCAAGAAAGGAGCTAGAGAGAAAACGGGGAATTACAGACCAGTTAGCCTGATTTCGGTGGTGGGAAAGAGTCAAGTATTAAAGAGGTGATAATGGGGCATTTGGATAGCAGTAAAAGGATTAGTACAAGTCAACATGGATTTATGAAAGGGAAATCATGCTTGACTAATCTTCTGGAATTTTTTGAGAATGTGACAAGTAAAATGGATGAAGGGGTGCCAGTGGATGTATTATATCTAGACTTTCAGAAAGCCTTTGACAAGGTCCCGCACAGGAGACTGGTGACTCAGCACATGGTTTAGGGGATAGGGTGTTGACATGGATAGAAAATTGGTTTGGCAGACCGGAAGCAAAGAGTAGGATTGAACGGGTCCTTTTCAGAATGGCAGGCAGTGGCGAGTGGAGTGCCGCAAGGCTCGGTGTTGGGGTCGCAACTGTTTACCATATATTAATGATTTGGAAGAGGGAATTAGGAGTAACACTAGCAAGTTTGCAGATGACACAAAGCTGGGTGGCAGTGTGAACTGTGAAGAGGATGTTAGGAGGTTGCAGGGTGACCTGGACAGGTTGAGTGAGTGGGCAGATGCGTGGCAGATGCAGTATAATGTAGATAAATGTGAGGTTATCCACTTTGGTGGCAAAAACAAGTGGGCAAATTATTATCTCAATGGGGTTAGGTTAGGTACTGGGGAGGTGCAGCGAGACCTGGGTGTCCTTGTACACCGGTCACTTTAAGTTGGCTTACAGGTACATCAGGCAGTGAAGAAAGGTAATGGAATGTTGGCCTTCGTAACAAGAGGATTTCAGTATAGGAGTAAAGGGGTTCTTCTGCAGTTGTATAGGGCTCTGGTGAGACCACATCTGGAGTATTGTGTCCAGTTTTGGTCTCCTAATTTGAGGAAGGACATCCTTGTGATTGAGGCAGTGCAGCGTAGGTTCACGAGATTGATCCCTGGGATGGCGGGACTGTCTTATGAGGAAAGATTGAAAAGACTAGGCTTGTATTCACTGGAGTTTAGAAGGATGGGGGGGGGGGGGGTCTTATAATAAAATTGTAAAAGGACTGGAAACATATAAGAAACATATAAAAATGTAAAAGGACTGGACAAGCTAGATGCAGGAAAAATGTTCCCAATGTTGGGCAAGTCCAGAACCAGGGGCCACAGTCTTAGAATAAAGGGGAGGCCATTTAAGACTGAGGTGAGAAAAAGCTTTTTCCCCAGAGAGTTGTGAATTTGTGGAATGGATCCCTGCCACAGAGGGCAGCGTATGGATTTAAGAGAGAGTTAGATAGAGCTCTCGGGGTTAGTGGAGCCAAGGGATATGGGGAGAAGGCAGGCACGGGTTATTGATAGGGGACGATCAGCCATGATCACAATGAATGGCGGTGCTGGCTCGAAGGGCCGAATGTCCTCCTCCTGCACCTATTTTCAATGTTTCTATGTAAATATGTAAACCTAGTACATAACGGGGGAAGATCCTACTTGCAAAAATGACGGCAGCTTGTGGGTTTATTTTGACGGAATATTAATGGCGTGGTCTAGGTCAGGTAACAAAGAAGTACACAATTCTAGAAGTAGAACCAAGGAACTGCAGATGCTGTTTTACAAAGTAGGACACAAAGTGCTGGAGTAACTCAGTGGGTCAGGCAGCATCCCTGAAGAACATGGATATGTGACATTTTGGGTTGAGACCTTTCTATAGACTGATTGCTGTAGGCGGGAGAAAGGTGGAAGCTGGGGGTATCCTGGGGAAAGGACACAAAGTGCTGGAGTAACTCAACGGGTCAGGCAGCATCCCTGAAGGACATGGATATGTGTGGTTTTTGGTCAGACTGGAATCTGAAGAAGTATTCCGGCCCGAAATGTCACCCATCCTTTTTCTCCAGCGATGCTGCCCGACCCACTGAGTTACTCCAGCACCCTGTGTCTAGCTACACTTTTCAATGTTCTGTTCTAAATCGCTACCGCAGAATGATATCACCTTCCACACTTGGTGTGACTTGTGGTTATGTTTTATTCATGATCTGGTTCTCTGACGTTAAGAGGAAGGCTACGACTGACACTGGGTGGGAATAGTTTGATAATATATTTGTGGAATCACATTAATCATACGATGAGCCAAATGTGCTTATCTTAAGAGTTGGGAAAGCACCCTCCAATGTCATATGGATCATTGAGGTTCACGTAAGTGTCCAAGATTCATTATCTCCAGTGATTCAGTCAGCTTTGGTGTCGTTTCCGGCAAGTGCTTTTATTATCTATTATGTGATTCAAACCTGACTCTGTGGAGATGTAGAGCAGCAGATTAAATGAGTTTTGGGTTTAAGTGCTTTTATCTCACTCATTCTTTTTGTAGGTTTTGCTCATCTTTGGAAAAGAAGACAGCCAGAGTGATGGTTTCTGGTGGGCCTGCGATAAAGCTGGATACAAGTGTAACATCGCCCGCACTCCAGAGTCTGCATTGGAATACTTCTTGGAGAAACACCATGAAATTATAATCATTGATAATCGACATACCAAATACTTCCATGCAGAGGCCCTCTGCAAGTAAGCCAACAGCCCTACTGGTGGTGACGTGCAGTCCGTTGGACATCTCTGTTCCTGAGGCGGGTTCTCCGGGTGCTTTCAAGAGAGAGCTAGATAGGGCTCTTAACAATAGCAGAGTCAGGGGATATGGGGAGAAGGCAGGAACGGGGTACTGATTGGGGATGATCAGCATTGATCACATTGAATGGTGGTGCTGGCTCAAAGGGCCGAATGGCCTACTCATGCACCTATTGTCTATTGTCCATTGAAATCCAGTTGCTTGGATAAGTTCATAAGTTCTAGGAGCAGAATTAGGCCGTTCGGCCCATCAAGTCTATTCCGCCATTCAATCATGGCTGATCTATCTTTCCCTCTCAACCCCATTCTCCTGCTTTTGCCCCATAACCCCCGACACCCGTACTAATCAAAACATTTGTCAAACTCCGACTTAAAAAATATCCACTGACGGCCTCCACAGCCATCTGTGGCAATGAATTCCACAGATTCACCACCCTCTGACTAAAGAAATTGCTTCTTATCTCCTTTCTAAAGTTATATATTTTATTCTGAGGCTATGGCCCCTAATCCTAGACTCTCCCACTAGTGGAAATAACCTCTCCACATCCACTCTATCCAGGCCTTTCACTAGTCTGTGAGTTTCATCCATCAGGGGATATGGGGGGAAGGCAGGAACGGGGTACTGATTGGGGATGTTCAGCCATGATCACGTTGAATGGTGGTGCCGGCTCGAAGGGCCGAATGGCCGACTCCTGCACCTATTGTCTATTGTCTATTGTCCAGTGAGTATGGGCCCAGTTCGTTTAAAGGGATGTTGGAATGAGGATAACGGCTGAATTTGTAACATAAGAGGAAGATAGAGGGAAGCGGTGCAGAAACAGGCCTTTGGCCCACCGTGTCCTTGCTGACCACCCATTTACACTTACCCTACACTATGTTCTATGTTCCACGAACATGGGTGGGTTTGCGACTAAAGGCTGGGCCCAAAGTGTTTCCATGTTTCACACTCACCACGTTCACTGGAAAATGTATCATTTCCGCTGTGTAAAACATGTGAAAAAAAAGAGTGAAATATTATTTGTTGAGGTATTATTAATGCCAGGTGTCTGGAATATCTACTATTGGCACCATCAATGTCCCGAGAATTCCATAGTGTTTAGTTCAGGGATGCACTGCGGAAACAGGCCCCTTCGGCCCACCGAGTCCGCGCCGACCAGCGATCCCCGCACACAGACACTATCCTCCATGCACTAGGGACAATTTACATTTTTTCCCCGAAGCCAACTATCCTACAAACCTGTACTTTTTTAGAGTGTAGGAGGAAAGAGGAGATCTCGGGGAAAACCCTCGCAGGTCACTGGGAGAACTTACTGTGTAAACTCCATACAGACAGCCCCCGTGGACAGGATGGGACCCGGGTCCCTGGCGCTGTAAGGCAGCAACTCTGCCGCTGCGCCACCGTGCCGCCCTTTGACACCGTCTCACGTTATTGGAGTTTTATTCTGATTCCGCGAACCTCAGCCGTCATTCGGTAAGATCATGTCTGATCTCCTCACTCGGTCCTGCTCTCCTGTCCGGTTCAGCACCGCTCGTCTCCGTGACCGTCCAACAGTCTAACGGTCTAATTTGGGCCGTGCACCGGTTTCCCGTCGTTGCCAAATTGCCGCATTTGATCCAGCTTCCTGCAATTCATCCATTGATCTGTGCTGATCGATAGTGTGCGGCCAGGGACTGAGTTGGACTGTTTGCCAGACTGCTGAAGAAGATGCAGTCCTTTAATTGAATGCAGATGGAGAGCATCTAACTTCCCGACTGCCAAGCTACATAGCTAACATCCTAAGATCCATCCGTGCCTGTCACCATTCCTGGTGGTTCATCACATCAGCTCGAAGGTGCAAGTTATTTCCCGGGTGGCGCAGTGGTCGAGTTGCCTTACGGCGCCAGAGACCCGCGTTCGATCCTGACTACGGGTGCCGTCTGCATTGAGTTTGTACGTTCTCCCCGTGACCACATTGGTTTCTCCGGGTGCGCCGGTTTCCTCCCACTTTCCAAAGACGTGCTGGTTTGTCGGTTCATTGGCTTTCTGTAAATTGCCCCTAGTGTGTAGATGCGAATGTGGGATAACAATACAACTAGTGCACAGGCGTGGACTCAGTGGGCTATAGGGTCTGTTTCCACGGTGTATCTCTAAACTAATCTAAACTAAATGTTCTCTCTGATTTCCTTGGCTTTTCGTCAATCCCAGGAGTTTACATGGGCAGGGATGAGGGGAACAGAGAAGTAACGTGAGTAGAATGGATGGGGGAGGATAGGAGAAGAGGGAAGAGGAGAGCTCGGGCAAGGAGAATGTGCCATGAGTGGAATAGATCGCACAGAGCATTTTACCCAGAGTAGGGGAGTCAAGGACCAGAGGACAGGTTCAAGGTGAAGGGGAAAAGATTTAATAGGAATCCGAGGGGTAACTGTTTCACACAGAGGGTGGTGGGTGCATGGAACAAGCTGCCAGAGGAGGTAGTTGAGGCTGGGTCCTTCCCATCGTTTTAGAAACAGTTAAACAGGTACACGGATGGGACACATTCGGAGGGTTATGGACCAAGCGCAGGCAAGTGGGACTAAAGTGGTTGGGACATTGTTGGCCAGTGTGGGCCAAAGGGCCTGTTTCCACACTGTATCACTCTATCACTCTATCAGGATGTTCTGGCTACTTTGGTGTGGACGTGTATGATGGAATTTTCTTTTTTTTTCAAATCGCAGGTCAATTCGAGCGACAAACCCAGGAGAAAACACAGTGATCCTGGTCGTAGTTCCCCAGATGTAAGTGCATCATACATCACTGTCTTGGACATCTACAGGTGTACAGTTGAGAGCATATTGACTGGTTGCATCACGGCCTGGTTCGGCAACTTGAGTGCCCAGGAGGGCAGAACACTGCCCAGTCCATCACCGGCTCTGACCTCCCCACCATCGAAGGGATTTACCGGAGTCGCTGCCTCAAAAAGGCAGCCAGCACGATCAGAGACCCACACCACCCTGCCACACATCCATTTCATCTCTGCCATCGGGAAGAAGATACAGGAGCCTAACGGTTCAGGGACAGCTTCTTCCCGACAGCCATGCAGCCTCCTCCATTGTCAGAGTGAGGCTAATCGCAAACTGGAAGAACAACATCTCATATTTCACTTGGGCAGCTTACAGCCCAGTGGTATGAACATTGATTTCACTCACTTCAAGTAACCCCTGCGCTCGCTCTCCCTCCATCCCTCCCGCACCCAAGTCGCACCAGGTTGCCAATCTCACCTAACAAACCGCTAACAGTACCCTGTTTCCTTTATCATCGTTACTTTTTGCATATCTTTCAATCATTTGTTCTATCTCTACATCACTGTCCATATCTCTCATTTCCCTTTCACCTGACTAGTCCAAAGAAGGGTCTCGACCCGAAACGTCGCCTATTCCTTTTCTCCAGAGATGCTGTCTGCCGCAGTTAATCCAGCTTTTTGAGTCTGTCCTCGGCCAGCTCACCCGCTGATGTGTCATGTGATGTTTCCTTTAATGCTGAGTCCATCTTGTGTCGATCTTAGGCTATTTTACTTCGGAGTCATGTGAGTGACTACGTCAAGACCCCGCCAGCTAGCATGCGCGACATATCGTCTACCACATTGCGCTTCGACAGGCTGTGGAAGCGCTGCTCCACCAGCGGTAAGTTTGAAACCTGAAGGTAAGTTTTTCAACCTCAGGTCTGCTTTTTCTCCTTGCAGGAAGCTCTGGAGATATCGCGTTCCCCTACACCGCGGGGAAATCCCGACTGCGAGAATCGCAGGGATGACCGGCCGGGAGGGGGTGGAACCCCACCACAGACTTTGCGGGGAATCCCGTCTCCAGGGAACCGCGAGGGAATCCCGGCTGTGGTAAACCGCGGACTGGAATCCGCGGGGAACCGGGAACAAGAGGAATCTGGCCGCGGGGTGAACCCGGATCGGAGGAAAACCCGGCCGCGGGGACCACGGGAAGATTCTGGCCGCGGGATGAACCCGACTCGGGGATCCCGGCCGCGGGGTCCGTGGGGAGAAGCCAAACCGCGGGGTGAACCCGGCTGCGGGGACCGCGGGAAGGCAAACCGCGGGATGAACCCGGCTCGGGGAATCCCGGCTGCGGGGACCGCGGGATGACCATGGGAGAACCCGGCTCGGGGAAACCCGGCTGCGTGGACCGCGGGAAGGCAAACCGCGGGATGAACCCGGCTCGGGGAAACCAGGCCAAAGGGACCGCGTGAGGGGACCGTGTGAAGACACGGCTGCGGACCGTAGAAATGCGGATAGCCGGCGGCATTTTTCAGACTCCAGCGGCCCAGAGAGGTTCAATGGAGTCGGAAAGGCCTGGGCAGGCCAGGAGGGTCCCCTCCGACATGGGTACGTCCTCGGCCGTTTACCCATGTGGAGCATGGATAGCGTCAGAGAGCGCTCTTCCCACTAATGCTCCCTCCTGATATGGTCCACGTGTGGCATATCAGTAGAGATATACCGCCTACGGTAAGCCCAGAGACCTGGCAGGGTTCGGCCTGCGAATATACCGCCGGCAGATAAGCCCGTAGACTCGGAGGGTCCGGGCTCTAAGATTCACCGCCTGCGGAGGAATTATCCCGCCGACGGATAACCCCGGAGACTCAGCAGGGTCCGGGCTGGCAGGCCACCGCCTACGTATCCCGTATGAAGCGGAAGACTCGGAAGTATGTCCAGGGAACATACTGGAGTACAAGCGTGAGGTTCCAGAAATTGCTGGTATGGCATCAAGACCTTCGCTAACGAAGAAAGCTGACGGCCAGAGTTCCCGCGTGAAGGAGCAGCCACCTCACGCCACATCATTACTAGACAGGTGCCGGCGATGCGATACCTTGCACCTGCAAAATTGTTCCTGAAAGGACCAGCAGTGAACAACGCTATGTGGGGGTACAATGCACACTTCAAAATGAACTGCTTCCAGAAGAACGCCATCGGACCTGCCTTAAATTCCAAATCTGCAGGTTCAACTGAGGCCAGCAATGTCCAGCCGCCGAATCCTCTCTTCAGGAACCTGCCCAAACAGGTACGACCCGGATGAAGAATGTCCAGCTTATCAAGGTACCACGGCAACACACCCCACGCCTCTATCGACCGCAAGCGTTTCACTGAAGCTGGTGGCAGCTTCAAAACTGGGCGCAGGCCTTTCAGGCCAAGGCCCAAACCGGTCCTCAGGGAATTGGGTCCACGCACCCCAGCAATCCTACTCTCCAAATCTGGGACGGAATTAGAACCCGCACCAGGGGCCTTTGGGCTTACCACAAGACCACCAATAACCATGAAGGTAGGTGGGTCTGGTTCTTTCCGAAATATGAGGTATGTGGAGCATTTACAAGTTGGTAAATTTACACTTGTCTCATGCAAGACAGAGTTGCCTTTCAAGACAGGCCGCAGTTGCGGGCCGCTCATTGTCACATTGAAAGATACCGGTTCAACTCGCATATGCAGTATAGACTTTTCTGAATAGAAAAATTCATTACTGTCTCACAACAGGGGAACAGTTCCACTCACTGAGCTCACCAAAGATATTTGAAATTTAGCTGGATGGAACAATGGTAAGGGCCTGTCCCAGCAGCATGCAACTCCATGCAATGAGCGCGACCTAACGTGGTCGCTTGAGCCGTCCGGCGTCGCGGGGCCGGTCCCACTTCGATCGCCGGAGCCGTGCGGAATTGTGCGGAGTTCATCCCGACGTCGCGCGGGGCTCCGAAAAACTGACCATGTTCAACAATTCCGCGCGGCAACGGCTTGTCGGCTCGCAGTCGCCTCAACGCATTACACATCGCCTCGACGTCGTGACTCTCTCTGTGTGTGCCTCTGTGCCCCTCTCTGTGTGTCCCTCTCTGTCCTGGCGAACTTACCTTTCAGACTTCGCTCCAAGTTCGCCTCACTTTGCGCCGCGTTGCGCCACTTTCAGTCATAACTTCAGCCCCAGGCTATCTACCAAATTACTAAAACCAGTGCTCGGCTGCTCAGAACTAAAAGCTATTATCATGGTCTATCTGGATGATGTTCTAAAACGCTGTATTTTGCCAAATCAGCGGTATCAGCCACAAACTATTCTGCAGAAATTAGATTCTCATCCGTCCAGTTAAATTTAAGTTGTTACCAACTGAAATTATTGAGTATTAGGATTACCTTTAACTCTATTAAATTGTCTGGGATTGGCAAGATATTGGTTTCAGCTGTGCTATTTGCGCCTGTTGCAGCATCAGAGCTATACGGCGTGCAAAGGAGCAAGCTCACAGGTACCGTGTAGGTCATTACTACCAGACCGATGCTATTCCCAGCTGAAACTATCAAAGTCACCATGGTGGGCAAACAGTATTCAGCAATGCCCCACTAACCTTCATCCGTACTCGTCAGTTAATTACTAACTGATGCTATTGCTTAAAGATGGATAATTACTAAATACCATCTTTACTTAAGGAGGTGGATGGGGTTTGCATGAGTTACCAATTGTTCAGTTATATGGTATCAACTACCTATTCACATTCGGTGCATTCTGTGGATTAAAGGTTTGTGCGAATATTGCATGCTTAAGTCTAACTTGCTACCCTCTGGTGCTGTTATATGCTAATCATCAAGGGTGCAATCAAGACAAAGTATCCGGGGTACACAAAAGGCTGGAGAAACTCAGCGGGTGCAGCAGCATCTAAGGAGCGAAGGAGATAGGCGACGTTTCGGGTCGAGACCCTTCTTCAGACTGGTCAGGGATCAGGGAAACGAGAGATATAGACGGTGATGTGGAGAGATAAAGAACAATGAATGAAAGATATGCAAAAAAGTATCGATGATAAAGGGAACAAGCCATTGTGAGCTGTTTGTAGTGTGAAAATGAGAAGCTAGTGCGACTAGGGTGGGGGAGAGATAGAGAGAGAGAGAGAGAGGGAATGCCGGAGCCTGAGGGCTGAGGGAGAGGTGGGAAGGGGAGGAGACAGCAAGGGTTAACAGAATTGAGAAAATTCAATGTTCAAACAAAGTATCCGGTAATAGTTTACCTAACTCCATTTGGCATTGGAGTATTATCAGGGAAACGCAATGACAACACAGGATGGATGTGGAATCACAAGTATTCAAGGACCTTGTGGTCTCGATGAAACACCTAAAGATCAAAATGTTGCATCCAGGCTCAATCGCCAGTTGCAATATCCGTGGCGTATCAGTGGCGATGGATGCATTCTCGCTACACTGGGGAAGAATGCTCTTTGTGTCCCTCCGTTTGACCTTACCAGACGGGTCTTGCAAATTCAGCAATTTCCCGCTTCAGGCATTTTCGTAGTGCCTGACTGGCCTATACAGCCATGATTCCCGCTGATGTTGGGAATGATGATAGAACCTTATATGGTTATTTCCAGTCACAAAATTGCTGGTTAGCCGTGACTGGGAAACCATCCTCTGAATATATAAATCAATTCATTGACTTGCAGACTGGGAAGACCGTTTCCTGCAGCTAGGATTGTTGAACCTAACTATGGACGTGCTCGCTGCAATTGCAGGGATAGCACCAAATAAGCAGTACCTTCCTCATAACAGATGGGAAGTATTTTGTTATTAGAAATAAGTTGGCACGGATGACTGACATCTTGAAGTTCAGTTCCATATGGGGTCTGACAATCATTAAAAGAGAGCCATTTACTGTGCCGCTCGTGCCTTCTCAGCATATTGGCTGCGAGGAGCAGAATCCACTCTGTCGGGTCACCTGCTGATATCTAGATTATGAAGGGTATCTTCAACTCAACACCCCCCAGGCCAGGTACGCAGAGATTGGGATGTTAACATTGGAACATCCCTGCCCTTGGCTCACTAACCAAGTGGTTATGCTCATGGCGCTGAGTCAGCACAACGGGCCCAGTTTTGCATAGCTGTGACTGGACAAGATGATTATTCTGCAGGGAAATTACATTTATGTTATGACTTAATCAGCAGAATACGCCAGGGACATTAGGTCTCAAACTAGAATTGCTGGCATATCCCATGGACCTTCGGTTGTGTGTGGCCACACATCTACACCAGTATGTTAAGGTCACTAGAGCCTTAGGGACTCTGAACCAGCAATGATTGTTAGTCACATGAAGCCTCATAAGAAATATCACCACAGACCATCGCCCGGTGGTTAATATGGGTTCTGGGATACGGGAGTGAACACTGACATTCAAGTCTCACTCCACCCAGGCTGCAACTATATCAGCAGCAGGGCATGGACGTTCACGGGACCACAACCAGGCGGCTGCAGGACGGTCTAACGAACGATTTTCCAAACATTTTAGAAATACCCTTTACCAGACCGGGGGTATTTGCCAATTAATTTTAGGTCTGTGTTATAGTTCCTTCCGGTTGAGGTTAATTTGTCCATTAATAGCATTAACATGTCTATACCTATGTCATGTCTGAATGCATTATTAAAATTAGCTCTTCACTGATGCAGTGTGTGATGCATGGACTCGTCTCCACGGCATGAAATCACAGAGCTTTGAAATCTTCACGTAGTCACTCACGTGACTCCGAAGTAAAATAGTAAGATTAAACGGGAACTTGCCAGTTTGAAGTGTGATCTTTATTTTATGAGGAGTTACGTTGAGGGATTACGTGCCCTCCTCTCCCAACCCTCTATATATAGGTCAACTGGTATTTTAGTGCACTTATCTTACTATGTATTAGTCAACTTCTGTTATCTGTGATTTCACACCGCTGCTTCGAAGAATGTCGCGCATGTGTGCTGGCGGGGTCTTCACGTAATCCCTCAACGTAACTCCTCATAAAATAAAGATCAAACTTCAAACTGGTAAGTTCTCATTTATTCTTACTATTAAACATTACAACCTCCAAATAAGCTCTGAACTACATCGATTTGGGGGCAAACCAAAATGCTGGAGAAACTCAGCGGGTGAGGCTCCAGCATTTTTGTCTACCTTTGGTTTTCCAGCATCTGCAGTTCCTTCTTAAACATAGCTTTGGAGGGATTTGTTTTGTCCTTTTGCACTATTTTTATTTTGTTTGTTTGTTATATTTATTTTTTAATATTATATTTGTTATATCTTGTTTGTTATTTGTGCAAGTGTGTGTGTGTGTGTGCGTGTGTGTGTGTGTGTGTGTGTGTGCGTGTGTGTGTGTGTGTGTGTGTGTGTGTGTGTACAGTATATATACTTTTCTTTCTCATTTATTATATTGTTTCCAGAGTACTGTGTTTGCGTATTCTGTTGTGCTGCTGCAAGTAAGAATTTCAGTGTTCTGCCTGGGACATACAGTATGACAATCAAACCCTCTTGACTCTTGACTATATCACTGCATGGCCACTATTCCTACTATGGCACCAGAGTCAGGCAAATCAAGGGTGTTCCCTGTTTGACCAAGTGGTATGCTCAAAGGTTGTCATGGATATGTATTGACGTACAGTATATGTTACTCTTTGCGGATTTAGCACACTTGTATCGGTTATACTGCTGGGCTAGAACCTAATTCTCTTTGCTCGGGGAATTAATTCCATCATATTTCCAGCGATGAGTTTTAATTTTTCATATTTCCTTACAACAGGGAATTAAGCCATTTGGCCCATCCAATATAAGGTAGTATTCAGAGCAAAATCATCAGTCCCATTCCCCAACTCAGTCCCATTCCCCACTTATTCCCCACGCATAAAACTCAGTCCAAATCCACACTTATTTCCCTATAACCTATTCACCCCCACCAACCCATTAATACTGTACTATTTTACCAGCCTGTTATACCAGGGCTGACATCTAGGGGCCAATTAGCCTAACAACTAGAACAGCTTTAGGATGTGGGAGCACAGTGGTGCAGCTGGTAAAGCCGCTGCCTCACTGTGCCAGAGATCCGAGTTCAATCCCAACCTCAGGTGCTGCCTGTATGGAGTTTGCATGTTCCCGTGTGACCACGCGGTCCATTTGCACGTCTCTAAGCAATGGTTCTTTTAAGAATTGCGGCTGCCATCACGCTGAACGACCTGGAAAGTATTTTTTGGGTTGGGTAAAGCAGTCGAGGCACTCACACCTTCAACTGCTGACTCCCACGTTGGCTTGCTCACTGTGCATCTTTCCTGTGTGCTAAACTGCTCTATGCTGAGACTCCCAGCTGTATCCTTCATAAAACTAGAACGGTACAGCACAGGAACAGGCCCTTTGCCCACAAAGTCTGTTCCAAACATGATGCCAAAACCAACCCTTATCTCCCTGCATCATTCATTCATCATCGTTGAAAACATTAGCGAGGCAGCGGTGCTGGTTTCCAACTTGAACGGTGACGGAAGCACCACGCACATATCTGTCCTCCAGTTCCTGCGGACATCCGCCGCTGGACGTGTAGGATTATGGTGCGTGTGCTTTATCATCATTCCTTACGATGCCGTGCACGACAGTGATCGCAACTTCTACTGAAGTGCGGATGGCCGTTGGCTCGCTAACCAAAAGCTCATCCGTTCTTTGACTGGTCTTGTTTTTGGTGCTGCTGGGGGTCCACAGCCCCCTCCTCACCCGGCAAACCAGGTGGGGGAGACGGTTTAGTCGCCGACTATCCGACCACGGGGCAGGTAGCACGGGATTACAAGGAACCCGTGGCGGGGGGGGAACCCCCCCCCAACCTGACCATAACCCTTATCCCTCCATTCCCTGCATATCCACATGCCTGTCCAAAAGTCTGTTAAATGTCACAAACACATCTGCTTCAAACATCACTCCCAGCAGAGCTTTCTACGCACTCACCACCCTCAGTGTAAAAAACTTGCTCGTACATCTATACAGTGGCCCAATGGTGCAGCTGAAGAGTTGCTACTGCACAGTACCAGAGACCTGGGTTTGATCCTAACTACAGGTGCTGTCTGTATGGAGTTTATACATTCTCCCCGTGACCGCTTCCTCCCACACTCCGAAGACATACAGGTTTGTTGGGTAATTGGCTTCTGTGAATTGGCCCTAATGTGTAAGATCGTGTACGGGTCGGTGCGGGCTTGCTGGGCTGAAGGTCCTGTTTCCATGTCATACCTCTAAAGTCTGAATCTCCTTTAAACTTTGCCACTCTCACCTTAAAGCTCTGTTGTCCAGTATTTGCTACTTCAATCATGGAAAAAAAAAGATTCTGACTGTCTGACCTATCTCTGCCTCACATAATTTTATATACTTCTGTCATGTCTCCCCGCAACCACTGGTATTCCTATGAAAACAATCCAAGTCTGTCCAAGCTTGTGAATAGCCAGGCATCATTCCGATAAACCTCCAACTGTGGCCTAACCAAGGTCCTATAGCACCGCATCAAGATTTCCTGACTCTAAAGGGCCTGTCCCACTCGGCGATTTTTTTCAGCGATTGACTGACGTATCAGGTGACCGAAAAATTTGCGGCCTGATGCGGCGCGACATGGCGTGATGACGTTTAACGTGCCGCGTTTCATCAAGTGTCGCAACATTTCTTTTGTCGCCGCTGGATTTTGAAATGTTCAGAATCTCTCGGCGACACTAATATGACGCCGGCAGTCGCCAAAAAAAAGTGCCAAGTGCGACAGGCCCTTAACTCAGTTGAGTTTAGATTATTGTCACACGTACCGTGGGACAGTGAAAAGCTTTCGTTGCGTGCTAACCAGTCAGCGGAAAGACAATACATGATTACAATTGAGCCATCTGCAGTGTACAGATACTGAGCATGATAATAGGAACAACGTGAATAACGTTTAGTGCAAGATAAAGTCCAGTAAAGTCCGATCAAAGATATTTAAGATGTTTAAGAAGGAACTGCAGATGCTGGAGAAGGGTTTCGGGCCCGAAGTGTTGCCTATTTCCTTCGCTCCATGGATGCTGCTGCACCCGCTGAATTTCTCCAGCATTTTTGTCTACCTCCGATCAAAGATAGCCTGGTCTCCAATGCGGTAGATGGTAGTTCAGGACAGCTCTCTAGTTGTTGGTAGTATGGTTCAGTTGCCTGATAACAGCTGGGAAGAAACTGTCCCTGAATCTGGAGGTGTGCGTTTTCACACTTCTGTACCACTTGCCTGATGGGAGAGGGGGAGAAGAGGGAGTGGCCAGGGTGCAACTCATCCTTGATTATGCTGCTGGCCTTGCCGAGGCAGCGTGAGCTATAAATGGTTTATGGTTAAATGAAATTTTCTATGGTTTATAAAGCTGTCAGATGGGACGCCTTTACCCAGAGAAATGATATATTTTTGTATCTTCCGACAGGTGTAATGATCAAGAGGAGACTTCTGTCTTGTCGATTCTCAATGCTGGCTTTAACAGGGTAGGAAATTCTGTAATAATTACATCCCATTATTTGTTTCATGTTTTCCGCAATGTAGCTGAAAACACTTTGAGTTTTAGATGTAGCTGGATTGACGGTGTATGAAGGACGGAGATAGGATAACAGAACTTCATCTTTCTTCCCTGTTGTGCATCTGCATTTGACATGACACAAAATGCTGGCTGTCCTCAGAAGATCAGGCAGCGCCTGTGGAGGGAATGAACATGCAATGTTTCGCTGGTTCGCAGTTTCCCCGACCAGGTACCACACAGATGCTGCCTGACCCGCTGAGTTGCTCCAGCACTTGGTGTTTTGTTCAAGATTCCAGCATCTGCACTTCCTTGTGTCTGCATCTGTAATGTCTCCTGTTGGTGTAAACATCATAACGATGGTAGTGGGCAGAGTCGGTCCAGCCACTGGGGGAGGCTGCCTGCCAATGCGGTAGCGGGCACACTCTGGAGAAGTGGTCCTGGTTTCTGAAAGATCTATTAGTTCAAATACTGGATTGTCCTCCACAGCCGTGGTGTGTTACCCCTTTGTGCCGGGCCAATAGAGGTCACGGCCTTGGGAGGCTGAGCTACCAGTCCTCTAACGTGTTCCCATCTTGGGGCAGCACGGTGGCGCAGAGGTAAAGTTGCTGCCTTACAAAGCCAGAGAGCCTGGTTCGATCCTGACTACGGGTGCTCTCTGTATGGAGTTTGTACGCTCTCCCCATGACCTGTGTTGGTTTTCTTCGGGTTCTCCAGTTTCCTCCCACACTCCAAAGACGTACAGGTTTGTAGGTTAATTGCCTTCTGTAAATTGTAAATTGTACCTAGTGTGTAGGATAGTGCTAGAGTACGGGGATCAAAGGGGGCTGTTTCCATGCTGTATCTCACAAGTCTAGAAGCCCAATCTTCTCTGCATTGTAAAATGCGACTAGGATGTCCCAAGGAGGACGTTGTATTTGCTTGAGTTGTTTTTAACAAATTGTTTTTTAACTGAGAAGCTAATGGTGAAACGTTCTATAAAACTCCTCTTCATTATTTGCCCAAGAAGGAACTGCAGATGCTGAAAAATCGAAGGTAGACAAAAGTGCTGGAGAAACTCAGCGGGTGCGGCAGCATCTATGGAGCGAAGGAAATAAGGAAATTACCTTCGCTCCGTAGATGCTGCCGCACCAGCTGAGTTTCTCCAGCACTTTTGTCTACCTTTAATTATTTTCCCCCTCTCAGTCACTGCTTATGTCAGTCACTGCTTATGCCAATGCCATATATTTCAGTTGAGTTAGTTTTGTTTATTCTCACATGTACCGAGGTACAGTGAAAAGCTTTCCTGCCTCATTTATCAAAGGTCAACTGAGAGCAAAGCGACTGCAGACTTTAGTTTAGCAGATGTAATATTTAATATTTGTTTTACATGGCCCTCGTTTTTATATGTTCTGCTTTTGCCAGCTTGACCCATCTTAGGTTAATACTTCGATATTCTATAGATGAGTGTGGCACTCCATAAGATCTGAAGAAAGGTCCCGACCCAGAAGCGTCACCTATCCATGTTCTCCAGAGATGCTGCCTGATCCTCTGAGCCATTACAACACTTTGTGCCTCCCCTCCCTCTGCCTTAGACTGATTTTAATTTCTACAGAACACATCTGCAGTATCCCCAACACAGGAATTGAATTAAATCATCAAATATAGACAGGGCAAAAGATGCTATTTAATTGATTATAGATTGCAACAAGAATAATACAAAAACACGTTTCATTGAGCAGTTTTGTCAAAGATGATGCATGATCTGCACTAAATGTTGATGCCTTTAGTTAAAGGCATTTTCACCAAATATCACGGAGCTCTGTGTTCCTCAAATTGCGTTAAGTTTAATTTGCAACTATTTCTGTGGTTTACGATTGTTTTTTTTGCTAGGATTTTAGTGGGTGGGTGGAGATGAGAATGGTGGTTATTCTCTTAATCATATGGATAGGAAAATAGAGAGGAAAATCAAAACAAGCAGATTTTCATTTATATTGGAATGATGGCGAATATACAGAGAGATAATATAATATTCAAATCAAATGCATTAAAGTTGGAGCTGCTGGCTTTTGTATGATGCATTAGATCAAGGTATTATGTGTCCAACAAGGTTAATCTTAACTAGACACAAAATGCTGGAATAACTCAGCGGGACAGGCAGCTTCTCTGGGGAGAAGGAATAGGTGATGTTTCAGGTCGAGACCCTTCTTCAGACTCAACCTCCTTCCAAGGAAGAAGGAAGGGTTCTGACCCACAACGTCACCTATCCCTTTTCTCCAGAGATGCTGCCTGTCCCGCTGAGTTAGTCCAGCACTTTCTGCCCATCTTTGGTACAAACCAGCATCTACAATTCCTTCCTACACAAGGTTAATCCTAAAGATCCCATGACATTTTCCCAGAAGGGAAGGGAGATTAGTTTAGTTTAGAGATACAGCATGGAAAACAGGCCCTTCAGCCCACTGAGTCCATACCGGCCAGCGATCCCGACACGCTAACACTTTCCTACACACACTAGAGACAATTTACAACTTACAAAAGCCTATTAACCTACAAACTTATAGGTCTTTGTAGTGTGTCTTTATGAGAAGGAATAATTTTGAATATAAAATAAAGGAGTTATTTACGAAGGAGTGAAAGTACAACTTATGCCACAAGACCAAGAAGGGACTCGACCCGAAACACGACCCATTCCTTCTCTCCAGAGATGCTGCCTGACCCGCTGAGTTATTCCAGCATTTTGTGTCTATCCCTTTGAAAAGTTTGATAAAGGTCTGTACCAAACAGAATCTGGCGTTTGAGACTTAGTGGGACTCCTCTTCAGATTTCTTTCTGGTTGTGGTGTTTATACCCTGTCCTACTTAGGAGACCTAAACAGCAACCTCTGGTGACCTTGCCCGCCACCCAAGGTTTGCATGAGGTCACCGGAGGTTTTGGTCACTCTCCCTAATGGTCGAAAGCGGTTTCGGTGTGGTGAAGGCTTCATCTAGGTTGCTGCTATTTTTTCATCATGATTAAAACTGGCCTCGACTAAAAATAGGTTGCCGTTTTAAAAATCGATCATTTTTTTGTCGCAGGTCTAGTCGAAGCCGGTTTTCTTCATAGTCAAGGAAGGTTTTCAACATATGCGTGGGAGGTGGTAGGAGGTTGCAGGTCACCTCGACCTTGTCACCAGAGGTTGCTGTTTAGGTCTCCTAAGTGGGACAGTAGCTCTTGAAGAGTTGAGTGAAGAATGTTTAAAATAATTACATTTCCACAATTATTGCCTATAACCATGGGATTAAAAACAATTTAACAGATAATAAATCACTTTACCTGCTAATATTTATGGAATGTTACATCATATAATGGAATGCATTGATATATTCTACTTGCATTATTTAGGACCCTTGTGTTTAATAATGTCAATGTAAATCACAGTGTGGTTAATATCCCAGCAGTTATGGAATTTCTGTCTCTCTATTCATTAGACCATCTAACGACTGTCTATGGACTGAAGGTTTGTTCAGTGTTTCTCTTAAACAATTGAACTTTTCAAGCTATGTTCAATACTTTTAACACATTTGGCCAGTGTTCTTTTTCAAGAAAACTTTGGACCATTTGGAGTCTGACAACTGCCTGACCTTGTTAAGATTGATTTTACTTGTCAATTAGTACAGAGTCTTTCGGCTCCTCTGCTGTCATTGAAATTGATCAATGGAGGTTATTGTCTGCTCCTAAATCCTCACCAGTGGAGGAGGTTGCACTTCCCACCCCAGTGCTGACTTCTTGATCCCTGTGAATTTGTGCTCCATTGATTAAAGACATTCAAACAGATACTTGCTGAGAGATTGGGGACCAAGGGCTGAGCTTTGACTTTCTGTGCAGGGGTATTAATGACAACTTTACCATACAACCTCGTGAATGATTATAATCATCCCAACATCCATCTCCTGCAAATGAAACAATTCTCCTGTGATTAGCATCTCCCACAATCAAGAAAAGGGTACCATCATTAATAAGGTCTTCTAGGTCATGATTGCAGCCTCTGTTCAAAAACTGTGGTCATTCCAACTATATTCCAACAATATTCTGATATTGTGTAGGACGGAACCTCAGATGCTGGTTTACCCTGAAAATAGACACGAAATGCTGGAGTAACTCAGGCTGTATGTCTGGAGCGAAGGAATGGGTGACGTTTCGGGTCGAAGCGCTTCTTCAGAAGGGTCTCGAACCGAAACGTCACCCATTCCTTCTCTCCAGAGATGCTGCCTGCCCCGCTGAGTTACTCCAGCAGTTTGTGTCTTTCTTCCACCCCTCCCAAGGACCGGTGTTAACAGGGGTCTATAATTTTTCCCAACCCTCCATAAACTGCTTGTAACTTAGGTCCTGCACTTCTAATGTTAAGTCTTATCGGTGGCATCATCTACTGTTGGAATGACAATTCGCAACATGAATCTATCTTCAATCGTTCTTGGTGTCTCCTAATTCTTACGTGTCGACTTGCCCACATGGAAAATGATACTGTGTTAGTGATCGCCCGTAGAGGAATCGTATGAGACGTAGAGTCATAGAGCTGGAAACAGGACCTTCGGCCCAACTTGACTCTGCTGACCAAGTTGACATTTTGGGCTAGTCCTATTTGCCTGCATTTGCCCCTAGCACTCTAAACCCTTTCTGTCTGTCTATCTATCTAAATGTCATTCATGAGACCTGTTACAAGCTTTTGAACATTCCACTTTACTCATAATTTTCTTCTCCCCCATAGCGCTACATAGAGAATCCCAGCGTAACCGCATGCTATAACGAATTAATTCAGTTGGAACATGGAGAAGTGCGTTCACAATTCAAACTACGGTAAGTACTTTCCTCAGCATAGTAAGGCTCAATGGTCAATGGTACTTTATTTGTCACACGTACCAAGGTACAGTGAAATTCATTTTTGTGTACAGTTCAGTACCAAGTATCACTATACATAAGCAATTAGATGCTTCTTAGATAAGCATCTCAGATACAGTACAAGTGTGTAGCAGTAGTACACTGTGTATATTTATATAACGGTATATGGACACACTGATCTGTTCTGTGTTCATGCCTACTATATTCTGTTGTGCTGAAGCAAAGCAAGAATTCCATTGTCCTATCTGGGACACGTGACAATAAACTCTCTCGACTTGACTTGACTTGACTTGAGACAGTGTACAGAGTCGCCAGTTTGGCGCCATTTTCACTTCCAGTTGTTGTAAGTGCAGGGAACTTGATTTGACCCTGAAGGTCTGTTCTCCTGGCGGCGTCGCAGGGTCGGCCTGGCCAAGCGTAGCCATGGTGTCGTCCGCCACTGCTCCACGCTGTGGGCCCCGTCCGGTCCACATACCCAGCCTCTTGGAGCGGCGCCCGGTCTAAACTAGCGAAGCTACTTAACAGGGTATATTTAAGAAACCATGCAAATAATGTTGGGAAAGAAGAATTTTTACAAATTAACTTCTCAAGCACAGGAGAAGATGCCAATGTGATGCAGATGAGTTTCGCTTAGTTCAGTTTATTGTCATGTTTACCAAGCTACATTGGAAACAAGCAAAGTTGAGTGTAGGAGAAAAGAGGTCCTCCTGCAGTTGTACAGGGCCCTAGTGAGACCACACCTGGAGTATTGTGTGCAGTTTTGGTCCCCTAATTTGAAGAAGGAGATTCTTGTTTTTGAGGGAGTGCAGCGTAGGTTCACAAGGTTAATTCCCAGGATGGCGGGACTGTCATATGCTGAGAGAATGGTGCAGCTGGGCTTGTATACTGTGGAGTTTAGAAGGATGAGAGGAGATCTCATTGAAACAAAAAAGGGTTTTGACAGGCTAGAGGCAGGAAACATGTCCCCAATGTTGGAGGAGTCCAGAACCAGTGGCCACAGTTTAAGAATAAGGGGTAAGCCATTTAGAACAGAGATGAGGAAACACTTTTTCTCACAGATAGTTGTGAGTCTGTTGAATTCTCTGCCTCAGAGGGAGGTGGAGGCCGGTTCTCTGGATACTTTCAAGAGAGAGCTAGATAGGGCTCATAAAGATAGCGGAGTCAGGGGATATGGGGAGAAGGCAGGAACGGGGTACTGATTGGGGATGATCAGCTATGATCACATTGAATGGCTGTGCTGGCTCGAAGGGCCGAATGGCCTACTCCTGCACCTACTGTCTATTGTCTATTGTCTATTGGCATTGTGTACTATAGCAGAAACCCAGACCATTACTTAAAGTTCGAAGTAGACAACTATTTGAATAGGAAAAATATAAATAGAGGAATAGCATAGACAGCCTTAGATGAAGTAACACAGGAAATCAGTGAGTTGAACTAGACAGCTCACATGATTCTAGACAACGTGGTAGAATGAAATCTGAATCCGTTTTTAACCTTAGAGAGCAATGGCTTTTGCTCCACACTTACAAAGGTTGATTTATGGAAGAAACAAGGAACTGCAGATGCTGGTTCACACACAAAAGGACACAAAGTGCTGGAGTAACTCGGCATGTCAAGTACCAACTCTGAAGAACATGGATAGGTGATGTTTTGGGTCAAGGCAGTCTGAAGGAGGGTCATCACCCAAAGCGTCACTTCACCACGTTATCCAGAGAGGTCACCTGATGCGCTGAGTTACTCCAGCACTGTGTGCCCTTTAAGGTTGATTTATTTAATAAATGGAATAAAATAGCTAAAAATTCAATTGTTACTCAGATGTGTTCAATATTGTTCATTTTTTTAGGGCATGTAGTTCCATATTTGCAGCCTTAGAACACTGCCAGGAGGCCATTGAAATTACAAGCGAGGACCATATCATTCAGGTAACCTCACATCACCATACCATGTGAGCTCAGTCCAAGTGATTTGTTATGATATGTTATACATTTACTCGTTGCTTTCACATTCACATTCTTTGAAGTCAAAATACTTATATTATGAGCGTTATTCTTTCTGGAGCTAATGTTGATCTTTATACCAAATTGTGGAATTCATAGCCACAGACGGCTGCGGAGACCAGGTCATTGAGTATTTTTAAGGCAGGAGTTGACAGATTCGTGATTAGTAAAGGTGTCAAGGGTTATGGGGAGATTATGGTTGAGAGGGAAAGCTAAATCAACCATGATTGAATGGCGGAGTAGACTTGATGGGCCGAATGGCCTACTTCTGCTCCCATGACTTATGAACATGAAATGATTAGAAAGAGATCTTGGGATTGACAAGGAACTGCGGTTGCTGGAATTTTTTTGGCAGAAAGCGAAGTGCTGGAATAGCTCAGCGGGCCAGGCAGCAAAATGTTTGCGCCGAACATGATGCCTGGTTCCGATCACATCTGCCCGTACACGATGCATTTCCCTCAATTCCCTGCACTTCCCTGTGCCAATCTCAAAGCCTCTTAAAACACCATTATCATATCTGCCCCCATCATCACCCCTGGCAATGCGTTCCATACCCGTAGCACTCTCCGTGTAAAAAACTTGCCCCGCACATCGCCATTAAACATTTCCCCTCTCACCTTATAGCCATGCCCTCTAGTGTTGGATATTTCCACCCTGGGCTCTGACTGTCTACCCCATCTATAATTTGCCTCTCATAATTTGATATACTTCTATCAAGTCTCCCCTCAACCTCTGACGTTCCAGAGAAAAGCGTTAAGATAAGTTAATTGTTTCATTTCTTTTAACTGCAGTGAGTTTTTAGTTAGTGTCAAAACATTATCACACTTTCTGGCTACAACACGTGTTATCAACTGAAATACTCAATTTTTGCTTATTTTCCACAACACACCTGGACTCAGAAGAATGAGTGGTGATCTCATTAAAACATTCAAATTGATTGTGTGCCTAAAAGGATGGCTGTAGGAATAATGATTCCCTGACACAAATGCCAAGAGACAAGGGTCACTCTCCCAAGACAAGGGGTTGCCCATTTAGAAAAAGAGCTTAGTTTATTTCAGTTCAGAGATACAGCGCAGAGACACCCTTCAGCCCACCGGGTCTGCGCCGACCAGCTCTACTAATGCTATTCTACACACTGGGGACAATTTACAATTTTCACCGAGGCCAATTAGCCCACAAACGTGCACGTCTTTGGAGTGTGGGAAGAAACCAGAGAACCTGGAGAAAACCCACGCGGTCACGGGGAGAACATACAAACTCAATACGGACAGCACACGTGGTCAGGATCGAACCCGGGTCTGTACCTGGCGCCGTAAGGTAGCAACTATCTTTGCGCCACTGTGCCGTCCCACAGTTGAAATGAAAATTCAACCAGAGGGAGTGAATCTTTGGAATTTTCTATACAGAAGTTTTGTGGCGTCTCAGTCGTAAAATATTTTTAAGAGATAAATTGGTAGATTGGAAATTGAAGGAATAGACCTGTCATCATCTTATTGAATGGTGGAATAGACACAAGGGGCTGAACGGTCTACTCCTGCTTCTATTGCTTACGTGTATTATTCTCCCTGAAAGCACAGAGACCCGTGATCGATCCTGACCACGGGTGCTGTCTGTATGGAGTTTGTACGTTCACCCCGTGACCTGGGTGGGCTTGCTCCGGTTGCACCGGTTTCCTCCCACACTCCAAAGGGGTACAGGTTCGTAGGTTAATTGGTTTTTGGTAAAATTGTAAATTGTCCCCAGTGTGTAGGATAGTGCTGGTGTACGGACATCGCTTGTCGGTGCAGACTCGGTGGGCTGAAGGACCTGGTTCCGCGCTGTATCTCTAAACTAAAAATAAGCATTTACACATTCTGCTTCCGTCAGGGATTCCTGGACCTATTCATCAAGGTCACTCTGTTCCTCCAAACTCCTTAAGGCCCTACCATTCATTGTGTGCATCTTACCCTTATCAGCCCTCCCAAAAAAGCACCACCTTCATTTATCAGGATTTCATTACATTGATCGATTCATTTTACCAATGGATCAATGTCATCCTGTAATCTAAGACTACTCTCCTTACTATTTTGGTCACTCTAGCTGTTCTTTGCTGACACAGATCAATGATTATTTCTTGCTGATGTCATAGAGAGAATGAACCAGGATAAGCAAAATGTGCTACTGGTAACTGAACGGCAATATTACTAGTTTACCCAGGACATTACATCGTCAGCAGTTTTGGGCAGTTTTTAAGGTGGAGATTGACAGATTCTTTATTAGGACGGGTGTCAGGGGTTATGGGGAGAAGGGAGGAGAATGAGGTTGAGAGGGAAAGATAGATCAGCCATGGTGGCGTAGACTTGATGGGCCGAATGGCCTAATTCTACTCCTAGACTCACGAAACTTACGAACTTTCAGAATAACGCACCGCAAATTTAAATAAGGTGAACAGTAGCAAACTTTTCTGGGTATGGCAAATATTTCCTTGTATCAATGCCAAGCAGAAAACGAAAGGTTACATTTAAAAAGGGATTTAATTGTTGATTTATTTTTCAGTATGTGAATCCAGCATTTGAACACATGATGGGCTATCAAAGAGGGGAGCTGATCGGTAAAGAACTTACTGAGCTTCCAAAAAGTGACAAAAATAAAGTGGACCTTCTTGATACAATAAATACATGCATCAAAAAAGGAAAAGTAAGTTAATATGTTAACTTTTCACATCAGTGGCATATTTACCTCACACCTTTGTGAATTCTCATTGTATAAAAAATAGTAATGTATTTCTTATCTGTCAATACTGATTTTGTACTCGGATCATTTTAGTTTTAGGTTAGAGACACAGCGTGGAAACAGGCCCTTAGGCCCACCGAGTCCGCCCCGACATTAAACACTATCCTACCTACACACACTCAGGATAATTTCCACATACACCAAGCTAATTAACCTACAAACTTGCACGCCCTTGGAGGGTGGGAGGAAACCGAAGATCTTGGAAAAAAACCCACGCGGTCTCGGGGAGAACGTACAAACTCCGAACAGACAGCACCCTCGGTCGGGATTGAACCTCAAGTCTCTGGCACTGCGTCACCGTGCCGCCCACTGTTTTGTAAGCCGGGACGATTTTAACATCTTGAGATCGTGAAAGACTATATAAATGCAACTGAGTATTTTGTTTAATAAAGACACAAAGGGCCGGAGTAACTCAGCGAGTCTGGCAGGATCTCTGGAGAACGGGGATAGGTAACATTTTGGGTCAGGACTCTTCTTCAGACTGTGTATAGGACAAAGCAAGGCTGGTAGCAGGTTGATACAAGTGAGGGGGGGGTGTGGTTTGAAAGGCAGATGGTTGGACACAGGGCAAAAGATGAAAAGAAAGAAGGGGTGAGACAAAAGGATTGAAGAGTTATGAATTGTGAAGTTTGAGGATGGAATGTAGGTGGAAGGGGAGGGGAGAAACAGGTGTGAGTCCAGGTGGGGCACAAGGTTGTGGAGGGAGAAGGGAGGGGGTGTAGGGGGAATGGTTATTTGGGGGGGGGGGTTATTTAGTTACGTCATTACGCAGTTTGTTTCTTCACTTTTTTAAATTTGATAATGCAAACCATTTAATTTGTCACGCGGGTATTGACGGTAATAGTGTGTCGAAGAGAGGAATTCATCTTAACATGGAATTAAAATTAATTACTTAGTGTAAGCATAACAAAATTATTCCAACCACCAAACTACCGCTCTGCTGGGTTGCAGCACAGCTTTGCTCTGTCCTGGAGATGTCGATATAGCCCAATCTTCTTCTTGCGAATGAAACATAAATAAACCAAAGGAATAGTTAGATCTCAAGCCGGCTGTTGAGCATCCAGGTTGTTGTCTCTGTTGGAGTCAATGTCTGCTAGGCCGTGAGCTCCATTCGGTGGGTGTTAGTTTAATCCATCAATAGACACAAAAAGCTGGAGTAACAGCGGGTCAGACAGCGTCTCTGGGAGAAAAGAAATAGGTGATGTTTCAGGTCGAGACATTTTGTTCAGACCATCTGAAGAAGGGTCTCGATCCTGAAGCGTCACATATTTCTTCTCTCCAGAGATGTTGCCTGACCCACTGAGTTACTCCAGCTTTTTGTGTTCATCTATTGTTAACTATGTCTCCAGCTTTACATGAAATAAAATCAAAGTTCTTCATTGTATTTGCTTTCCCTGCCATGCTTTAATCAGCCGATCTTTATGCAAGCATACAAGGCCGCTATATAAATTTAATTTGTTTGTGTTCTTCTCAGGGCAGAGTCATAAAGTGAATTATTGACTGCCGTCCTCTGCTGTTCCTCGCATCAGCTTTTGCAAGGACAAACTGGAAAGATGTAAAATAATTTTGCCTGGAATAGAGTGTATTTTCTACAGTATATGGAAAGTTTGAACAACCTTGGGAGACACAAGGAACTGCAGTTAGAGTCAGTAATGTCCGATCAAAGATAGTCCAAGGGTCACCAATGAGGTAGATAGTAGCTCAGGACTGCTCCCTGGTTGCAGTAGGATGATTCCGTTTGGCATCATGTTCAGCACAGATATTATGGGCAGAATGGCCTGTACTGGTACTGTTCTATGTTCTGTGTTTAGTTTAGTTTAGTTTAGAGATACAACGCAGACACAGGCCCTTCGGCCCAACAGGCCCACAACGACCAGCGATTCCCGCACACTAACATTATCCTACACTGGGAACAATTATTACATTTACACCAAGCCAATTAACCTACAAAACTGTATGTCTTTGGAATGTGGGAGGAAACCGAAGATCTCGGAGAAAACACACACAGGTTATGGGGTGAACATACAAACTCCGTACAGATAGCACCTGTAGTCAGGATCGAACCCGGGTCTCTGGCGCTGCGAGCGGTGTAAGGCAGCGACTCTCCCGCTGTGCCAACGTGCCGCCCTTTTTCTATGCACCAAGCTGCATCAAGAACCATTGAATGTCGAGGCACGGAATGAACATTTGGGTTATCATGTGACTGCCCCACTGAATAAAATATTCACAATTCAATCTCCTTGCCATCTTCTCATCAGCCTGCATTCTCTTCACTTTAGCTGATCTATCTTGTTCCCTTTTGGGACTGGGCCTGAAGCCCAGGATGCTTCCTCTGCAGTGAGGAGGCTGGGGGAGCAGGAGCTCTGACCTTCTGTTGCCATGGATGCAACTCCAACTCAAAGATGGGATCGCTAGTGTGTTCAGCAAGACTCAGCGGGACTAGAACTCAGAAGGTCATTTGCACTACACTGTACAGCACTGCTGAAATTCAATTCCATCGACTGTAAGCTGTGATTTCATTCAGGATCGATGAATATCATGACAGCTCTGACCCCTTATCCTGACTCCTGAACTAGGCCCCTTTCTTCAGACCAGGCCTCAAATCCTGATCGTTGGCCCGGAGGGAACTGTGCTACTGTCAGGGTAAATGCCTTTAATTTGTTCAATTGCAGGAGACATTCATGTTATTTTAACATGTTTAAAACAAACAGATAAGGGGAACAACAAGTATACTTATGCTTTTTATTGGAACACTGTATGTACTGTGCATATGCACATATTTATTTATTTATTTAAATATATATTTATATGTATATAATGTACATGATAGGTATATATTGTATATATAGTATGTACAATATTATTACTGTAAATTTATACTGTAGACAATAGACGCAGGAGTAGGCCATTTGGCCCTTCGAGCCAGCACCGCCATTCAATGTGATCATTGCTGATCATCCCCAATCAGTACCCCGTTCCTGCCTTCTCCCCATATCCCCTGACTCCGTTATTTTTAAGAGCCCTATCTACACTCTCCACTATTCCACACTCACCACTCTCTGTGAGAAAAAGTGTTTCCTCGTCTCATATATACTGTATATTTTGTTCCTCTGTATATACTGTATACTGAACATTTTATTGAATACTAGACAAAGCGGGAGCCAGGGTCCCTGTCACACGGGAGGCCTGGTCCCCCAATGCAACCCGTTTCCCCCAACGCAATATTCCACCACTCATCCATAGCCCCCACACGGGGGGCCTGGTCCCCCAACGTAGCGGCAGGCCTTCCCCGGACCCTGCACCGGCTCCAACCCCATCCTTGCCCCCGGTTCCGCTCCTATCCTTGCCTGAGCGGCCGGCGATAGGAAAAAAAGATGGCGGTCTGAAATTCTGCAAAGTCCAGAACTGACTTTCTGAGGATCCTTTGGGTGTCGTTTGCGATGCCAGTCAAGTAAAGACTGGGGGCGCTGTTTGAATCTTTTTTAAGTTAAAAATGTGAATAACTTATAACATATAACATCAATCTGAATAATTGTTGACACAACACACCACAGGACAATGGTGAGTAAGGAGCTGCAGAAATTGTAGTGCTATCGTGTACTGTTTTGGCGTAATTCAGGGCATGAGTCACAGACAGTGTCACAGAAAACTCACAGGCAGACTCACAAACAAACAAGATGAGAATTTGAGAGAGAGAGAGAGAGAGAGAGAGAGAGAGAGAGAGAGAGAGAGATAATCATAGATATGAATTAGTAATCCAAGAGGTGTAGGAAGGAACTGCAGATGCTGCTTTAGACAGAAGTTGGACACAAAATGCTACAGTAACTCGGCGAAACCGGCAGCATCTCTGGAGAGAAGAATGGGTGATGATTTTTGTCGAGACCCTTCTTCAGACTGAGAGTCAGAGGAGCGGGAGTCTAGAGACAGTTTCCCTCTCCTCTGACTCTCAGTCTGAAGCAGGCTCTCAACCCAAAACGTCACCCATTCCTCCTCTCCGGAGAAGTGATCCAAGAGGTCTGGACTATTTATCTAAAGAGTTAAATTCAAATCTAACTACAGCAGCTGGAGAAATGATGTTGCATAAATTAGGATAGCTTTAAGTTGAGAAGGGCAAAGTTAAAAGGAGATGTGCAGGGCAAGTATTTTACACAAAGGTGGTGAGTGCCTGCAACATGCTGCCAGGGGTGGTGGAGGAGGCAGAGACAATAGTGGAATTTACGAGGCATAGTTTAACTTGGCATCATATTTGGCACAGACATAGCAGGTCAAAGGGCCTGTCCCTGTGCTGTACTGTTCTGTGCTCTATGTAAATATACCTGGAGTTATAACATGATAATGGAAATAATGTAACTGTTGTGTTGTCACTGGGCGGCTTGATGGCGCAGCGGTAGTGTTGCTGCCTTACAGCCCCAGAGACCTGGGATCAATCCTGACCTAGTTTGCTCTCTGTATGGCGTTTGTATGTTCTCCCTGGGACCTTGTGGGTTTTCACCAGGTGCTCTGGTTTTGCCCCACATTCCAAACGCATGCAGGGTTGCAGGTAAAAAAATGTCAATTGTCCCTAGTGTGCAGGATAGTGCTGGTGTACAGGGTGATCGCAGGTCGGCGCGGACTCGGTGGGCCGAAGGGCATGTTTCCACGTTGTATCTCAAAAAAAAAAACCAAAGGGCATAGTTATAAGGTGAGAGAGGGAGAGTTTAATGGAGATTTGCAGGGCAAGATTTATTACATACAGTGGCTTGCAAAAGTATTCATACTCCTTGAACTTTTCCACATTTTTGTCCCACGTTACAACCACAAAAGGTAACATGCCATAGTGATTTGTGAGTAGGTATAGGAAAATGATGCATGAATTTACAAATAAAAAACTGTTACAATTGTGGCCAAAAGTATTCAGCCCCCCTGAAGCTACTTTAGTAGACCCACCTTTCGCCATTACACTGATGGTGTGGCACAACTAGAGACTGAAAACTTTTGGCCCATTCATCTTTGCAAAAATAGGCCACATGATGGAGAAGTGTCTGTGAAACAGTCCCACTTGCCATTTAATTGGAGACTTTTGGGCCATTCTAACACATGAATTTATGCTTTGATCTAATCCATTCTCATTTGTAGCTCTGCTGTATGTTTAGGTTGTTTCCTGCTAAGGTGAACAGATAAGGTGATCAACTTCCCATCAACTCTGACCAGCTTCCCTGTCCCTCTGCTGAAGAAAAGCATGTTTTCAGTGTTTCACAGGGGAAATAGTGTTAGTTTTCCCGCCATCACATAGCGTTTTTGCATTTAGGCCAAAAACTTCAATTTGGTCTCATCAACCCAGAGCACCTTCCTCCACATGTTTACTGTGTCCCCCACATGGCTTGTGTAAAACTGTATTGTTTACTTGCCACTCTTTCATAAAGAACAGATTCTAATAGTTGTCCTCTCCCCACCCTGTACCTCTGCAGTATCTTGGCTGCTTCTCTGATCAGCACCTGTCAGTTTAGGTGGACCGCCATGTCTTGGTAGGTTTGCATTGTGCCATACTCTTTCTATTTTCCGGATGTTGATTGAACAGATGGATTGACAAGGGTATTTATTTATAACCTAACCCTGCTTTAAAAAAAAAAAAAAAAAAAAATAATATATAAAAAATTTATTGGGGGGGGTAAATTTTTTTTTTTATATTGGGGGGGGTTATTAAATAAAAATAAGGAGAGATAAATAAAACAGTCTCTCCACAACGCCCGAACTTTCTGTTGGTGTGTTCCTTGGACTTCATGATGCCAGTCATGTATTATACTGACCATTATATTACGCACTTGGGCACCCTTTTGCAACGCCACAGTTTTTAGTAACAACATCATAAATCCTCAATAAAAATTACATTTATGTTTGTGGTTAGTAGGTGATGTGACAAAATTTGGCAAAAGTTCAAGATGAAAACATTTGCAAGCCACTGTACAGTGAGGCCATTGAACCCACTGTAACAGTTACGATATGACGGCATATTAAGACTCAGAATGAAGAAATAGAGGGACATGGATCATGTAACAAGTACAGTATGTAAGTAAAGTTCAGGCTAAGTGTTCAATAACAGGGAATTGCCTTGGTGCTTACCGCCCACACTTAAACAACATGACCCACATAAAACATAATAATAATAAAACATTAATGATAAAACACCATTGATTCAAGCATGCGAACCAACAAAATACCAGATCAAAGGGAGGCTACAGATTTTTGGCTGTTGAGTAGAGCAACTACTCGTGGATAAAAACTGTTTTTATGTCTGGCTGTGGCAGCTTTGACAGTCCGGAGTCGCCTTCCAGAGGGAAGTGATTCAAAGGGTTTGTGGCCAGGGTGAGAGGGGTCAGAGATGATCTTGCCCGCTCGCCTCCTGGCCCTTGCAGTGTACAGTTCATCAATGGGGAGGGAGGTTGCAGCCAACAACCTTCTCAGCTGATCCGGACGATTCGCTGCAGCCTCCAGGTGCCGTGCTTGGTGGCCGAGCCAAACCGGACCATGATGGAGAAGGTGAGAAGGTGAACAGGCAGATGGCATCAGTTTAACTTGGCATCATGTTTGGCACAAACATTGTGGGCCGAAGGGCCCCATTCCTGTGCTGAAAGTGTTCCATGTTCAAAGTTCTACTGTCAGATAGATAATCCCTCACATCTTTTACAGGAGTGGCAAGGTATTTACTATGCGAGGCGGAAAGCAGGGGACAACATCCAACAGGATGTGACAGTGACACCAGTGGTCGGCCAGGGAGGGTGAGTATCACGGCTTACTGCTGGAGTAAACGGTCTGAACTGCCCTCTTTGATTTGATGCTGCCTGCCATATATATACATGGCAGAGGGCAAGAGTGTTCTATTTTTAGTTATCGTGGGTTTCAAATCTATTAAAAGAAGAAAAAACGTGTTTAAATTTACTGATACACTTACAGAGGATTTATATCCAGTAAATCTTCCATGGGCTGCATTTCCCTCAACGAATGCTTAATTTTTAATCTAATAAAAAAAGGTCATTCAATAATAACCTCTTTGTTCAGCAAGTTTTAATCTTGTTCTATTCTCCACGCCAGTTTGCTGCACTGTGCTTTGTTATACCTGTGTAATAAAGGAGGAGGAGTAAGGGTCATTGTGTCGATTGCCAGGTGGAATTTTCCCTGTAATACCAAAGTAATTAATCTTGTCGCAATATTCAGAATTATGTTTTGTCTTCATTTAACATTATAGTAATCTAATCTTGTGATCAATACCGGTGATTGAGTGTGACATGTTCAATTTTCCTCCATTAAATGTGAAATAGATTAAGAGCCCATATAAATCCTGGAGTGAGGTTTATTTGTAAAAGGAGCATGTCTCGCAGTGGTTCAAATGTTTCAGTAAATGATTGTCACTCTGACCAGATGACAGTTAATATGTCTCATTACTAGCAGTTATAATCGGAATTTCCATATGCCACAGTTTATCACAGGACTGGTTGATATTCCCATAGGATTCACTTAGCAACCCAGGGGAGCACAGTGGCGCAGCTGGTAGAGCTGCTGCCTCACAGCCCCAGAGACCCGGGTTCGATCCTGACTACGGGCGCTGTCTGTACGGAGTTTGTACGCTCTACCCGTGACCGCGTGGGTTTTCTCCGGTTGCTCCGGTTTCCTTGCAAAGCCATGCGGGTTTGTAGGTTAATTGACTTCTGTAAGTTATCCCTAGTGTGTAGGATGTGAAAGTGGGATAACGTGGGTGAAGGTGGTCAATGGTCGCAGTCGGCTTGGTGGACCAAGGGTGCCCGTTTCCCCGCTGTATCTTTGTTTAGTTTAGTTTAGCTTAGTGATACATCGCAGACACAGGCCCTTCGGCCCACTGAGTCCGTGCAGACCAGCGATCCCCGCACACTAACATTATCCAACACACACTAATTTACAATTTACAATTCAATTTACAATTTTTACCAAGCCAATTGGGCCTACATACCTGTACATCCTTCAAGTTTGGGAGGAAATCGAAGATCTCGGAGAAAACACACGCAGTCACGGGGAGCGAGTACTAACTCCGTACAGGCAGCACCCGTAGTCAGGCTCGAACCCGGGTCTCTGGCGCAGCAAGACAGCAACTCTACCGCTACGCCACCATGCTCCCGTCTCTGAACCAAAACTATGCAGGGTTGGGAACAGCAGGGCAGTCTTAACAGCATTATAGGCCCCCGGGCAAACCAGTGCACTGGGACCCCTACACTTCCAGTTTCTTTATGCCGAATCAAATATGCTGTCATGCACTTGCGATGTTCTTCTCCATTTTCATGTTCTACAATAACATTCTGCAACACATAGATTAGCATGGGCCCCTACACTCGTGGGGCCCCGGGCAACAGCCCAGCGGGTAACAGGTCTAGATGGCATTAATGTAAAGTCAGACAACAAATCAACAGTGCATTTGCACTGCCACTGACTTGTGGTTCCTCTGGTGTCAGCCACCCCAGACCCCATTTGAGACCACCCCAGACCCCATTTGAAGGCCTTCCTCTGCCCTCTCATGTTTTTCTCATGAGATTCAGATTCTCGGCTTTAAGTTGCCATCTGTTTTGATGGGAAGCTCAGTCATAGTCCCGGAACAAAAGTGGGTGACAAACACAGGAATAGATGTCGGGGGAAGGCGCAGAGTCTTTTGCTCAGGGTGGTGGAATCAAGAACCAGAGGTCACAAGTTTAAGGTGAGAGTGGAAATATTTAATAAGAACCCGAGGGGCGACGTTTTCACTCAGAGAGTGGTGGGTGTATGGAATGCGTTGCCAGAAATAGTGGTTGAGACAGGTGCTATAAATGCATTGAAAGGACACTTGGACAGATACATGAAAAGGAAATGAGAACCATTGTTTTTCTTACAATACATAGGATATGTTGCCATTGGCCTAATAGCAGGTTTTTTACACAGAGAGTAGCGGTTGCCTGGAACACGCTGCTGCCAGGGGTGGTGGTGGAGGCAGATGCGATAGCAGTATTTAAGAGGATTTTAGATAGTCACAGGAATATGCTGGGAACGGAGGGATATGGATGACATGCGGGCAGAGGGGATTAGTTTAACTGGGCATCATGTCAAGCACGGACATTGTGGGCCAAAGAACCTGGTCCTGTACTGTACTGTATTATGTTCTATATTTACATGAACTAGGGGAGGCATAATGTAATACCTGGCTTGACTGGGCAGCCCAAAAAACAAATCAAACCATGCAGAATGGTGACAATGGTGATTGATAACGTGAGTATTGGCGTTTGCCCCCACGGTGAATCATTAGAGAATGTCTTAACTGTTGGTGTTTACCAATCTGAAGATGTCCCTGTGCTGCTTCCTGTCAAATACTCCTCATGTTTCCATCCAATCCCCTCAGGAGTAAACTGTGCTTTTTTCTAGGAAAATCAAGCACTTTGTGTCCATCAAGAAATTGTGTAACGATAGTCGTAAGCAGGTGAGACACCTCCACAATGTTTATTCCCACTCACGGGCTCTTTCAATGTAACGCAGCAGTCAGTGGTAGCTTGTAGTTAGAGTTGCAGCTTTTTCAAATTATCTCAAACAGGGGTGATGCTCTGTTGCCGCTTGTTAGCAATATGCACAGTTTCTATTTTGAATAGATTTTAACGTTTGATGGTACAATGCTTTATAATTGGGCATCTTTAATTGCGGTTCGAGTCGTGAAACGACATTAAGGTCACATTCGCATCGTACCTAATTACTGCTGTCGCTACTGAAGCTGCTGTTCTCACTCCTCAATATGTAAGCAATTAGCTGTAACTGGAGTTTCACTCAAGCAGCTCTCCATTCTATTCACCACACAATGGCTGCAATCACTGTGAAGTCTCGGGGCTGCAAATCTTATTATCCACTCAGTAAAATGGGCTCACTTCACCTTCCGGGAGGAAAATGGGAAGCAGGCACGGGAATCATAGAGTCATAGAGTGATACAGTGTGGAAACAGGCCCTTCAGCCCAACTTGCCCACGCCGGCCAACATGTCCCATCTACACTAGATCCACCTGCCCGCGTTTGGCCCGTATCCCTCCAAACCTGTCCGATCCATGTACCTGTCTAAAGATAGGTACCAGAGAAGGCAGGTACAGGATACTGAGTTGGATGATCAGCCATGATCATGTTGAATGGCGATGCAGGCTCAAAGGGCTGAATGGCCTACTCCTGCACCTATTTTCTATGTATTCCCCTGCTCTGCTCCTAATTTCTATGATTTCTTAAACGTTGCGATAGTCCCAGCCTCAACTACCTCCTCCGGAAGCTTTTGTGTGATAAAGTTACTCCTCAGGTTCCCATTAAATCTTTCCCCGTCCTTAAACCTACGTCCCCCCGGTTCTCAATTCCCCAACTCTGGGCCAGAGGCTTTGTGCGTCTACCTGATCTATTGCTATTCGCGACAGCCACTTGAGTGCGTCAACTCTTGGTGTTCCTGATGCGGAGACAAGATTTGCCTTTCTTCAACCTTCTCTTTCATTCCCCTTTTCTCCCGCTTCCTACCCTTAACTCCACATACCTAATCCTCTGCCACACCATCCATATGGATTTTCACAAGATCGCTCAGATTACTGAAGAAGGGTCCTGACCCGAAACATCACCTGTCCGTGTTCTCCAAAGATGCTGCCTGACCCGCTGAGGTCCTCCAGCACTTTGTATCTTATTCAGAACCCTAGTGGGTTTTAGATCCTTGTCCACCTAGCCTTGAGTGCTGGAAACACTCCGAGCACCTCTCCTCTGGTACTGCCTGCATACGGTCAGCTAGCTCGAGCGCCAATTGTGAATCAAAACAGTTTTTGATTGCTTGAAACAGGCCCAAACAGGCCCTACAGCCCACCAGGTCTAGGTCAACCATCAAACGCCTGTCCACACTAGTTCTATGACATCCCACATTTGCCCCCAATCCATAAACACTATGGGGCAATTTGCAGAGAACAATTAACCTACAAACCCGCACTTCTTTGGAAACAGGCCCTTCGGCCCACCTAGTACATGTCTACCATCGATCACCCGTTCACACTAGTCCCATGTTATCCCACTTTTGCAACCACGCACTACACACAAGGGGGCAATTTACAGAGACCAATTAACCTACAAAATCCGCACATCTTTGCAATGTGGTAGGAAAGTAGAGCGCCTGGAGGAAACCATTGCGTTAACAGGGATAACGTGCAAGCCCACACAGACATCTGCGAAGGCCGGGATTGAACCAGGCTCTTTGGTGCTGTAAGACAGCAGCTCGACCATCTGTGTCATTGTGTCACCCTAATCCCCTGATCGTGTTCAACTAGGACACGTCACCTGTGAGGGAAGGAACTGCAGATGCTCAGACACAAAATGCTTCCGCGGACAGGCAGCATCACTGACGAACCGTCTACTGTTCCCCTTTCCCCAAAAAGGTCACTCTATTCCTTTTCTCCAGAGATGCTGCCTGACGCGCTGAGTTACTCCAGCATTTTGTGTCTATCTTCGGCCAAATCTCCTGCTGACCGATCATGTTAACTTTCCCTTTAATGCTTGCAGGAATTTAACATACACTTGCTGATTAGTAAACACTGCTTCTTGGTGCTTTCACACGCTCACCAGCCGTGGGTGTGGAACATACAATGCTGTCATATCCGTCTCAGTTCGTTTCATGTGAATGCAAAGTTAAAATGTGAAAGGATTGCGTGCTTTCCACTTGAGTCCACTTTCGACTCTTGGGAAAATTCATTACTGAACCAGCTTAAAGTTGATCTCATTAGCTGTACATCCAGTGTATTTTGTAAGAACATGTGGCACCTGTTTGTCTATCCAAATCAAATTTGCCTAATTAGAGGAATTAAAGAGCTTCACAAATGTGTGTGAAGGAACTGCAGATGATGGTTTACGAAAAACAGACACAAAGTAACTCAGTGGGTGAGGCAGCATCTGTGGGAAAAAAAAATGATTGGTGACGTTTCAGGTCCCAACCCGAAACATCACCCAACCATGTTCTCCAAACGTGCTGCCTGACCCGCTGAATTACTCCAGCACTTTGTGTCTTTTTTTGCCTGACTCGAGGGTGGCACGGTGGCGCAACGGTAGAGTAGCTGCCTCACAGCGCCAGAGACCCAGGTTCCATCCTGACTATGGGTGCTGTCTGTACAGAGTCTGTACGTTCTCCCTGTGACCACGTGGGTTTTCTCCAGGCGCTCCGGTATCCTCCCACCCTCCAAAGACATACAGGTTTGTAGGTCAATTACCTTTGGTAAAATTGTGAATGAACCTAGTGTGTAGGATAGTGCTAGTGTACAGGACTCCCTGGTTGATGTGGATTCAGTAGGCCAAAGGGCCTATTTCTGTGCTGTATCTCTAAAGTGTAAAGGCTGGTCAAATTCTTGTAGTTTATTTATTTTTTGCTGGTATGTCTTATAATATCCTATGAAATCCATCCACACCACGTCAGATACTATTCAGTTTGTTCAGTGTGGTTCGTGGTGTAGTGGTTAAGTGAAGGGTCCAGTAATTCATAGTTTTGAACCAAAGTCACAGAGGTGTGGGTTCAAAGCCCAGCATGGTAGTAAGTCAAATCATTGTTTTTAGTGGGCGGCCACGGTGGCGCAGCGGCAGAGTTGCTGCCTTACAGCGCTTGCAGCGCCAGAGACCCATGTTCGATCCCGACTACGGGCGCTGTCTGTACGGAGTTTGTGCGTTCTCCCCGTGACCCGGTGGGTTTTCTCCGAGATCTTCGGTCTCCTCCCACACTCCAAAGACGTACAGGTTTGTAGGGTAATTGGCTTGGTGTGTGTGTAAATTGTCCCTAGTGTGTGTAGGATAGTGTCAAAGTGCGGGGATCGCTGGTCGGCGCGGACCCGGTGGGCCAGAGGCCTGGTTCCGCGCTGTATCGCCAAACTAAACTAAACTAAACATGACAGAACACAGAGTTGTAATTACCTCTAGATAACATTATATCCCAGGGACATGAATTTAAAAGGATAAGTAAGTAAGAAGTAAGTAAGTTTATTGGACAAGTATTCACATACAAGGAATTTGTCTTGCCTGGATGAGGGGGATCCCATTGAAACCTACCTGATAATGAATGGTCTAGTTAAAGTGGACATGGAAAGGATGTTTTCAATAATGGGGGAGTCTAGAACCACAGGGCACAGCCTCAGAATAAAAGGACGTACCTTCAGAATGAAGACGTGGAGGAATTTATTTAGCCGGGGAATGATAAATCGTGGAATTCATTGCCACAGATGACCGTGGAGTTCAAGTCAATGGGTGTTTTTAAAGCAGAAATTGATAGGTTCTTGATTAGTAAAGGATCAAAGGTTATGGAGAGAAAGCAGAAGAAAGGGGTTGAGAGGGAAAAGTAAATCAGCATTGATTGAATGGTGGTGGACCTGATGGGCTGAATGGCCAATTCTGCTCCTGCATCTTACGTTCTCATGGTCCTATTCCCTGAACCGTGGCACTGCAAGTGCCATGAATATAGTTTAAACTGTTTACTTTGTTCATCTTTTGAGAAATTTATTTTTTGGAGTCCAAAACCTGCAAGGCTAAGACTTGCTCCAAACAAGTGCTTAGATTGGGTCCGTCTGTGCCGACCCTTGCACGATGCAGCCTGAGGCTCCAGACTGTTTAATTCTCCTCTGATCCTACTTAAATCTGCACAGCTTAGAGGGGGTTGAATTTAACTTTCAGCACTGGATAACCAAGGTTCTTTTGTAGCCCCGTCCTTGTTGGAATCTAGCGGTGAGCTGCCAAGCACTGAACAAGTGTCCCAAAGCAATTACCCAATTTGGAGCCTCGGGTTTTGGGCTGAGTTGTAGAGTCATAGAGTCATACAGCATGGAAACAGGCCCTTCGGCCAAACTTGCCCTCACTGGCCAACATGTCCCATCTACGCTCGTCCCACCTGCCCACGTTTGCGGCATACCCCTCCAAACCTGTCCTATGCATGTACCTGTCTAACTGTTTCTTAAATGTTGGGATAATCCCACCCTCAACTACCTCCTCTGGCAGCCTGTTCCATACACCCACCACCCTTTGTGTGAAAAAGTCACCCCTCGGATTCCTATTAAATCTTTTCCGCTTCACCTTAAACCTATGTCCTCTGGTCCTCAATTCCCCTACTCTGAGCAAGAGGCTCTGGGCATCTACCCGATCTATTCCTCTCATGATTTTTTCCACCTCCATAAGATCACCCCTCATCCTCCTGCCCTCCTCGGATGCAAGCACGGAGGCAGGAGGAGTCTGCATGATCGTAGAGGTTTACGGGTTATTGAGGCAGGAGGAGTCCCAGGTTATTTTACAGGGAGGAATACTTCCAAGCCCCACAGATTTTAGTTAACACTTGCCTTTGCAGGCTCCTCTCTTTTCCATCACTTATACATCCCTCCAGGACTCGTGAAGTAGCTGGGAGAAAAATAAACCCCTGAGCCAGAGAGTTAATAAATGATTCTGACAAGGCTACAAAAAATAAAATACCAACCAGTCCTTGGGGCTAGATGCCTGTGTTCGATCCTGACTACGGGTGCTGTCTGTTCAGAGTTTGTGCGTTCTTCCCGTGACCACAAGGGTTTTCTCCGAGCGCTCCAGTTTCCTCACACCTTCCGAAGACGTGCAGGTTTGTAGGTTAATTGGCTGCTATAAAATTGTTCCTAGCGTGTAGACTCCAACTAGAGTATTGGTGAGCGTTGGTCAGCGCAGACCCGATGGGCCGAAGGGCATGATTCCACGCTGTATCTCTGAAACAAAAACTAAAATAAAACTAAAACCGGTCCTATTTTTTTGGGGGTCTGAACTGACCTGTTTGTGGATCTGCATCATGTTTTGTCTTTACTTCTTCATGGAGCTACTTGTAACTTGGAAGCCATTTAGAATTGAGGGAGTACGGTGGCTCAGTGGTAGAGTTGCTGCCTTGCAGCACCAGAGAACTGGGTACAATCCCGACTACAGGTGTTGTCTGTACAGAGTTTGTTCTTTCTCCCTGTGACCACGTGGATTTTCTCCGGGTGCTTCGGGTTCCTCCCACATCCCAAGGACATGTAATTAATTGGCTGTAGGCAAAAGTGCCGGAGAAACTCAGCGGGTGAGGCAGCATCTATGGAGCGAAGGAAATAGGCAACGTTTCTGGCCAAAACCCTTCCTCAGACTGATAGAGGGTTGGGGGGGGGGGGAGAAGAAAGGAAAAAGGAAGAGGCTTCGGAGGGAGGAGAACTTCTTCAAAGTAGGCATACCTTGAGGAGATTTTACAGTGGAGTAGACAAAATGATTAAGAAGGAACTGCAGATGCTGGAAAATTGAAGGTAGACAAAAGTGCTGGAGAAACTCAGCGGGTGCGGCAGCATCTATGGAGCGAAGGAAATAGGCAATGTTTCGGGCCGAAACCCTCCTGTAAATTGCCACTTGTGGGTAGGATGCAAAACTGGGATAACATAGCATTAGTGTGCATGGTGATTGTTGGTCAGTGTGGACTTGTTGGGCCAAAGGGCCTGTTTCCATGCTGCATCTCTAAACTAAGTCATAATTGGCACAGTAGGAGGCCATTTGGCCCATCAGTACATTGGCAACTCCTCGTAGAACACAGCTGTGCAAATTATTCCCACTCTAATACCTAGCCAGTTTTCTTTTGAAAGTCCTAATTGACTCTGTTTCCACCACCTTCACAGGCAGTGAATCTTGATCTCTCATTATCTCATTGCTTTTACTTCATAATATGTCTGTTGTCAGGACCTATTTCCAGTACTAGCTATCTGTTCCAAGAGGCACTTTTTAACATGCATCAAATTTCATATTTACTCAAGCACTAACACACTTGATTAGTTCTTAAACGATAAAAGATATTGCTCGTGAATATTTAAGGTCAACCAAGCAGTGAGGGATTATTGAGACAGATTTATTTTTGTGTGGCTTTCATTACCTGCTGGTCTGTAGAAGTAGGAATGGAGTATACTCCAAGAAATAAATTCATCGAAAATATTTCTTCTGAATTAGTCACCTTTCTATTCCCATTCCGTTCTATCAAGGTCATTTAAAATCATGGGAACATAAAACGATAAGGAAAGTCATGGAGTCCATTTTCATCTATACTCCAGCTCCTCATGGCACCATCCGCACACTTAGAAACATAGAAAATAGGTCCAGGAATAGGCCATTCAGCCCTTCGAGCCAGCACCGCCATTCAATATGATCATGGCTGATCATCCACAATCAGTACCCCGTTCCTGCTTTTTCCCCATATCCCTTGATTCAGTCAGCCCTAAGAGCTATGTCTAACTCTCTCTTGAAAACATCCAGTGAATTGGCCTCCACTACCTTCTGTGGCAGAGAATTCCACAGATTCACAACTCTCTGGATGAAAACGTTTTTCCTTATCTCAGTCCTAAGTGGCCTACCCCCTATTCTTAAACGGTGACCCCTGGTTCTGGACTCCCCCAACATTTTTCCTGCATCTAGCCTGTCCAATCCCTTAAGAATTATATATGTTTCTATAAGATCCCCTCTCATTCTTCTAAATTCCAGCAAATACAAGCCCAGTCGACCCATTCTTTCATCATATGTCAGTCCCACCATCCCGGGAATTAACCTGGTGAACCTACGCTGCACTCCCTCTTGAATCTTGAATTTTACCTCAACATCTTTCTCCCAAATTACAGTACGTTTATATCTTGATCATTCTTCACCTTGAGCCGATTGCTTTGAAACAAGATGTGGATTTGCTTTTTACTGGTCCAACACTTGGGTTTTCTCCTCCTCTTCAAAATAATTAATTGTATGTTTCAAGGATTTGTTTTCCAATAACATAATATTTTAAACTTGCCACCTGGGGTCCCCTTTCTAAGCTTCTAATCTAAGTAGGTAGACACAAAAAGCTGGGGTAACTCAGCGGGTCAGGCAGCATTTCTGGAGAAAAGGAATAGGTGACGTTTCAGGTCAGGACCCTTCAAGACTGAGCGTCCACCTCAGGACTCTTAGTGTGAAGAAGGGTCTTGGTCTGAAACATCACCCATTCCTTTCGTCCAGAGATGCTGCCTGACTCGCCAAGTTACTCCAACATTTGTGTCCATCTTTGTGTAAACCAGCATCTGCAGTTCCTTCCTACACTGTTCTAAACTAAGTATATTTTTGGTGCTTCTCTGCACATCCTATAATGTTTTGATTTTTCATTTACATCTTAATGACAAAAAACTGGATGTTTCACAAGGTGCCTTGCATTAAACCCCTGTCTCACGGAGCGAGTTGGCCCACGAGTGACCCCGAGCTTTCACTCGTGGTGATCACGTAGCGGGAACGTCGGAACTCGCACGAGCAACTTATCGACTCGTGGCGCTAACGGCAGGTACCCGGGAAACTTGTTAACTCGTGAAAAAAATCAAACATGTTTGATTTTTTCCACGAGTCAAATTAACTGTTCAAGTTAAAAATTGAAACATTTAAACTCGTTGTAATAACGTAGTGGCCCGTACGTTTACCTTAGTGACTCGTGAGTCTACCGTGGGAACTTTCTTATAATCTGTTTGTTCGCTCGAGTAAAGACTGAACCAAAGATAGACACAAAATGCTGGAGCTCAGTAGGACCAGGCAGCATCTCTGGAGAGAAGGAATGGAGTCGAGACCCTTCTTCAGACTTACCCGAAACGCCACCCATTGTGTTAAACCACTGTACAATATTTTTAAATATTTATAACCTGTATCTATTTACTTGGGTGACAAAATAAACACATCGAAACCTAAAAGCGAGAATGAGAAAATAAATAGGTCCGATATTTGCATAAAATCATCTCTAGATTTTAGAAATTATGCCAAAGCCCGGCTTTACCATTCAAACCTGCAGCATTTCAAATTATCTAATTTATAAAAATACATTGAGAATCAATGCTTCATAATGGAATGACTCCGCTCTTCAGTAGAAACAATTAATTTCCTCTGGGGTTTTTTTTAACTGACATATTCTCTTTTTTTAAACGAGAATTAGTTTAGTTCTTTTTGTTTGGAGCCTCGCCTGCCACTTTATTTCTCAATATCATCCTCGCTCCTCCGTCGAGAAATTCTCCACTGAACGCACCGGTTCTGACGGAGGAATTAAATAACATATATAGTGGAAATGTCAACATCTTTTTGATCTTGGGGTTAGGTGGGGCAGTTTAGTCCATCAAGAACGAACACACAGATCTGCTTCAGCTGATGTGAAGAAGGGTCTCGAACCGAAACGTCACCCCTTCCTTCTCTCCAGAGATGCTGCCTGTCCCACTGAGTTACTCCAGCATTTTGTGTCTATCTCAGCAGGGCACGGTCCCGCAGTTAACACCACACTCCAGACCTATCTAACCCCTTATTTGTGAAAGTTCCACACATATTTATCGATACTTTTTCCTGCAGTGTGCCCAGGCTACAGACACCACACTGAGCCCAAACTAAAACAATCCCAGTACTTATTGGTGTGTATGGTTTGACCGAGGACACGTGCAATTTGGCCGAGGCACTTCACTGTCCGTGTGCAGGAAGGAACTGCAGATGCTGGTTTACACCGACGATAGACACAAACATGCTGGAGTAACTCAGCGGACAGGCAGCGCCTCTGGAGAGAGGAATGGGTGATTTCGGGTCGGGGACCCTTCTTCACTCACTCCTTTCCCGTCGATGTGAACCTGTGGGGGGGGTGGGGCGAGGAATCGGGCATCGTGGGTAAGGGGAAGAGAGGTTTTACTGCTGAATTATGCGCAACATGAAGTGGGCGGTGATGTCCGTTTTTAAACTATCTCGTGTTCCCCCCCCCATCCCCACCGTGTTGGAAGAGAAAGGGGAGAGAGTTGTGCAAACAAACCACGGGAGACTGCATCTTTGGAGGGAAATTCATAAAATGAACACGGATGTTTTTCGGGCCGGGACCCTAAAGGTTGACTACCCATTTCCCAGATGCTGCCTGGCCGTTGGCTTCTTCCTGCAGTTTGCTTTTGTCCCAGACTCCAGTATCTGCAATCTCCTTGGCCTCCAAAGGGCAAAGTTGCTTGTGAAGCGAAGGTCGATATTGACCCATGCTTACTACGAAATCATAGCTGCAGTGCTTACGTATTTAGTTAAACCTGCACCTTAAACAGCTTCAAACTCTTCTTCCGTAGTTGGTGCCGACGGAATTGAAACGATTTTCCAAAGCACTCGGTTTGTGCTTCTGATTTAGTCACAACTTCCTCACTTGTATGAACAAAATGATCATTGAGCCCTCAACCTGCTCTTTCATCTCGACCAGTTCGCTCTTCACCTTTTCACCTCTTCTGACCGCTTAGAACGAGCAGGCGCGGAGACATCCGTCCACATTCAAAGATTTCATCTCCCATCTCCCCGCAGTGTGTAGACCTGACAGTTAATTCCATTAAAATATAACAAACCTCCGCCCACTGGTCTTCTAACTACGTGATGTGTGTTTCAAACAAATCATAAGTATAACTGCTCTGGCACTGGAGGGTGCGCATTTCAATAGATGCGGCCGCGCTGAATTTATCTTTAACTCAAAGCCACAGGATGGAGATGTCTTCTTTAACATTGTTGCGTTATTAAAACATACCTTCATTCACGGTTGGCTCAAGAGTAACGGGAGAGGCACTTGGTAACTCGGGAGAGGAAGTTGGAACATCGCAGCAATGACATACCCGTGGGAACTCGGTTAAACACTTGATCATAAACTTGAAGTCTCGTACACAACCACGAGTCTTTCACTCGGGGTACCTCGTGGGTCAACTCGCACCGTGAGACAGGGCCATTAGTGTGTAGGAAGGAACTACAGATGCTGGTTTAAACTGAAGATATACACAAAAAGCTGGACTAACTCAGAGAGACAGGCGGCATCTCTGGAGAGAAGGAATGGGTGACGTTTCGGCTGAGACCCTTCTTCAGTGTTGGAGTGAAAGTCAAATAACTCAACTTGCTGGAAATCTGAAATGGAAATAGAAAAAGCAGGAAGTACTCAGCAGGTCAGCCAGCGCCTGTGGATAGAAAAACAGAGTTAATGTTTCAGTTCAACAATCCAAGCTTCGACCTGAAATGTTAAACTTTGTTTCTCTTTCTACGGATGCTGTCTAATCTTCTGAACGTTTCCAGCATCGTCTGCTTTTATTACACCAGTATTTGTCCCGCTCTTCCAGTAGAGGTTACATTGGGTGAACTCCAGCAGGAATTCAAACCTATTAAATACAGACCTGTCTTGCAACAAACACTTTCTCAATCTGGAGTCATAGTCATACAGCACCGAAAAAGGCCCTTCAGCCCAACTCATCCATGCTAACCAAGATGCTCCTTTTAAGCTAGTCCCTATTACCCGACCATATCCTCTAAACCTTTCCTATCCTATAATATCCTCTAAACCTTTCCTATAACTGTCCAAATGCCTTTTAAACACTGTTGTAGTATTTCATTATTATTAATTATTTTTTAATTTTAACACTATCTGATTCTCGCTGAATCTTTGCGTCATTCCATGGTTCTTGAAGAACAGAATTAAGAATCTGGAACAGAAATTGGCATTAGCAAAATGTCATTTATTTTATTCCCCGTGTTAATTTATTTTATTCCTCATGGTCAAACTACCAAAATATTTGTAATACATAAAAGCCTGCATGGATCGTTATACCTGACTGTATAGAATATGCTGTTTTGTAATCCTACATTTTACATCACAGAATTTATGTTAATTTATTTAATCGAGGAATGTTAAATTATAGTATTTCCTCCATCAGATCTATAACGTGCAGAGTGATGAGAAATCTACTGAAGAAAATTCTGGTGAGGAAATCCAATTTACTTTTTCTTTTAATTTTGTAAATATTATATTTGCTCATCTCTGTTAATAAAGTCAATATTTATACCAGTCAGTTATGTGGGGAAGAGGGAGGGGATGTGGTTGGAAAATAAGATATTACCATTTTCAATACACTGTGGCCAGTTCCCATGTTCAGAAGACAGGAACACATCAGAGAGGCTTGGCCTAGGGTCAGGTAGAGGTGTCTCAGAAAAAGTCTGCCGGAATGAAAGAATTGTACTTGCTATTTCATATCAAATGAGGTCCCACTAGACAGCCCCAGAGGTCTACCCAGAGGTAGAACGCATTTTATCAGGATGCATCACAGCTAGGTTTGGGAATAACAGCATCCAAGGCTGCAAGAAATTGCGGAGAATTTCCCAGACAAACCAACCTCCCTTCCATTGGCACCATCTACACTTCACGCTGCCTCGACAAGGCCACCAGCATAATCAAGGACGAGTCTCACCCCGGTCACTCCCTCTTCTCCCCTCTCCCATCAGGTGAGAGACAGGTGTGAAAACGCACACCTCCAGATTCAGGGACAGTTTCTTCCCAGTTGTTATCCGTCAACTGAACCCATCCTATCACCAACTAGAGAGCGGTCCTGAGCTACTACCATCTACCTCATTGGAGACACTTGGGACTATCTTTAATTGGACTTTACTTGACTTTATCTTGCACTAAACCGGACTTTATCTTGCACTAAGCATTATTCCCTCTATCCTGTATCTCGAATCTGTGGACGGCTCGATTGTGATCATGCATAGTCTTGGACTGACTGGATAGCATGCAACAAAATGCTTTTATTGTACCTCGGTTCACAAGACAATCAGGTAGATTGGGTAGATGCAGTGAGTCTCTTGCTCAGAGTAGGGGAAGCGAGGACCAGAGGACATAGGCTCAAGGTGAAGGGGAAAATATTTTATTGGAATCTGAGGGGTAACCTATTCACACAAAGGGTGGTGAGTGTATGCCAGATGAGGTAGTTGAGGCTGGGACTATCCCAACATTTAAGAAACACTTAGACAGGTACCTGGATATGACAAGTTTGGAGGGATATGGACCAAGCGCAGGCAGGTGAGACTAGTGTAGCTGTGACATGTTGGCCGGTGTGGGCAAGTTTGACGGAAGGGCCTGGTTCAACACTGTATCATGCTATGACTCTAATAAACTAAAGTAAATTAAGTCATTTAGTGACTTTAGTGTAAGGAAACTTAGTATAAGGAAAGACACAAAAAACTTAGTGTAAGGAAAGACACAAAATGCAGGAGTTAAAGCCCTGTCCCACGGTACGAGTTCATTCCAAGAGCTCTCCCGAGTTAAAAAAAAATCAAACTCGTGGTAAGCACGGAGAATGAACGTAGCGGGTACGTCGGAGCTCGGGGACGTCTCTTAGCGCTAACGGCAGGTACTCGGGAAGACTCGCTAACGGCAGGTAAGCACGGGAAGACTCGTAAAGATTTTTCAACATGATGAAAAATGTCCACGAGAGCCCCGAGTACCGACGAGTGGCCATTACTGTAAATCTCCGAGTTCAAATCAGGGCAAACTCGGGAGAGCTCTTGGAATTAACTCGTACCGTGGGACAGGGGTTTAAGTCAGTGGATCAGGCAGCATCGCTGGAGAACATGGATAGGTGACATTTCGGGTCAGGACTTTTCTTCACACTGATTGCGGGGGAGGGAGGAACGGGAAAGAAAGCTGGAAGGGAGGAGGGACAGGACAGAGCATGGCCAGTAATAGGTGACTGCAGGCGAAGGGGGGGGGGGGGGGGTTTGATAGGCAGATAAAGGGACAAAGATCAGGGATGAATAGACATGCAGCACAGAACACCACAGGAAATCCTTCTTCCCTGCGGCTATCAAACATTACAACTCCTCCCCCCTTCATGGGGCCGACTGATTCCCCCCCCCCCCCACTCCCCCCCCCCCCCCCACCCCCCCCCCACCCCCCCCCCCCCCCCCCCCCCCCCCCCCCCCCCCCCCCCCCCCCCCCCCCCCCCCCCCCCCCCCCCCACCCCACCCCCCCCCCCCCCCCACCCCCCCCCCCCCCCACCCCCCCCCCCACTGGACTTTCCACTCATCACTTTAATTTCATGTTTCATGGATCCTGTTGGGTTTTGTTTTGACTGTTGGCAGACCAATTTCCCTCCTGGGATGAATAAAGTTCTATCGTATCGTATGGTATAGTAAGCCCAAAAGAAAAGGATAAAAGAGTTGTAAATTCTTAAGCTTGGGGATAGAAAATGTGTGAATTGTGTCGCCATTGGAAATGATGCAGGCTGAGGGGGAGGAGGGGAGAAAGCAGTGCCAGATCAGCTAGGGTTCAGAGGAGCGGAGTTGGTCAGGGGGAGGAGAAAGATGGTGAGAGGTTCATGTGAAAGAAAGAACAAGGTGAAGGGGGCATTTTTTGGATTACTTACCTAAAATTGGAGAATTCAGAGAGATTTTGAAAACTATAAAATGCTTATGGTTTTGCTATTTAAAGATGGATTTAATCACCTTGGAGGAAGCTTCTCTGGTTTGATTCCTTGGATGAAGTCGATTCCATCTTGAAATAAATGAACAGATTGGGCACAGATCTTGTGGGCTGAAGGGCCTGTTCTTGTCCTGCCCTGGTTTATGTTCTATATCTTTCTCTCTCACAGATTCACAATCACTGAGACATAAAGATAGACGAAAAGGGTCCATTGATGTCAGATCCATAACATCAAAAAGAAGTGATGGTAAGAACACCTTTATTGAATTTTTATTTAGCTATATGTTCAAAATAATGCTGAGACCAATGGCATATGGACCTTAGATGAAGATATGCATTTGGAACGTTATAATGACAACTAGCTGCCTGAACTGTACCACGCCACCATTACAGTTCAGTTACAGTAACAGCAGCAAATTGCAGACAGTCTCACCACCAACATACTCTGATTGGTGTGAAGTTACTGTAGTTTTAAAAGATTGGGGAATTGAAGGCTATGGGGAACAGGCACAGAAGAGGAGTTGTTTAGTTTAGTTTAGTTTAGTTTGGTGTATTGACACATGTACCGAGGTACAGTGAAAAGCTTTGCGCTCATTACAATCATTGATTGTAATGAGTGGCGGGGCAGGCTCAAGAGACCTGATGGTGGACTCCTGGCCCAATTTTCTTGTCCTCCTGTGGATTTTGTAGCGGGTGCAAATTAAATTAAATTCACTGAAAGAAAAGTTAAATCCTGTCATTTTAAGTCTAAGCATACATTGAACAAATTATAAATGTCACTTTGATCAATCACTGTGATACTGAAAATTAAGTATTACATGAGGAGGGATTTCTTCAGTCAGAGGGTGGAGAATCTGTGGAATTCATTGCCACAGATGGCCGCGGAGGACGAGTCAATGGATATTTTTAAGGCATAGATTGGCAGATTCTTGATGAGTACGGGTGTCAAGGGTTACGGGGAGAAGACAGGAGAATGGGGTTGAGAGGGAGAGATAGATCAGCCATGATTGAATGGCAAAGTAGACTCGATGGGCCAAATGGCCTAATTCTGCTCCTATGACATGAACTCATGTACTTATATGTGGAGTATCATTTCTTGATCCACCAATTGTTGTCAGGTATTTTTTTTTTTTTTAATTTTAACTTATTCTTTCTCTTCTAACTTAATCAATTATTTCAGCCCCATTAAAATGAGATACAAAGTGCCAAATAATGCCCCTGTCCGACTTAGGAAAACTGAACGGAAACCTCTGGAGACTTTGCGCACCACCCAAGGTTTCAGTGCGGTTCACGGAGGTTTTTGTCCTCCGGCAACCACCTTCAACTAGCATCGCAACCGGCTTCGACTAAAAAATTACCGATTTTTAAAACGGAAACCACTTTCGACCAAAAACCTCCGGGAACCTCTGTGGGTGATCACTGGACAGCGTGGACCCAGTTGGCCGAAGGGCCTGTTTCTACGCTGTATCTCTAAAAATGCTCTTCACCAGCTCATGCTGAGGGCAGGATCATTATTTGAAGAGCTAATTTTGCATTGATGTTGTATTATTGAGTTCATATTAAAGCTGTATCTATCATATGCTACAAAGTGCCCCAATTTCTGATCAAACATGAGTATGTGATCAGTGTGAATATCTGCAAGAATCATCTTCAATACTCATTTCAGCTGGAAGTTCACACAATCGACGACATTCCTCAATGGCCAGAATTCATTCAATGACAATCGAAGCTCCAATTACAAAGGTAAGTTGGCAATTACTTCTTAAAAAGGTAACATACTTTCCTTGAACCAAGTATGTTTTAAAGATTTTATCAGGCCTTGTCCGAGGGAACTGTGCTATTTTGTACTATATGGGCGGCACGGTGGGGTAGCGTTAGAGTTACTGATTGGCTTGGTATATGTGTATAAATGTGAAAAAAATTGTCCCTAGTGTGTGTATAGTAGTATTAATGTGCAGGGATCGCTGGTCAGTGCGGACCCGGTGGGACGAAGGGCCTATCTCCGCGCTGTATCTCTAAACTAAACTAAACTCAATTAAATGAAACCCGTACCCTGCACCTGTCTTTACTCAGATTAGCACAAATACAAAATAGAACAGAATTACCCCTTACAATTGGCGTAGTCGGCAGGATTACGCACAGGATGACCATCAACAATGTGGCTCCTAATCGGATGAGTGGGTTTAAATTTACCACCCATAGTTAGAGGAACAGATTGTTGCCGGGTTGTATTGTTTGTAAGTTGTAGTATCGAAAGAACAAAGTGGAGGAAAATAACTGTCTTATTTTGTGTTTGCGCCTATCTGAGTAACGCCAGATACAGGGTACAGGCAATGCACAAAATTCCCCTCCAAAAGGCCTTAACACATTTGTTAATAATTTCTCAGTGCCCTTAAAATAGTCAACCATTTTCCCACCTTGAAATTTGTATCCTGCAAATATCTCAGCCAATAGCTCCATGTAGCATCAGCTTTTGCACACACATAGTGGCGGCATGGTAGCGCAGCAGATAGAGCTGCTTCCTCACAGCGCCAGACACTCGGGTTCAATCTTGCCCTCGGGTGCTATCTGTCGAGAGTTTGCATGTTCTCTCTAAGGTCGCGTGGGTTTCCTCCGTCATCCAAAAGGCGTGTGGATTTGTAGGTTGATGAGTATGCGTATATATACACATACAAAAACTGAACTTTTTTTTCTCGCGTTTATTATATTGTTTGCAATGTACTATGTTTACAAAGTCTATTGTGCTGCTGCAAGCAAGAATGTCATTGTTCTATCTGGGATATATGACAATAAAACACGCTTGACTCAACCGACAATAGACAATAAACAATAGGTGCAGGAATAGGCCATTCGGCCCTTCGAGCCAGCACCGCCATTCAATGTGATCATGGCTACCATCAGTACCCCGTTCCTGCCTTCAAACCATATCCCTTGACTCTGCTATCTTTAAGAGCTCTTGACTAATTGACCTCTGTAAATTGCTCCAATGGTGTTGGGAGCGGGTGAGAAAGCAGGATAACACTGAGCTAGTGTGAATGGGTGATCGCTGTTTGGCATGGACCCAGTGGGCCGAAGGACCTTTTCCCTATCTGTATCTACCAATTAGTAAATGCACATGCACCTTGTTGATTCCAGTTTTGAAAATGCAAAAGCCTTTTAGCAATGTCATTCTTTTTCTCCATTTTTCATAGGTCATCAATATAATTAACACTGCCCAGGAGACCAGTCCAGTAACTGTTGCAGAAGCCTTGGACAGAGTGCTGGAAATACTGAGGACCACTGAACTCTACTCACCACAGCTCAGCACGAAGGACGATGATCCCCACACCAGTGATCTAGTCGGCGGCCTCATGACTGTGAGTTAAGCCCCTGTCCCACTTAGGAAACCTGAACGGAAACCGTGTGCCCCGCCCAAGGTTTCCCTGAGGTTCCCAGAAGTTCCCGTGAGGTTCCCGGGGGTTCCGGTCACTCTTCATGAGTCACCAGAGGTTCTGGTCAATTGCCTGGAAAGCCTCAACCGAAGTGTGAGCTGAATCTACTGACCAAAGCCAACCACGCACACACACACACACACACACACACACACACACACACACACACACACACACACACACACACACACACATGCACACACACACACACACACACACACACACACACATGCACACACACACACACACACACACACACACACATGCACACACACACACACACACACACACACACACACCACACACACACTCACACACACACACACACACACACACACACACACACAACACACACACACACACACACACACACACACACACACACACACACACACACACACACACACACACACACACACACACACACACACACACACACACACACACACACACACACACACACACACACACACAGGTGGGGGCCAGGGACAGCGGAGGAGCGTTTTCTGCATGTTGAAGAAGAAAGTAAACGGCTGCCACAGAGCACGGTAAGTCCTTTTTTTGTTTTTTATTAATATCTTTATTTATTAGCGGTACTGTAAGTTACATCAGTGTACATCCCCTGTATTGTATTACAGTCATTGTACCCTTTAATTTTATTTTTTTATTTTAAGGCTTTAGAAAAGAGAGAATAGAGAGAAAAATAGCAGCAAAGAAAGTAGAAAAGTGAAAAAGAGATGTGAAAGTGCAAAAGCGTGACAGAGGGAAAGGAAACCCTTGAAGAGTTAGAAACGGGAATTAAGAGATAGACCCTGGAGAGGAAAAAAAGAAAAAAAAAGGGAAAAATAGAGAAAGAAAGAAGAAAAGCCAGTTACTTTATTATAAACATCTCGCAAAAGGAATCTACCAACTCGACAGTTTTTCTTCCCCCTTTACCAAGACCCGACACCAGTACTTTTTTGAGGTATTCTTGCACCTTATCCTTGTAATAGATTTATAAATGCAGACCACGTCTTATAGAAACAGTCTGCTAGTCGGAGTCTCATATCTTCCAAGTGTAGTGTTTCGAACATAGTTGAGATCCACATATTGACAGTTGGTACCGGAGAATTTTTCCAGAATTTTAAGATTAGCTTTTTTCCAGTTATTAAGCCATATTCAAGTAGAGTCTTTTGAAACACATTTAATTCGGGGCAATCTTCCGATATCCCAAAGATTATCCAGTCTGCTTCCGGGGTCAGTTTTATTTTAAATATTTTTGTGAAAATTTCAAAAATTTCAGTCCAAAATGTTTGAATTTTTGTACAAAATACAAATGAGTGCGCTATATTAGCTTCTTGACATTGACATTTATCACATATAGGTGAGACGTTGGGAAAAAGTTTACTTATTTTAGTTTTTGAATAGTATAATCTGTGTAGGATTTTAAATTGTATTAAGGTGTGTGTCTTACATTAATTGAACATTTATGCACGTTTAATAAATATTCTTCCCACCTTTCTTTGGGAATTTTTATACTTAATTATTTTTCCTAGTCTCTCCTGATACCATCTGTTGTTGGTATTTCTGCATTTAGAAAAATATTCTATATATATATATGATATTAGGTTTGCTGATTCTGCCTTTGTATTCATTACCTCTTCCAGTAAATCTGGAGACATATTGTGATAATCTTGTGCGTATTTTTTCAGATAGTCACAGATTTGGAAATATTTAAAATACTGATTGTTTCCCAAGTTGTATTTTAGTTGTATTTGTTTAAATGATAATAGTTTTCCCGATTCATACACATCTACGAAGATTTTAATTCCAGCTCTTTCCCATTGTATAAATGCTTTATCTATAGTTGAAGGTTTAAATGAGGGTTTTTTTACCGATAGGAGATAAGAGAGATAAATTTCTTAATTTTAGATTGTGTTTTATTTGTTTCCAAATTCTGATTGTACTGTATATAATTGGATTATTGTTGTAATTTTTATTATTCATCGATATTGGAGAGAGAAGGATTGCTCCAATATTATAAGGAGAGCAATCCTCTCTCTCCATAATCGTCCAATCCGATTGTTGTGGAGAGTTATCCAGCAATTGGATCATGTTTCTGATATTTACAGACCAGTAGTAATACAGAAAGTTGGAGTGCTAATCCCCCTACTACTTTGGGTTCATTCAGATGAGCTGTTTGTATTCTGTGGGATTTATAATCCCAAATAAAATTTGTGATATCCGAGTCCTTTAGAGAGTGCGAGAGGGAGGGAGAGAAGGACAGAGAAGGGGACAGAGAAGGGGACAGAGAAGGGAGAGAGAAGGGGAGAGAGAAGGGGAGAGAGACAGTTTTAGGAAGTTTAATAAAGTTAGCGGGCATTTTACCTTCTGGCGGATCTTCTAGGTCCTGAAAACCAAATAAGATTTCTTTGCTGAAAACTCACATGAGCCAATCAGAATGGCCGGTCAGTGAAGGCCTTCGACTGGCTGGAAGTAAAAATGCAACCCCACCACTGGCTTCGTCAAAACGGCAACCTATTTTTAGTTGCGGCCGGTTTTGTTTTTTTTAAAATAATCGCAGGAAGATAGCAGAAGCCGCGATTACGCGGAAACCACTTTCCACAAATAGGGAGAGTGACCGGAACCTCCAGGAACCTCATGGAAACCTTGGGTGGGGCACAAGGTCTCCAGAGGTTTCCGTTCAGGTTTCCTAAGTGGGAAGATCCGCCATAAGTTAAAATGCCCGCTAACTTTTATTAAACTTATTAAAACTGTCTCCCCCCGTTCTCCCCCCTTCTCTCCCGCGCTCTCTAAAGGACTTACCGTGCTCTGTGGCAGCCGTTTACTTTCTTCTTCAACACACAGAAAGCGCTCCTCCGCTGTCCCTGGCCCCCACCTTCGCGGTGTGTGTGTGTGTGTGTGTGTGTGTGTGTGTGTGTGTGTGTGTGTGTGTGTGCGCGTGTGTGTGTGCGCGTGTGTGTGTGTGGTCGGCAGCAAAGATCCTATAGGATCTTTGGTCAGTAGATGCAGCTCACGCTTCGGTTGAGGCTCTCAACCTCTGGTGACTCACGGAGAGTGACCGGAACCTCTGGAAAACTCACAGAAACCTTGGGTGGGGCACACGGTCTCCAGAGGTTTCCGTTCAGGTTTCCTAAGTGGGACAGGGGCTTTAGTTAGTAAGGAACGCCTTTCAGATTTACACATTACACATTTAACTCCGTGCAGCACTTGTCAGTAGAGTATTTGCTTGTGGCAGAGTTTTTCCCCTCTCTTCCCTATGACCTGCGTGGGTTTTCTCCGAGGTCTTCAGTTTCTTCCCACACTCCAAAGACGTACAGGCGTGCAGGTAAACTGGCTTGGTGTACGTGTAAATTGTCCTTAGGATAGTGTTAATATGTGGGGATCGCTGGTTGGTGCAGACCCCGTGGGTCCTGTTTCTGCGCTGTATCTCTAAAAGTGAAACTAAAAACCTGTGCCCTGCCTGGATGTGCATCCGTTTCTCCCTCCCTCCCCCCTCCGTCCCCTTCCACCTACAGTATATCCCTTCCTTTGGTTTTCCTGTACGGTGGTACAGCGGTAGAGTTGCTGCCTTCCAGCGCCGGAGACCTGGGTACGATCCAGACTATGTGTGGCGTCTCTACGGAGTCTGTACGTTCTCCCCGTGACCACGTGGGTTTTCTCCGGGTGCTCCAGTTTCCTCCCACACCCCAAAGACGTATAACTTTGTACATTGATTGGCTTTGGTAAATTGTAAAATTGTTCCTAGTGTGTAGGATAATGTTAGTGTACGGGGTGGACTCAGTGGGCCGAAGGGCCTGTTTCCATACTGCATCTCTAAAGTCAAAGTCTATAGTAAAATCATGCCTCTTCTATACTTATAGCTTTATCTCACATATTTTGTCTTTTGTGTTTTGGCCATTGCCCCCCCCCCCCCCCCCCCCCCCCCCCCATCAGCCTCTCCTCCAGCTTTCTCACCCACCCCCCTCACCACCCTGACAATCAGTTTAAAGAATGGTCCCGAACCAAAACACCAAATCTGAAGAGGGGTCCCAACCTGAACACTCTCCTATTCATGTTCTCCAGAGATGCTGCCTGACCCATTACTGTGTAAACCTACAGTTTGGCGTGTTTCAAATGAGGTTTGCGGAATTAAAGTTTAACTCTTCCCAATTCCATCAGGATTTTTCACCTGACGGAGGCAAAAATAATGGGGCCGATTGGGAGAAAAATATTGGATCATTCTACATAATCCGAGCTCATTGAAAGAAAACAATCAAGAACCCTCTGTCTACAAATTGGATGGCATCCCCCTATTTGAAAGCTGATTAAGCCCGTGTTATGGCTCACAGCAATTATGTTGGGACAAATCATGCCAACCATGGAATCCTACCTGGCCCTTCCTTGCGTGAATCATCCTTGTGACCCCAATGTACCCCCGCAGGGCGGCACGGTGGCGCAGAGGTAGGGTTGCTGCCTCACAGCGCCAGAGACCCGAGTTCGATCCTGACGACTGGGGCTGTCTTTACAGAGTTTGTACGTTCTCCCCGTGACCTGCAAGGGTTTTCTCCGCGATCTCCGGTTTCCTCCCACACTCCAAAGACGTACAGGTTTGTAGGGTAATTGGCTTTTGCAAATTGTCCCTGGAGTGTAGGATAGAATTAGCATACGAATGATCGCTGGACGGCGCATACTCAGTGGGCCACTTGACCTGTTTGCTCACTGTGTCTCTAAATTAAACTAAATTAAAGATGCATGGGTGAAGTACCCCTATACAAACATTACAAGGGAATGGGAACCGTTTTGTCCGAGGATATTCGGCATTGATGCGCAGGGGGCAATAAGGTCTAAGGCCTGAAGTGTTGGCATGGTCACCCTACAAAGGAGTCAACGTTTCACCCCTTCCCACCAACCCTGCATGGAACCCATGAATCATGTCAAACCATCTGGTCACCACCAGAATCCCTGGTCTCTGGCACCCTCCCCCAAATGGTCACCATCCCTCTCCCCACTTCACTTCCCCTTCCCTTCCCCCCTCGCCCTCCTTCCTCCTCTTGTCCCTTCTGCTCCTCTCCTCTTCCATCCCCCTTCCTCTCAGTACTACCCCCCCTACACCTTTATTCCCCCTTTTTGCCCTTCCCCCCCCCCTCCCATTCACTCCCCCTCCCTACCCCCATCTTCCCCTTAATCCTCTTCATCATTTCCCCCTCCCCCTCATTTTCCCCTTCCCTTCTCCCGATCATCCACTCTCCCTCCACGCCCCCCCCCCCCCCCCCCCCCCCCCCCCCCCCCCCCCCCCCCCCCAGCTCAATTTGATGCTACTCATGTTATTTATAATGTTTACATATTCTGTCGTGCTGCAGCAAGGAAGAATGTCATTGTTCTATCTGGGACACATGACAATAAAACACTCTCGACACTTGACATGCCACTGCTGATAATATTCACGTTGACTTCCCTGCCAGTATGATATAGATTAACCTCCCATCACTACCCCACTACCCCTCCCTCTCCCACGTTGAAGGCAGGTATTCCCTTTCACTGCTCTCTGGCTGGTTTCCAAACCACCCTCTCAACGCTGCTTTGTTTGTCACATATGCAACTACACAGTTAAATCTTTTTGCATATATTTTTTATATATTTTGCATATATTTACATATACCATGTTTTGGCGCCATTTCCAAAGTCCGGTCAGCCCGCTCGCTCGATGTACTGGAGCAATTATCGTGTCATAGAGTGAAACAGTGTGGAAACAGGCCCTTCGGCCCAATTTTCCCACACTGGCTAACAATGTTCCAGCTACACTAGTCCCACCTGCCTGCGCTTGGTCCATATCCCCCCAAACTTGTCCTATCCATGCACCTGTCTAACTGTTTATTAAACATTGTGATAGTCACAGCCTCAACTACCTCCTCTGGCAGCTTGTTCCATACACCCACCGCCCTTTGTGTGAAAATGTTACCCCTCAGATTTATTTTAAATCTTTTCCCCTTCACGTTGAACCTATGTCCTCTGGTTCACGATTCCCCTACTCTGGGTGCATCTACCCGATGTATTCCTCTCATGATTTTATACACCTCTATAAGTTCACCCCTCATCCTCCTGCGCTCCAAGGAATAGAGACCCAGCCTTCTCAACCTATCCCTGTAGCTCAGACCATCTAGTCCTGGCAACACCCTAGTAAATCTTCTCTGAACCCTTTCACGCTTGACTATATCTTTCCTATAACATGTTGCCCAGAACTGTGTATAGTGCTCTAAATGCAGTCTCACCAACCTCTTATACAACTGCAACATGACCTCCCAACTTCTATATTCAACACATAATCTAATGAAGGCCAATGTGCCAAAAGCCCTTTTTGACCACCTTATCTACCTGCTACTCAACCTTCAAGGAACCATGCACCTGCACTCCTAGATCCCTCTGCTCTACAACACTCCCCAGTGACCCACCATCCACTGTGTAGGTCCTACCCTTGTTAGACGTTCCAAAATCCAACAACTCACAATTCATATGTATTAAATTCCATCAACCATTCCTCTGCCCACCTGGCCAATCGATCCAGATCCTGCTGCAATCGTTCACAACCATCTTCACTATCTGCAAAACCACCCATCTTTTGTATCATCAGCAAACTAGCTAATCTTGCCCTGTATAGAGGAGATTTACTAGAATGTTGCCAGGGTTCCAGCAACTATGTTACAGAGAAAGGTTGAACAAGTTAGGTCTTTATTCTTTGGAGCGCAGAAGGTTAAGGGGGGACTTGATTGAGGTCTTTAAAATGATGAAAGGGATAGACAGAGTTGACGTGGATACGTTTTTCCCATTGAGGGTAGGGAAGATTCAAACAAGAGGGCATGACATGAGAATTAAGGGACAGAAGTTTCGGGGTAACGTGAGGGGGAACTTCTTTACTCAGAGGGTGGTGGCTGTGTGGAATGAGCTTCCAGCAGAAGTGGTGGAGGCAGGATCGATTTTAACATTTAAGAGTAAAGTGGATAGGTATATGGACGTGAAGGGAATGGAGGGGTATGGTCTGAGTGCAGGTAGATGGGACTAGGGGAAAACAAATGGTCGGCACGGACTGGAAGGGCCGAGAGGGCCTGTTTCCGTGCTGTAATTGTTATATGGTTATATGGTATGTTCTCATCCAAATCATTGATGTAGATGACAAACAGTAACGGGCCCAGCATCGAACCCTGAGGCACACCACTAGTCACAGGCCTCCAGTCCGAGAAGCAATCTTCCACCATCACCCTCTGCTTCCTTCCACGGAGCCAATTTGCTATCCATTCAGCTATCTCTCCTTGGATCCCATGCGATCTAATCTTCCAGAGCAGAAGGAGTTACTCCAGCACTTTGTATCTTTTCTGGTAAAGCAGCATCTGCAGTTCCTTCAAGAGAGTTTATTGTCATGTGTCCGAGATAGGACAATGACATTCTTGCTTTGCTTCAGCACACCAGAACATAGTCGGCACGAATACAGAACAGATCAGTGTGTCCATATACCATTGTATAAATATATACATGAATAAATAAACTGATAAAGTGCAAATAAACAGATAATGGGCTATTAATGTTCAGTGTTTTGTCCAAGCCGAGTTTAATAGCCTGATGGCTATTCAAGTTCTCTTGAACTCTTGAACTAGCATCTGCAGTTCCTTGGGTCTACTTAGAATCCAAAAGTGTGCTAGTTTCACCTAGTTTTGAACATAAGGTTAATCTTCTTTTTAAACTTTTCAGGATGGATTAAGAAGATTGTCAAGCAACGAATATATTTCCTCTAAAAGTAAGTTTGAATGTTCCATTATCATGTTTTTAAATTTTGAAAATAAGTTGCTGAATTTTAGCTAATTGTCTTTTGTTGCTTCTTGTGTTGCATTATTTTAAGTGGAAAATAGTGAGAACTCTTAAGATGTAATCCAAGATCTATCTTCATGTCATACAGCAGGCAGTGAATAAAGCGAATGGTATGTTGGCCTCATAACAAGAGGAGTTGAGTATAGGAGCAAAGAGGTCCTGCTGCAGTTGTATAGGGCTGTAGTGAGACCACACCTGGAGTATTGTGTGCAGTTTTGCTCCCCTAATTTGAGGAAGGACATTCTTGCTCTTCAGGGAGTGCAGCGTAGGTTTACAAGGTTAATTCCCGGGAAGGCGTGACTGTCATATGCTGAGAGCATGGAGCAGCTGGGCTTGTACACTCTGGAGTTTAGAAGGATGAGAGGGGATCTTATTGAAACATATAAGATTGTTAAGGGTTTGGACACTAGAGGCAGGAAACATGTCCAGAACCAGGGGCCACAGTTTAAGAAAAAGGGGAAATCCATTTAGAACGGAGACGAGGAAACACTTCTTCACACAGAGAGTTGTGAGTGTGAAATTCTCTGCCTCAGAGGGCGGTGGAGGCCGGTTCTCTGTATACTTTCAAGAGAGAGCTAGATAGAGCTCTTAAAGATAGCGGAGTCAAGGGATATGGGGAGAAGGCAAGAATGGGGTACTGATTAGGGATGATCAGCCATGATCACATTGAATGGCGGTGCTGGTTCGAAGGGCCGAATGGCCTACCCCTGCACCTATTGTCTAATGTCTATAGTGAATTAAATTAATGAAACTTTGCTGCATTGTTGCAAGAATTTCCTTCCTTCACTAGGAAGAGCAGATTTTTAGCACATGTTGATTTACTCCAGCACTTCGTGTTTTATTTTGCCTCTATTCCCATGGTGTCAGAAGTTATGGGGAGTGCTGGTTAGAGAGGAGATTAACGCAATAGAAAGCAAGGACATTAGCTTGGAGGATGTGGAATCGATATGGGTGGAGCTGCGAAACACTAAGGGGCAGAAAACGCTAGTGGGTGTTGTGTACAGGCCACCTAACAGTAGTAGTGGAGTTGGGGATGGCATCAAACAGGAAATTAGAACTGCTTGCAACGAAGGTAAAACCGTTATAATGGGTGACCAATCTACATATAGATTGGGTGAATCAAATTGGCAGGGGTGCTGAGGAAGAGGATTTCTTGGAATGTATGCGGGATAGTTTTCTAAACCAACATGTAGAGGAACCAACGAGAGAGCAGGCTATTCTAGACTGGGTATTGAGTAATGAGGAAGGGTTAGTTAGCAGCCTTGTTGTATGTGGCCCCTTGGGCGAGAGTGACCATAATATGGTTGAGTTCTTCATTAGGATGGAGAGTGACATTGGTAATTCAGAAACACGGGTCCTGAACTCAAAGAAAGGTAACTTTGAGGGTATGAGACGTGAATTGGCCAAGATAGACTGGCAATTGATTCTTGAAGGGTTGACAGTGGATATGCAATGGAAGGCATTTAAAGACTGCATGGATGAACTACAACAATTGTTTATCCCAGTATGCCACAAGAATAAATCAGGGAAGGTAGCGCATCCGTGGATAACAAGGGAAATCAGGGATAGTATCAAAGCAAAAATGAAATTAGCCAGAAAAAGCAGCCTACCAGAGGACTGGGAGAAATTCAGAGACTAACAGAGGAGGACAAAGGGCTTAATTAGGAAAGGGAAAATGGATTATGAAAGAAAAATGGCAGGAAACATAAAAACTGACTGCAAAAGTTTTTATCGATATGTGAAGCGAAAAAGATTAGTTAAAACAAATGTAGGTCCCTTGCAGTCAGAAACAGGTGAATTGATCATGGGGAACAAGGACATGGAAGACTAATTGAATAACTACTTTGGTTCTGTCTGCACTAAGGAAGACATAAATAATTTGCCGGAAATAGCAGGGGATCGCGGGTCAAATGAGATGGAGGAACTGAGTGAAATCCAGGTTAGCCGGAAAGTGGTGTTAGGTAAATTGAATGGATTAAAGGCCGATAAATCCCCAGGGCCAGATAGGCTGCATCCCAGGTTACGTAAGGAAGTAGCCCCAGAAATAGCAGATGCCTTAATGATAATTTTTCAAAACTCTTTAGATTCTGGAGTAGTTCCTGAGGATTGGAGGGTAGCTAATGTAACCCCACTTTTTAAAAAGGGAGGGAGAGAGAAAATGGGGAATTACAGACCAGTTAGTCTAACATCGGTAGTGGGGAAAATGCTAGAGTCAGTTATTAAAGATGGGATAGCAGCGTATTTGGAAAGTGGTGAAATCATTGGACAAAGTCAGCATGGATTTACGAAAGGTAAATCATATCTGACGAATCTTATTGAATTTTTTGAGGATGTAACTAGTGGATAAGGGAGAAGCAGTGGATGTGTTATATCTGGACTTTCAGAAGGCTTTCGACAAAGTCCCACACAAGAGATTAGTATACAAACTTAAAGCACACGGTATTGGCAGTTCAGTATTGATGTGGACAGAGAACTGGCTGGCAGACAGAAAGCAAAGAGTAGGAGTGAACGGGTCCTTTTCAGGATGGCAGGCAGTGACTAGTGGGGTGCCGCAAGGCTCAGTGCTGGGACCTCAGCTATTTACAATATATATTAATGATTTGGACGTGGGAATTAAATGTAACATCTCGAAGTTTGCGGATGCCACGAAGCTGGGGGGCAGTGTTAGCTGTGAGGAGGATGCTAGGACGCTGCAAGATGACTTGGATAGGCTGGGTGAGTGGGCAAATGCATGGCAGATGCAGTATAATGTGGATAAATGTGAGGTTATCCACTTTGGTGGCAAAAACAGGAAGGTAGACTATTATTGGAATGGTGACCGATTAGGAAAAGGGGAGATGCAATGAGACCTGGGTGTCATGGTACACCAGTCATTGAAAGTAGGCATGCAGGTGCAGCAGGCTGTGAAGAAAGCGAATAGTATGTTAGCATTCATAGCAAAAGGATTTGAGTACAAGAGCAGGGAGGTTCTACTGCAGTTGTACAGGGTCTTGGTGAGGCCACACCTGGAGTATTGCGTACAGTTTTGGTCTCCTAATCTGAGGAAGGACATTCTTGCGATAGAGGGAGTACAGAGAAGGTTCACCAGACTGATTCCTGGGATGGCAGGACTTCCATATGAAGAAAGACTGGATAGACTCGGCTTGTACTCGCTGGAATTTAGAAGATTGAGGGGGGATCTCATAAAGACTTACAAAATTCTTAAGGGGTTGGACAGGTTAGATGCAGGAAGATTGTTCCCGATGTTGGGGAAGTCCAGGACAAGGAGTCACAGTTTAAGGATAAGGGGGAAGTCTTTTAGGACCGAGATGAGAAAATCGTTTTTCACACAGAGTGGTGAATCTGTGGAATTCTCTGCCACAGAAGGTAGTTGAGGCCAGTTCGTTGGCCATATTTAAGAGGGAGTTGGATGTGGCCCTTGTGGCTGAAGGGATCAGGGGGTATGGAGAGAAGGCAGGTACAGGATACTGAGTTGGATGATCAGCCATGATCATATTGAATGGTGGTGCAGGCTCGAAGGGCCGAATGGCCTGCTCCTGCACCTAATTTCTATGTTTCTATGAGATGCAGAGTCATGGGGGCCTTGTATAATTTCAGCAAAGTTTCTCTATTCTTAGAGAAGCAAGGAACAGTAGATGCTGGTTTACAAAAAAAAAAGAAAGTAACAAATCCAACATATTATCCTCCAACATTTCCCTCACCTCCAACGGGATCCATCACGAGTCACATCTTCCCATCTCCACGTCTTTCTGCCTCTCACAGAGACCGTTCCCTCCGCAACTCCTCGGTTCGCTCATCTGTTCCCACCCAAACCACCCTCTCCGCGGGTACAATCCCCTGCAACCGTAGGAGATGCAACACCTGTCCTTACACCGACTCCGTCCTATCAATTCAGAGACCCAGCAGTCCTTCCCGGTGAGACAGAGGTTCACATGCATCTCCTCCAAACCTCATCTACTGCATCCGATGTTCCCGATGTGTCCTCCTTTACATCGGTGAGGCGAGGCGACCATTTCGCGAACACTTGCGCTCGGTCCACCAAGGCCTACACAATCTCTTGGTTGCTAACCAATTTAACTCCCCTTCCCATTCCCAAACTGACCTTTCTACCCTGGGCCTCTTCACAGCCAGAGTGAGGCCACACACAAACTGGAGGAACAGCACCTCATATTCTTACTTACGGTATGTTCCACACAACAGTAAGAACATTGAATTCTCCAATTTTAGGTGACTAACTTATAACACCCCCCCCCGGCCCATTCTCCCCGCCCCCCTCCCCCTTTAACTCTCTCTCTTCCCTATGCCTAACTGGACTTGCACCCATTTCTGTCTCCCTCCCCTTCCACATATATTAATTTCTCTGGCTTCACGATTGCAGCTTTTATCCTTATCTCACCATTTTTCTCTTTTCATCTTTGGCCTTTGTCCTTTGTCCATCCAGCTGAATATCAAACCCCCTCCCTTCACCTGAATCCCGGCTTTGTCCTGCCACTCCTGTCTCCCGGCATTCTTCCCCCCCAACACCCCCTACCTTGCAACCGACCACCACCATCGGTCTGAAGAAGGGTCCCGACCCGAAACGTCACCTATCCATATTCTCCAGAGATGCTGTCGGACCCGCTGATTTACTCCAGCACTTGGTGTCTTATTTTGTCAGAGGTTATGGGGAGAAGGCAGGAGAATGGGGTTGGGAGGACGTGATAGATCAGCCATGATTGAATGGCAGAGTAGACTTAATGGGCCAAATGCCCTAACTCTACTTCTATCACTTATGACCTTACGACTTATGACCTTATACTCTTGAAGCAAAGGACAACAAGCAGTTTGCCTCTTATTCTTAAGAGCAGCACACAGCACATAAGCACAGCCTGGGTAAGGGTACTTTAAGAATGAAGATAACGTATGTATGTTGCTACCGTATATGTGGAATAAATGTGGAAGATGTTGCAGGCATCGTCCATGGATAGAGACACAGTCAATGCTTCACAGTATAATTATGTTCCCTGCTTTTTATTGCGACGTGTAGCCTGTCGACTGATTGAGAAGTCTGACGCACTGCTCTGGACTTCACTTGATGGGCAGATTGAAGAAGAACCAGGTACTGACACACAAGCATGTTTTGCCAATCCACAATTAAATAATTTCTAATTATCTTGCAGTTGTTTTCCTTTCCCCTTTTCAATGAAACTCATCATCAATTCAATGATTCAATGTTACTCTATTGCCACATGTACCCAGGTACAGTGAAATAACCCGGTAAAGCAGACCTCACGTAGGCAATACACAAGTATCGCTACGTTCCTGGCGCCGACAAAGTTACAAACGTTCACCGAACAGTCCGATCTACTACCGGCAGCAGACCCCCCCTCCCCGCCACCGGGTTTCCCAGCGATCCCCCACGCCGGGTTTCCCCTTCGTTCTTGGCACCCGTTCACCGGCCCACCCTGCCGGGGTGCCCCATCATTCTCAGTGACCCCCCCCCACCCGCCCCCCCCCCCCCCCCCCCCCTTCATTCTCAGTGGCCCTCCCGACGGGTAACTCTTGACGGTTCTCCTCGCTCTTGACATAGTCCGCCTACGCCTTCGACGGTCCACTCGCTTTTGACGACACCCTTGCCCTTCAAGTTCAAGTGAGTTTATTGTCATGTGTCCCTGATAGGACAATTAAATTCTTGCTTTGCTTCAGCACAACAGAACATAGTAGGCATTGACTACAAAACAGATCAGTGTGTCCATATACCATTATATAAATATATACACACACACGAACAAATAAACTGATCAAGTGCAAATAACAGATAATGGGTTATTAATGTTCAGAGTTTTGTCCGAGCCAGGTTTAATAGCCTGATGGCTGTGGGGAAGTAGCTATTCCTGAACCTGGTCGTTGCAGTCTTCAGGCTCCTGTACCTTCTACCTGAAGGTAGCAGGGAGATGAGTGTGTGGCCAGGATGGTGTGGGTCCTTGATGATGCTGCCTGTTTTTTGAGGCAATGACTGCGATAAATGCCCCTGATGGAACGAAGGTCAGAGCCAATGATGGTTCACTCGCTCTCGATGGTCCACCTGCACTCTCAATAGATAATAATCTGTCTTCTTGTTCTTGCCACCACAGTGGATAACCTCACATTTATCCACATTATACATTATGCATCTGCCATGCATCTACCTACTCGACCAACCTATCCGAGTCACCCTGCAGCCTCACAGCACCCTCCTCGCAGCTCACACTGCCACCCAGCTTTGTGTCATCAGCAAACTTGGAGATGTTACATTTAATTCCCTCATCTAAATCGTTAATGTATATTGCAAATAACTGGGGTCTCAACACCAAGCCTTGCGGCACCCCACTCGTCACTGCGTTAACAGTTAACTAGTTTACAGTTAAAAGAGACAGTTGCCGACTTAGATCCCTTGTTTACTTAAACCATTGTCATTTACTTACCTTTTAATCACGACTACACCAGCGAGAGCAGATTAGTCATTGTGTCCTGTCAAAGTCTAATTGCTCTTGATAAGGTGGCAGTGAGTCATGTTTTTGAACCATCATGATGAGGTGCTCCAACATTGCTTGGGAAGACAGTACCAAGAACTAAACCAAAATGTCAATCTCATTTGCCTGAGATCTGGAAAGGCGCGTTGTAATCAGTGACTTCGACAATAGACAATAGGTGCAGGAGAAGGCCATTCGGCCCTTCGAGCCAGCACCGCCATTCAATGTGATCATGGCCGATCATCCCCAATCAGCACCCCGTTCCTGCCTTCTCCCCATATCCCCCGACTCTGCTATCTTTAAAAGCCCTATCTAACTCTCTCTTGTAAGTATCCAGAGAACCGGCCTCCACCGCCCTCTGAGGCCGAGAATTCCACAGACTCACAACTCTCTGTGTGAAAAAGTGTTTCTTTGTCTCCGTTCTAAATGGCTTACCCCTTATTCTTAAACTGTGGCTTAAACTTGACATAAAGAAACCAAAAAATAAACGGCTCATGTCCCATTCCCAAAGAATATTGGTTGCCTAATAATACCCTCTACCTGTTCACCTTGGACAACGCATCGAGTGCTGTTATCAAGGCACTGAAAACCAAACATCGTTTAGTTTTTAATGTGGAGTTGCAGCATGGAAGTCCATGCAAACCATCGATCACCCGTTCACACTAGTTCTATGTTAACCCACTCTCATCCACTCCCTGCACACCAAGGGGAATTTAGGCTTCAAATCCACACGTCTTTGGAATGTGGGAGGAAACCGGAGCACCCGGAGGAAACCCATAGGGTGACAGAGAGAATGTACAAGCTCCATACAGACAGCACCCGAGATCAGGATCGAACCCGGGTCTCCGATGCTGCGCCACTGTGCCACACGGTGTGCGGGAGGCTCCTGGAGAAGTACCAGAATGAAGTTTGGTTTTGGTGCAGATAGAAAAATGCCTCATTTCACAATGGCAGTTGTATGATATAAAACACTATGTATTGAGATTCACTCTAATTTGATTCTTTTCTTTCAACTAATAGACTTGCAGCAAAGTCACAGCCACCTTGCCATTCCAGTTGCCTTTGGTGACATACCTCCTCGTGCAGCAGAATTACTTGCTGATGAAGACAACTGGGATTTCAACATTTTCGAGCTGGAGGCTGTAACTAACAAGAGGTGGGTGCCAGTATTAATAGTAAGATTAAACGAGAACTTACCAGTTGGAAGTTTGATCCTTATTTTATGAGGAGTTACGATGAGGGATTTCGTGAAGACCCCGCCAGCACGCATGCGCGACATTCTTCAAAGCAGCGGTGTGAAATCACAGATAGTAGAGTTGACTGAAGATAGTAAGATAAGAGAACTAACGTACCAGTTGACCTTCTAATAGAGGGTTGGGAGCAGAGGGCAGGAAATCCCTCTTCGTAACTCCTCATAAAATAAGGATCAAACTTCAAACTGGTAAGTTCTCATTTAATCTTACTATTTTACTTCGGAGTCACGTGAGTGACCGTGAAGATTTCAAAGCTCTGTGATTTCATGCCCTGGAAACGAGTCCATGCTCACACACTGCCATAATGATCATTGGAGGAAGTATGTTAACGTATTTCAGACTTGTACAGTGCTGAAAAACAAACAATGTATTATTTAACAATAATAATAATAATAATAACCCCTAAATTCGGGGAATTCTAATACAGAACTTAAAATAATGTCTGTAGATATCCCAGGTGTGGCCACAGGTTTGTTATAACCGCTGGAAGTTGTTTCATTAGACCAACCTGCCGTTACCGGGGCGTCGCCCATGGGACTTCCATCATCCTTGATGTAGCTGCAGTCCTGGTGAAATGAGATTTAAATATCAATGTCCACCCCTGCTGCACCACCCTGAGTCATCTTGATATAGTCTGCACGGAGCTCTGTGATGAGGATGTTTGAACTTATCAATAGCGCCATGTCCGTACCCCTGAGATAGTTGGTGACCTCCAGTTAATGTAGGAGGTGGTTCGCTATGCATAGGCGTCTATCTACGGGATAAACCAGGAACTCCAATTTGAGGCCAGATGACCCAGGCCTGTTTAGTTAGGTAACTCATAATATGAAAGGTTACTTATTTTGGGGTATTACATGGTGTCCAGTCTAGTTTGTGCAGAGACTGGACCCGCTGCGCCGGTACAAGTGTCCTCAGCATCACTTTTTATACGTGTTAGTGAGAGGGACATGGCTGGTGCCCAGTCTCTGAATAGGTCAGGACAATGCCAATATCCCAGGTCCGTTTATATTGAGGTCTGGGGATTTTTGTGTTAAAATCCCCTCATGAGTTTTGACACCAGAGGGTGAGATACTCCTCCCTGGTGTTTTAGCTCCTATCCCAGGTATGAGGATAGGGCACTTCGCGCAATTGATGGCATTAAAACTCAAGCCTTCATCGAAGTGTAGACTTACCAGGAACTCCAGCACAACTGTGATAGTGGCTGTGTTGTAGGTTGTGTCCGTCCTGGTATAAAATACCTCCCATTTTTAATTTTTTATTTTTTTTATATGGGTGAGGTGCTGTTTCCTGGTGGACTCTCTGCATGTTGCCGCGATGATATTCATGGTTCGGTCCAACAGTCCAATTCCAGGAGGGGTCTGCCCAAATCTTGCACCCAATGGGTTCATTCAGTCATGGCACGGATGACCCTCCCTTGTCATGGGTGTACCAGCAACTTGGGCGTTTGTAGATCGGACCCATTGCTCTTACCATGTCGAGTCCCACAGGGTACCACGGCTGAGTAGGCCAATCGGGTACTCCCAAAATACCTGATGCGGAGTCTTGTTGAATTTTCCGCAGGACCCGACTAATGAGGCAGAAAAGGGGGGAAAATGCATAGAAAAAACAATCCCCCCTCCCTCAGTGTAGCGAGATGCGTCCATCGCTACTGCCCCAGGGTCTGATTCTCATGCAACATACGTTGGTATCTGGTGATTAAGTCTTGATGCAAAACAATCGATATCTGGCGTTCCATACTGAGCTATAATGTCAGTAAATGACTGGTGGCATAGAATGAAACTTTGACCCTTATGAATACGTTGTTAGTCAGTAAAGAAGTTTCCTATTCGGAAAATTCATCTGCGAGTTAACTGACACTGGGCTGGTAGGCGGCTGGTAGGGTCCATTTTTCATAATGAACAGGCCACTCCTGCCATCATTCCATGGGTGCTTCGCACGATAACTCTGGCCCGATTTCCGAGCCTGTCTTAAAAGACAATCCTGGCCATATACTAAAACCTGCTTGGAATGCTAGTACTGTGCCTCTGAGCAGATGCTTTTATCCTTTGTGTGTTGTACAAACAAGTGTAAATATTACAACTTGTGAGTGGTCCACTTACCCATGTTTCGGAAGTGCCAGACCCACCTTGTTGAGTTGGGCTGGTAGGGTGCGTGGAACGTCTGCCCAGCTGTCATGCTGCCACCAGCTCCAGTGAGCCGCTTACTGCCGATGAGCGCCAGGGGTGCGTTCTGAAACGATGAACCTTTGCCCGCCGTTGCCCTGGATTGATCCATCAGCCAGGTTTTTCCCTGTTGAATAGGCCTTACCTGAATAGAAGATTCGGCGGCTGGCTCTCATATCCCCCTGTTAGCGCTGTTCACTGCCGGCACGCATCCACCGACATCGTTAGAACCTGAAGTCAGTTACATCTGACCTTTCGCACTCCCCTCCTCAGAGAGGGCGATTCGTAGGCAGCCCTAAACAGGCGTTGCCGCAGGCCCCGGATACCTGTGCTGATACGGCCCCATTGGACCTGTACCAGGATGGAACATTCTGTTGGGATGGCAACTTTGTTGTCAGGAAAGGGTACCTCTGACACGTGCCCTTCATCCCTTGGGGTATGCCGCACGGCCATACCGAGACTCGGCGTCATCCGGACACTGACCCGGCATGCTCTCCTCCTCCAAGAGACAGACATGAAGTAGCCCCGTCCCAGGCACTGCTGGCGCGGCCTGTCCCATAGGCCGGCGCTGTCACACATAAAGCAGCACTGTCAACAGGTGCTGCTGGCGCGGCTCTCCCATAGGCCAGCGCTGTAACAGCTTCAGTGTCAGCAGTACACTGACCCGTCCTGGTCTCCCCCAACAGGGAGACCTTGAGCTGCCCTGTCCCGGGTGCTGCTGGCGCGGCCTGTCCCATAGGCCCGCGCTATTACAGATCCGGTGTAGTCCTGGGAGGTGGAGGCGTTGTGGTGTGGGGTTGGCGCATCTTCCAGGAAGGCTGTTCTGGGACATGGCCTGAAAAAGACCTTTGTGTAGGTTGTACGGCCCTCGTGCTTTCACCAGAAGGTTGTGGAGGCCAAGTCAGTGGATATATTTAAGGCAGAGATAGATAGATTCTTGATTAGTATGTGTTTCAGAGATTATAAGAAGACAGGAGAATGGGGTTAGGAAGGAGAGATAAATCACCCATGGTTGAATGGTGTAAACTTGATGGGCTGAATGGCCTAATTCTGCTCCTATCACTTATGACCTTATGATTTTGCCAGACCAACAGAGGTCACGTAATAATAAATCAAAAATACACCTCACTATTTATACCCCTCCCGTGTCTCTAAAGCACCATGGACTGATGGAAACTTAAGTAAAGAATTAACAATTAACAAAGCAAACAATTAACTCTTTCATGATGGAAGCACACGTCCCGAAAGTGCGTGCGACCAACGCAACGCTCCCATAATGTCTGGATTAAAGGAGGTGCTGGACCATCAGTTGCCGGAAAATCCCTGGTGCACCTGCATAAGATTTTTTCGGGCAAATTTCATTGTCAGACATAATCGCCAGTGCTGCATTACTAAAGGGGGTTGCGTGCTTTTATCATAAAAAATGTGCTCTCTAGATGGCCTGGAAGTTGACCGGGGCGAGAGAGGGCTGGTGACAGTACAGCAAGGATTGTAAGATATGTGACTAGGAGGAGAGTGCCAGAAAGTTAGGGGCCCGAGGAAGTGTGGGGTCACGGAGATCAGGGTCAAAGGTCGGTAAGGTGAACTTTGGCCTGAGGCAGTTGGAAGTGTGGGGATTTGTGGAGACGACACAGTGGCGCAGCGGTTGTTGCTATCTTACAGCACCAGGGACCCAGGTTCGATCCTGGCGACGGGATGCTGTCTGTAGGGAGTTTGCATGTTCTCCCTGTGACCGCTTGCTTGGCTTTTCTCCAGGTGCTCTGGTTCTAAAGATGTACAGGTGTGTAGATTAATTGGCTTCGGTAAAATTGTAAATTGGCCCTAGTGTGTAGGATAGTGCGAGTGTACGGGGCAGTTGCTGGTCAGCACAGACAGTGGTCGTTTCTGTGCTGTATCTCTAAATAGTAAGATTAAATGAGAACTTACCAGTTTGAAGTTTGATCCTGATTTTATGAGGAGTTACGTTGGTGATTACGTGAAGAACCCCGCCAGTACGCATGCGCGTCAATCTTCAAAGCAGCGGTATGAAATCACAAATAACAATTACCGAAGTGACATAGTAAGATGCATGACTTGAGAACTACCAGATTATCTTTATGAGAGAGGGTTGGGCGTGGAGGGCACGTAATCACCAACGTAACTCCTCATAAAATCAAGATCAAACTTCAAACTGGTAAGTTCTCGTTTAATCTTACTATTTTACTTCGGAGTCACGCGAGTGATTCCGTGAAGGGTTCGAAGCTTTGTGATTTCGTGCCGCAGATCCAAATCTCGGCGTCTCACTGCATTGATTGACTCAGGATGAGTGAATAATCAAAAAATGCATTAAGCATGATATTGATTCAAATGTATTAATGGTTTATGTTAATAAAGAAATCAATAGCAACCCCTGTAACTCAGGGGAAGCTAAAGTGGACGCAAAACAGAATGGGCAAAACCCCGGGTCAGTAACTGGCCTATGGTAAAAAAATGTTAATCAATTCAGTTGACCATCCTGCGGTCGCGAGGATATGGTCGATGGGAACGTCCATTGCCCTGGCCGCTGACGTTGATGCTGACCTGGTGGAATGAGATATACAATCGTCAGTGTTAATACCTGCAAAAACCAGAACCTGCTGCAGCCACCTTGAAATAGTCTGAACCGACCTTCCCTTGTGTGGTTGTTTGTTGATTAATAAACAATGCTGATTCCACACTACTTAGGATTCTGGTGGCCTTGATATAATATAGCAAGCCTGCCCTCACACCTAGACGTGAGTCCGTGGGGTATCCGAAAAATGATCTTAAATCCTGCCATCCCTGGTCTGCTCTGCTTGGGTAGATCAGAAATGTAAAATGTAATGGCACCTGCAGCCAATTCCATCCTATCCAGCCGCAGCGTTTGCAATGTTTGCCCTCGTTGTGCTGATACTAGTGTCATGACTAAAGATGTAGCTGGAAACCCCTGGTGAAGTAATGTTAACACATTTTCAATAATCAAACTGCATATTTTTGTAGTGGTAGAACTTGTGTCAAGATCTCTTTAACAACTCGATATCCGGGGTTGAACCCGACAGAGTGGTTCCCGTTTGTTGCAGCTGTAGTGTCTCTATAACTGAATTATTGTCAAAGACCATTTAAGAATGAACTGGAAGACATCAGTAATCTGTACCGTATTAAATGTAACATTAACATGTTAACAGTAACATTAAAAAAATAAATTAAAAATAACATTAACATTTAAACAAACGCGCTTCCGATCCCCTCAATAGGAATGTACTGGTTTTTTGGGTGCTATCCCTGCATTCTGTAGTGAGCACATCCATGGCTTGATGTGACAACCTGAGCCTTAAGTCAATCCATTCAGAATGTGCAAGTCAATAATTGTTTTATTATACAGAGGCCGGTTTCCTGAACCATAGTTTGAACCAGCAGGTTTTCGTTTTTTGGAATAACCGTAGTATTATTATGCCTGATGAAAGCAGGCAACGTGGTTGCTTAGCTAGTCCGACAGTACGAACCCAAAGCGAGGTTTTGCTGACTGTTTTAAGACCCGGCTAATGAGGCAAAAATGGAGGAAGACATAAAGAACATTCCTCCTTTTGTAGCGAGAATGTATTTCTCCGCTCTGTTCTGCCACATATTTTTGCAATCAGTGAATAAAAATGAACCAACATGTCAATATTCGATGTAGTATTGAACCATACCTTCATAATACTTTGAGATCCAATAGCTATTCTGTGTTGTCATTGATCTGAACTGGATGATACACCGGTGTCAAAGGAGATTAGGTATATTATTACAGGAACCTTTTACTTGATTGCCATGTGACTAACATGTATCACCACCATAGAGCAGCAACTTGAAGCTGAGCATGTAGATTATGTATATTCACTCAATAGCCCCTTACCCATGGGGTGCATCTAGTGTATATATTTAGTTGATACCAACAAATGAAGAATTGGTAACTCATGCAAATCTCCACTACCTCCAACTAGAGATGGTATTCGGAACTTCTCACCTTAGAGTCCTTTGCATCAGTTTGTAATAACTGAATTCGACCGACCAAACTACTGGAGCAATGCTGAATACTGCTTGTTCATCATTGTGACTGAGGTAGCTTCAGCTGACAATAGCATAAGGTTGTTAACAATGGTGTACATGTCCGTTGAGAGGTCGCTACTTTGCACGATATCAGTTCCTTGATTTGCTCAGCTGGATCACAGCTACTATATTGTCAATCACTCTTGATGAAATAAAAGTCAGTTTTATAACAGGTTGCTATTAACTCCAATCTCTTGCCACAGGGCGGAGTCATAGGCTAATTAATAGTTAAAGGTAAATCCCAATGACCAACAAACAGTTTATCCCATTCCGCAATGTTTTACTGTTATTAGCACAGTTATATTGTCTTTGATAACCTCTGTAATGGGAACTGCATAGAATGGATCTTTGAGACCCTTATGAATCTGTTGTTAGTCAGGAAAAGAAATGTTTCATATTCGGAAAGTTCATATGCCTGACACTCTCCATTTTTCATAATAAACAGGCCACTCCTGCCTTATTCCATGGGTGTTTTGCATGAGAACTTTGGCCCGTTTTCCGAACCTTATCTTCAAAGACAACCCTGGCCATAATCCAAACGTGCTTGGAATGCTAATACTGTGCCTCAACCAGATATTTTTACCCTTTGTGTGTTGTACAAAACAAATGTAAATATTACAACTTGTGAACGGTGCACTACCCATGTTTTGGAAGTGCTAGACCCATTTTGTTGAGTAGGGTTGGTAATTCAGTACCAGCAGGATACTGACCCGTCTTGGTCTCTGCCTCCAAGAGGGAGACCTGAAGCAGCTCTGTCAACTGGCTCTGCTGGTGCGGCCTGCAGAGGTGGACATGTGGCTCAACCTTACCATCAGAGTCAGGGTCAGAACTAAAATGACCCATGGCTCGCGACTCCTCATCCATGAAGGTGCTATCAAACAGTTCTCTACTAGTTGCTGCTGGCACCTTTTTGTTCAGGGTGGCGCTGACACTCCCAGGGCTGCCAACATTGGGTGAGAGTTGGGTGAGAAATTGCGAGACCAAGCCCGAGGGAGCGTAGCGACCGGGGCGGGAGGAGGGTGTCCCCCCTTCCATTGGTATAGAACTTTTGCATTTTTCAGCTTGAAATTGTGTAATATGGTGCACATTGTAGCAAGTCTTTTAACTTACACTTGAATGCAATATATGTGCTTTAAATTGGATTAGCTATGAATAAGGTTAGAGTAAATTACATTCCTAATTACATTCCACAGTAGAGCCCAGGCTCTCATCCATACATGCAGTACATGAATGATTTAGTGTATTCATGTATGGAAATCAGATTATAATCAAACACTTGGCCCATGTTGGCCAACCTGGGTCTCACTGCACACCTGGTACTACTGCTGGCCCTGACTCCAGTTGCATACCTTCTCCCATTCCTGTCCCTGAGTCCAGCCCTACACCTGGCCCCCTATTCTACCCATATCATAGCTGCTTACCTGCTTAAGTCCCAGTGCTGAACACACCCCTGGTCCCAGCTTTGACTGCACACCAAGTACTATTCCAGACCTTGACTCTGGATGCACACTTGGCCTTGCTCCTAGCCCCTTTGCACTGACAATATATCTGGCCCACACATAAAGCCCCATATCTGACCCCCTGGACTTAACCTATTACGTTCAAGTCCACAGCTGCTTAGCTAATGCAGTAATCCTGTATGGGGCACTTCACAGACCAAATTATTGATAACAAAATTTGCTACATTCATTGGCTTCCTTGTTATCTAACATGCTAGTCACTTTGTCAAAGAAGTCATCAATTGGTTGAACACAATTCCCATCCATAAAATTATACTCACTCAGCTGTATAAGTATTCTGATACCATTTCTTTCATTTTCGTAACAAACTGTCCTGAAGTCATCAGGCTAATTACAAATCAATAACATTAGCCAACTCCGAAACATGAAGCGCTGAGCATTGGGAGCCAAACATCATGGACAACTGGCCTCAGTTCCCCGCTCACATCTGGCAGTGTTCTCCATCTGAACCAGGGGCCGCGGAGCGTTTTTGAAAGTGGGGTGGCTGCGCGATCACTGATCACTGGCCTTGGGGGACCCAGTGAGGGAGTGGAGGAACTGAGTGGGGAGAGGGTGTGGAAGAAGGGTGTGTCTCCTCCCAGGGTAGGAACTTTTTGAAATTTGATGTAGTAAAATCATGTTTTAGTGCATTGTAGAAGTATGATTTCAATGTTTTTTGTATGAAGTATTTTTAAGAGATAACTTTTTAAGGGGTAACTTTATCCACACAAAGGGTGGTGGGTGTTTGGAACAAGCTGCCAGAGGAGGTAGTTGAGGCAGGGACCATCCCAACATTTAAGAAACAGTTCGACTGATACATGGATAGGACAGGTTTGGAGGTATGGACCAAAAGCAGGTAGCGTAGCTGGGACATGTTGGCGGGTGTGGGCAAGTTGCGCTGAAGGGCCTGTTTTCACACTGTATCACTCTATGACCACATTATACCTCCACCATGCATGAATGCTTCAAAATCAAGTGATCGAGTTTTATTGCCATATACTCAAGCATAGAAACGTAGAAAATAGGTGCAGGAACAGGCCATCGGCCCTTCGAGCCAGCACTGCTATTCAATATGATCATGGCTATTCATCTAGAATCAGTACCTCTTTCCTGTTTTTTCACCATATCCCTTGATTTCGTGAGCTAAATGCAACTCTCTCTTAAAAACATCCATTGAATTGGCCTGCACTGCCTTCCGTGGCAGAGAATTCCACAGAATTCCCTCTCAACCCCCCTCTCTCTCCCCCTCTATCTCTCCCCTCTCTCTCTCCCCCCTCCCCCTCTCCCTCTCTCTCTCTCCCTCTCTCTCTCACCCCTCTCACTCTCTCCCTTCCCTCTCCTCTCTCCCCCTCTCTCGCCCTCTCCTCTCTTCCCCTCTCTCTTCCCTCTCTCCCCCATCTCTCCCTCCCCCTCCCCTCTCTCTTCCCCCTCTCTCTCTCTCTTCCCCCTCTCTCCCCCTCTCTTGTCCCTCTCTCCCCTCTCCTCTCTCTCCCCTCTCTTTCCCCTAAACTCTCACTCCCTCTCTTTCCCCTCTCTCTCTCCCCCTCACTCCCTCCCTCTCTCTCTCTCTCTCTCTCCTCTTTCTTCTCTCTCTTATCCTCTTTCTTCTCTCTTCCCCTCTTTCTTTTCTCTCCTCTCTCTCCCCTCCCTCGCTTCCCCCTCTCCCTCTCTCCCTCCCTCTCTCTCTCTCCCCTCTCTCTCCCTCCCTCTCTATCTCCCCACCTCTCCCTCTCGCTCCCTCTCCACACACTCTCTCTCCTCTCTCTCTTCCCCTCTCTCTCTCTCCTCCTCTCTCATCCTCTCTCTCCCCCTCTCTCTCCCCTATTTCTCCCTCCCACCCACTCCCCCCTTGCTCTCTCCCCTCTCTCTTTCTCCTGTCTCTATTTCCTATTTCTCTTTGCCCCCCCATTTCCCTCTCTTTCCCTGTTTTTCTCTTTCCCCCTTTCCCTCTCTCTCTCTCTTTCCCCCCATCTATCCCATTCTCTCCTACCCTCTCTACCCCGTCCTCTCTTCCCTCTCACCCCTCTCTCTCTTCCCCCTCCCCCACTGCCCACTTCACTCTCTCCCCTCTCTCTCTCGCCCCTCTCCCTCTTCCCATTCACTCCCCCTCTGTCTCTCCTCTCTCAGCCACTCTCTCTCCCCCTGTCTCCCTGTCTCCTTCCCCTCTCTCTCCACCTCCCTTTGAGAGTCTCTGTCCCATCGGCACAGAGACTCTCGCGGCAGCGGCGCAATGCTTCCGACGCCTCCGATCGGCCCGGGAATCTTGCACTTCTCCATGGCCGGAGCTGCAGCGAGCGACTCGCGGGCCCCGCAAACACTCGGCTTTCCGTCCGCATCTGTTCCCGCCGCTGGTTCTGCTCCCATCCCTCCCTCAGCCTCGGCTCTCCAACACCCGCGGACCACGCAGTTTATCTGAGTTTTGACATTTTCGTTGATCACAGAATTTCTCACCACAGAGCGTGAGAAATTGTTCGACACCAGTGAGTTCGTTGAAATCTTGCTGTCTGTTTTATTTTAGGCCCTTGCTCTACCTTGGCTTAAAAATCATGACACAGTTTGGCGTATGTGGATTTTTAAACTGTTCAGAAGTTACTCTGAGATCATGGCTACAAGTCATAGAAACCAACTACCATGCATCAAATTCATACCACAATTCCACACACGCAGCTGACGTGTTGCACGCCACAGCATATTTCCTTCGAAAAGACCAAGTTAAGGTAAGCTTTAAAATTTACGATCAACACACGATGGTGATGTTTAAGTGCCTCTTTGAATTTCGTATAGTGCGTTTCTACATGGTGGCATTATTTAGAAACATAGAAAATAGGTGCGCGAGTAAGCCATTCGGCCCTTCGAGCCAGCACAGCCTTTCAATATCTGGCTGATCATCCAAAATCAGGGTCTCGACCCGAAACATCACCCATTCCTTCTCTCCAGAGATGCTGCCTGTCCCGCTGAGTTACTCCAGCATTTTGTGTCTACCTTCGATTTAACCTAGCATCTGCAGTTCCTTCCTACACATCCTATCCAAAATCAGTACTCCTTTTCAGCTTTCTCCCCATATCACAATGAATGGCGGTGCTGGCTCGAAGGGCCGAATGGCCTCCTCCTGCACCTATTTTCTTTGTTTATGTTTCTATCCCTTCGCCCTAAGAGCTATATCTTTCTCTCTCTTGAATACTCTCTTGAATTTAACATGGCATATGCTGGTTATTCCGATGTTGGTTCACTAAATCATTTACATTCTAATTATATGAAACACTAGTACCCCAGTGAGATAACTAGCTGTTTGATGTTGTATGCATATGGTCTCCTTGCCTTCATTGGTCAAGACATTAAGTATAAGAGTCAGGAAGTCAGGTTAGTGCTTTATAAGATTATGATTAGGCCGCATTTGTAGTATTACGTGCAGTTCTTGTCACCCCATTACTGGAAGGACGTCAGGCCTTTGGAAAGGGTACAGAGTGGGTTAACAGAATGTTGCCTAGGTTAGAGTGTATTAGCTACAAGGCGGGGTCACGGAAAGAGCATTCACCTCGTGGCCCTGTTTGCACCAATCTTTCCACCACCACACACAAGAAGCGACAAGACAGACACCATTGTATGCAGATACCGAGAGTTGTGTTCAGCTCTGGCTGAACAACTTCTAATCTTGTTGGTGGACTCGATAAGAAGAAGCTACAAGGCCAGGGCGGCTCAGTGGTAGAGTTGACGCCCTATTGCACCAGAACCCGGGTTTGATTCTGACCTCAGGTGCTGCCTGTACAGAGATTGTTTGTCCTCTCTGTGACTGCGTGGGTTTTCTCCGGGTGCTCCAGACGGGCAGGTTTGTAGGTTAATTGGCTTCTGTAAATTGTCCCTGGTGTGTGGGATAGAACTAGTGTACGGGTGATCATTGGTCGGCACGGACTTGGTGAGCCAAAGGGCCTGTTTCCTGCAATGGGGCGACCTGAACTGCGCACAATATTCCAAATGCAAAGTTCTGTAGAGCTGCATCATGACTTCCTGACTCTTATATTCAATGCCCTTAGCAATGAAGGCAAGCGTACCATATACTTTCTTAATCAACCTATCCACATGCTGCCAGCATCACTGAGTTATGAACTTGGACTCCAAGATCCCCCTGCACATCAATGTTGTTAAGGGTCTTGCCATTAACTGTATATGCTTTTTATTTGTTCGGTCTGAAGAAGGGTCTCGACCCGAAACGTCATCTATTCCTTCACTCCATTGATGCTGCCTCATCCGCTGAGTTTCTCCAGCACTTTTGTTTGCCTTTGCTTTTTATTTGTGATCAGTTCATGCATTGATCATTAACAAAAAAAAGACACAAAGTGCTGGAGTAACTCAGTGGGTCAGGCAGCATTTCAGGTGGACATGGATAGGTGATGATTCGGGTCTGGGCCCATCTTCAGACTGGAGTGAATGTTAACCGCATTGTTAGATCTTCAGTGAAACGGTGAAACAAAGCAGCTTGACTCTATCGCAATTGCACTTGCAGGGGTGCCTGGATGAAATGGACGAGGTTGCAGCCCTCATTGCTGCCGCCGTGCATGATGTGGACCACCCAGGCCGCACCAACTCCTTCCTGTGTAACGCAGGAAGTGAGCTGGCCGTACTCTACAACGACACTGCTGTCCTGGAGAGTCACCATGCAGCACTGGCCTTCCAACTCACAGCCGGCGATAACAAGAGCAACATTTTCAAGAACATTGAAAGGTTAGATTTACTGATCAACGCATACGTAGGAGCAGGATTAGGCCATTCGGCCCATCAAACTTGCTCCGTCATCCGATCATGGCTGACCTGCTTTTCCCTCCCAATCCCATTCTCCTGCCTTCTCCCCGTAACCTTTGACTCCCTTACTAATCAAGAACCTGTCAATCTCCGCCTTTAAAAATACCCAATGATAATGGCGGCACGGTGGCGCAGCGGTAGAGTTGCTGCCTCACAGAGCCAGAGACCCAGGTACGAGCCCGACAACGGGTGCTGTCTGTACGGAGTTTGTACGTTCTCCCCCTGATCTGCGTGGGTTTTCTCCAGGAGCTCCGGTTTCCTCCCATATTCCAAAGATGTACAGGTTTATAGGTTGATTGGGTAAATTGTCCCAAGTGTGCGTAGGATAGTATTAATGTGCAGAGATCGCTAGTCGATGTGGACTCGTTGGGCCAAAGGGCCTGTTTCAGCACTGTATCTCTAAACTAACTAAAGACATGTCTTATATTATGCTGGCTGCTTTCCTGAAGCAGCTTGAAGTGTAGATGGTGGGGAGTCAGGTCTGTGAGATGGACTGGACGACTTTCACAACTCTGTATAATTTTTGGCTGCCTTGGGCTTCATCCAGCAATTGAAACCCCACAGTGCCAAGTCAGTAGATTCATTTAAATAGTTACATTGCAAAGTAATGGTCTAAGGTGTAGGTTTAGGTTTATTATTGTCACATGATGTGGAAATCATTTTATTAAGATCCATCGCAGCTGGGTTCGGCAACAACTCCATCCAAGACCGCAAGAAATTGCAGTGAATTGTGGACGCAGCCCAGACCATCACACAAACCAACCTCCCTTCCCTTGACTCCATCGACACTTCACGTTGCCTCAGGAAGGCCGGCAGCATAATCAAGGACCGGTATCATCTGGTAGCTCCCTCATCTCCCTTCTCCCATCAGGCAAGAGGTATAGAAGTGTGAATCCAGATTCAGGGACAGTTTCTTCCCAACTGTTATCAGGTAACTAAATCATCCTATCACTAAATAGAGAGCAGTCCTGAGCTACTATCTACCTCATTGGGGACCCTTGGACTACCTTAATGGGCCTGTCCCATTGTACGAGGTAATTCAAGAGCTGTCCCGAGTTTAAAAAAAAAATCAAACGCGTGGTAAGCACTTAGAATGTACGTAGCGGGTACGTCGGAGCTCGTAGCGGGTACGTCGGAGCTCTTAGCCGCCCATAACGGCTCGCACGTCTCTTAGCGGCACGTAATGCTAACGGCAGGTACTCGGGAAACGCGATAAGCTCGTGAAGACTCGTGAGTATTTTTCAACATGTTGAAAAATGTCCACGAGAGCCCTGAGTACCTACGAACGGCTATTACCGTACTTCTCCGAGTTCGAATCAGGGGAAACTCGGGAGAACTCTTGAATTAGCTCATACAGTGGGACAATCCCTTTAATCGGACTTTACTGGACTTTATCTTGCACTAAATGTTATTCCCTTTATCATGTATCTGTACACTGTGGATGGCTCGATTGAAATCATGTATAATCTTTCTGCTGACTGGTTAGTACGCAACAAAAGCTTTTCACTGTACCTCGGTACTCGTGACAATAAACTAAACTAAACTCAACCAAATGGGATATTGCCAAAGGTTTCAACAATCCATAACTATGGATAAAATGCCAGTTTGTAACCATTCATCCAATTTTTTTGCAGAAATCTGTTTCGAACTTTGCGACAGGCAATCATCGACATGGTTTTGGCAACAGAGATGACAAAACATTTCGAACATGTGAACAAATTTGTAAACAGTATCAACAAACCCATGTCATCTATTGAAGAAACCAGCTTAAATGTAAGACCTAACTTGTAAAATGTACAAATGACTGCGACCCGGGCTCGATCCTGACCTTGTGTGCTGTCTGTGTGGAGTTTGCACGTTCTCTCTGTGACCACTCATGGGTTTCCTCCGGGTCCTCCGGTTTCCTCTCCCATCCCAAAGACATGCAGGTTTGCAGGTTAATTGACCGCTGTGAAATTGCCCCGACTGTGTAGGAACTGGATGGGAAAGTGGGATAACATAGTCCTAGTACAAACATGTTATTGATGGTTGGCGTGGAGTCTATGGGCCGAAGGGTCTGTTTCCATGCTGAATCTCGAAACTCAACTTGTACTGTGCCATAAACTATTTTTTTTAAAAGGCATTCTCTGCCAAATTATTTTCAATTTGCTGTCATTCTGTTTTATAAAGTAAAATACAATTCAGTGTTGAGAATAATGGCCTCGATTCATCGGGGAGCTGCCAGTAATCAGGGTCAGCTGTCTTTGTCCAGACTTTTCTCCCACCTGAACAGCAAAGGTCAGCCTTTCTCCAACCTGAACACCAAAGAGCAGGGTCTTTCAGAGTAAAAATCGCCGTCACCTATGCTTAACGAAGCTAATCCCTCACGAAGTTTACAGGATCCTTCTGCCACGTTGCAGCTAAATTCTGCAACGGGTTTAAATTTGCTGATGTGAAGGGTATAATTTCTGCTTGTGCTCTGCAGAGTGAGAGCAGTGATGGTGAATGTCCTTCCGGCATAAAGAATGCCATGGAGAACAGACTGCTCATCAAACGCATGTTGATAAAGTGTGCTGATGTTGCCAACCCTTGCCGTTCAATCAACCACTGCATTGAATGGGCAGGGAGGATTTCAGAAGAATATTTTGCTCAGGTAATGATGTAATTTGTATATCTGCGCACGTAATCATGCATTGTCTTTCAGCTGGCTGGTTCGCACGCAGCAAAAGCTTTTCACTGTACACGTGGCAATAAACTCATCTCAAACTCAAACATGCTTCAGGAAACTTGATGTGGAAAGCATTTTTTTAAGATGCATCACAGCATGGTTTGGGAACAACTCCATTCAAGACAATTGCAGTGAATTGTGGACGCAGCCCAGACCGTCACACAAACTAACCACCCTTCCCTTGACTCCATCTACACTTCACGTTGCCTCAGCAAGGCCAGCAGCATAATCAAGGACCGGTATCATCTGGTAACTCCCTCATCTCCCTTCTCCCATCAGGCAAGAGGTATCCACCCGCCACATCTTCCCATCTCCCCCCCTGTCTGCCTTCCGCAAAGACCGCTCCCTCCGCGACTCCCTTGTCCATTCTTCCCTCCCCTCCCACTCTACCCCTTCCCCGGGCACTTTCCCTTGCAACCGCAAGAAATGCAACACTTGTCCCTTCACCTCCCCCCTCCACTCCCTTTCAGGGACCCAAGCAGTCCTTCCAGGTCCGACAGAGGTTCACCTGCACCTCCTCCAACCTCATCTACTGCATCCGCTGCTCCAGATGCCAGATGATCTATATCGGTGAGACCAAGCGGAGGCTTGGCGATCGCTTCGCCGAACACCTCCGCTCGGTCCGCAATAACCAACCCGACCTCCCGGTGGCTCAGCACTTCAACTCCCCCTCCCATTCCACATCCGACCTCTCGGTCCTGGGCCTCCTCCACGGCCAGAGTGAGCAACACCGCAAGCTGGAAGAACAGCACCTCATATTCCGCTTGGGGAGTCTGCATCCTTTGGGCTTGAATATTGAATTTTCTCAATTCTGTTAACCCTTGCTGTCTCCTCCCCTTCCCACCTCTCCCTCAGCCCTCGGGCCCTGGCATTCCCTCTATCTCTATCTCCCTCCCCCACCCCAGTCGCACCAGCTTCTCATTTTCACACCACAAACAGCTTACAATGGCTTGTTCCCTTTATCACCGATACTTTTTTGCATATCTTTCACTCATTGTTCCTTATCTCTCCACATCACCGTCTATATCTCCCGTTTCCCTGATCCCTGACCAGTCTGAAGAAGGGTCTCGACCCGAAACGTCGCCTATCTCCTTCGCTCCTCAGATGCTGCTGCACCCGCTGAGTTTCTCCAGCTTTTTGTGTAACCCTCGATTCTCCAGCATCTGCAGTTCCTTCTTTAAAACAAAGGCAAGAGGTATAGATGTGTGAATCCAGATTCAGCGACCGTTTCTACCCAGCTGCAATCAGGCAATTGAATCCTCCTATCGCCAATCTAGAGAACAGTCCTGAGCTACTATCTACCTCATTGGAGACCCTCGGACAATCTTTAATTGGACTTTACTGGACAATAAACTAAATTCAAACATGCTTCATTAAACTTCATAGCTAGATTCCCAAATTATAACCTACCCTTAAGGGTAGTCCTAAGGACAACCCCTCAGCATTTGAAGTTGTTTAGAGGAAACTAATCGACAGAGCGATGGCAGGAAGTTCAGTTTTACCTTAAGATAGTCAGAATCTATCCTTTTTACTGTTCGAGTGTGTAATGGACAATCATGTCATAGCGTGTGAAACAGGCCCTTCGGCCCAACTCGCCCACACCGGCCAGCAAGCAAAGAGCCAACAAAGCTTGAAGTGGCTATATGAATCGAAATTCAAACACAGTTGCCAGATGAGTTTATCAGATGTTTTGCACTCTCTTTAAATTTCCTTTTCATCAAAACTGAGACTGAAGAACATTGGGCAGAGAGTCAACTAAGCAAAACTACATTTTTCAGCGTTTTAAAGTCTAAAAATAACCAATATGCTTCAAAGAGTGGAATTCTTCGCCACAGAAGGCTGTGGAGGTCGTCAGTGGATATTTGTAAGGCAGAGATAGATAGATTCTTGATTAGTACGGGTGTCAGAGATTATGGGGAGAAGGCAGGAGGATGGGGTTAGGAGGGAGAGATAGATCAGCCATGGTTGAATGGCGGAGTAGACTTGATGGGCCAAATGGTCTAATTCTACTCCTATTCCTTATGAGTCGGAGTATTTGAATTAATGCTTTAAACTAATGCACTCAGTTTTCTATTTTCCTTTGCATCATGTTTCCGGAGATGATTGGCTAACCAGAACGTTTGATCGCTCTGGGCCTGGACTCGCTGACGTTTAGAAGGACGGTGGGGGGGGTCTCATTGAAACGGCCTGGACAGAGTGGCTGTGGAGAGGATGTCTCCACTAGTGGGAGAGTCTAGGACTAGAGGGCACAGTCTCAGAATAAAAGGACGTACGTTTAGAATTGAGAAGAGGAGGAGTTTCTTTAGCCAAAGTGTGGTGAATCTGTGGAATTCATTGCCACAGATGGGGGTGAAGGACAAGTAAATGGATATTTCTAAAGCAGAGAATGATAGGTTCTTGATTAGTAAGGGTATCAAAGATTTCAGGGAGAAGGCAAGAGAATGGGGTTGAGAGGCAAAAATAGATCAACCATGATTGAATGGCAGAGCAGACTCGATGGAGTGAATGGCTTAATTCTGCTCCTGTGTCTTATGAACTTGTGAGTATGGGTCAACAGTCATAGAAACATAGAAACATAGAAAATAGGTGCAAGAGGAGGCCATTCGGCCCTTTGAGCCAGCACCGCCATTTATTGTGGTCATGGCTGATCGTCCCCAATCAATAACCCATGCCTGCCTTCTCCCCATAACTCTTGATTCCACTAGCCCCTAGAGCTCTAATAGAAACTTAGAAAATAAGTTTCTATTTTTGCTATTTCTATTGCTATTTCTTGCTGGAAATATTGTAAGAAATGTTTTTGAATTAACATTTGGGGAACAAATCAAATAAAGCATTAAACATCCTAATTTAGTCGTGCAAATCAATTAGATCTTGTGTAGGAAGGAACTGGTTTTAAATCGAAGATAGACACAAAAAGCTGGAGTAACTCAGAGGGACATTTCTTTATCTCTGTGTCTCCTTCTCCCCTGATTCAGTCTGAAGAAGGGTCTCAACTCGAAACCTCACCCATTCCTTCTCTGCAGAGATGCTGCCTGTCCAGCATTTTGTGTCTTTCTCCAATTAGACCTTGTGGGCCGAAGGGCCTATTCCTGTGTTTTATTTTTTTGGAAACCTCAGATACTGCAGGTGAGCTCAGGGGTCTGAGGTTAAAATCAACCAAGTCTCTCACCCATGTTAATTTTCTGTTGCTAATGTTTAATTGAGGGGAAACGAAGGAATCACGTTCAGCTGCCCTGCCCCTCACAGTTAATAGTTTTCCAAAGCTTCCTGTCGATGGCACGAATTAGAGTCATTTGAGCAGTGGCCAAAGGTAAACAAGATTCCATGACGCTAAGGAAAGGGACAACATTTTAGAGTTAGGTTAAAATGTGAAGGTGGGACACTGGAATAAGCCAGTGTACATGTGATCTTTATGAAGGAAGAACTTCGTGTCCGTATTTCAATTTAAAAAAAGAGTAATTAATAGTTTCAATTTCTTACCTGCAGCCTAATTTTCTACTGTGTGTTAAAAAGAAATCCCTCCTTGTTACTGCATGTCAAAATCAGAAAATTCTCCAGTTGGCTTAAATCTGGGCATTTTTGTCCATTATGATGCTGCCATTGGCCATCACCCAGAAGCAGAGTGAATTGCACTCTTTGTCCCCCTCACACCGAGAGGGGCAAAGTTTAAAGGAGACTTTTTTAATATAAAGAGTGGTGGGTGCCTGGATCACACTGCCAGAGATGGTGGTGGGGGCTGATAGGATAGTGGCATTTAAGACACTTGTAAAGCACATGGATATGCAGGGAATAGATCTCTTGCAAGCAGAGGAGATTAATTTAACTTGGCATCATGTTTGACATGGACTTGTGGGCCAAAGGGCCTATTCCTATGATGTGAATATAGACACAAAAAGATGGAGTAACTCAGCGGGTCAGACAGCATCTCTGGAGAAAGGGAATAGGTGACATTTTGGTTGGAGACCCTTCTTCAGACTGAGTCAATGCTGCTCTAAGATACATCATTAGAATGAAGAGAATAATGTAACAGTAACTCTTGAATTAACAAATGCTTTCTGTGTCAACAGACAGATGAAGAGAAAAGCCAAGGCCTCCCAGTTGTAATGCCAGTGTTTGACAGGAATACCTGCAGTATTCCAAAATCTCAGATATCCTTCATCGATTATTTTATAAATGATATGTTTGATGCTTGGGACGGTAAGAACTTCATTTGTCTTTTTACATTTGGAAATAAATGCCAAACTCAATATATCAGTTCCTGTTGGGTTATTGATTGGGGACGATCAGCCGTGGTCACAATTAATGGCTCGAATGGCCTCCTCCCGCACCTATTTTCTATGTTTCTATTACAATTCCCATATTGCTTTGAGCTGCATTGTTTTCAGTGAATGTATTCAATGCAGAGAAACAGATTTTTGCTGGTGTAATAGTGGGTACGTAATGTGGTGATCAGCTTTATTGACCTGAGGCAGTTACAGTTGTCCAGTAGCAGAAAGTTGCAGAAACTGGAAGGCTTAATTTACTTTAAAGAAATACCCCCCACCCTCTTTATGCAACCAGGTGGAATTATTAGAGCCATACAGCACGAAAACAGGCCCTTTAGCCAAACCCGTCCATGCCAGCCAAAATGCCCCATTTTAAACTAGTCCCATGTGCCCACATCGCATTAAACATTTCCTCTCCATATGTGATTTTTTAGTACTTTCCTCAACTGCTGTCTCTGGCAGCCCATTCCATATATGCACCACCGTTTGAGTGAAAAAGGTGCCCATCAGGTTACTATTAAATCGTTTCCCCTCTCACCTTGAACCGTTTGTCCTTTGGATCTTGATTCCCTTACTCTGGGTAAAAGGTATTCAGCAAAATAACGTTATGATGTACGTGTTTTATAATAAGATAAACTGTGCAGAATGTTGGCAGGTTTTGCCCACATCAACGTATTTGGTGCAACCCTCGCACAGGAGTATCAGATAGATATATAGAAAGCAACTGCTAATGCTGGTATATAGCGAAGATAGACACAAAGCACTGGAGTAACTCAGCAGGTCAGGCAGCATCTCTGGAGAAACAGGATGGGTGACATTTTGGGTCGGGTCTGAAGAAGGGTCACCCATCCCTTTTTCTCCAGAGATGCTGCCTGCCCCGTTGAGTTGCTCCAGCACTTTGTGTCTATCTTCACTATCAGTTAGATCTAAGGCACCAAGACACACACTGGACAGGAGGCAATAATCCTGAACTATTCTTGCATTTTACTTCCCAGCTAGTTGTAGAATGCTAATACCAGAGGTGAAGAAGCAAAAGACTTGCCTTCTGACTTAACGGGGACTGATTGTGGGATTTGGAGAGAATAATCCCAGTGGGCAGATAATGCCACATCAGAAGATGATAGGAACTATATACAAATAAACAAAGTCCCACTGTAACTAAACAGAGAAAATTATTTTGATTTCATTTTACAGTCGTGTAAACATAATGTGTGATCATTTGAAAAGTCCAGCATATCTTTATTTTAGTTCATTTTATAGATACAGCATGAAAAACAGGCTCACTCACTCAACTGACCATCGGTCACCCATTCACACTATGTCTGTGTTATCCCACTTTCTCATCTACTCTCTATATATATTTTAGAGGTCAATTTTAGAGGTCAATTAACCCTACAAACCCGCACGTCTTCAGGATGTGGGAGGACAAGCTAGATGCAGGAAAAATGTTCCCAATGTTGGGCGAGTCCAGAACCAGGGGCCACAGTCTTAGAATAAAGGGGAAGCTATTTAAGACTGAGGTGAGAAAAAACTTTTTCACCCAGAGAGTTGTGAATATGTGGGATTCCCTGCCACAGGGAGCAGTGGAGGCCAAATCACTGGATGGATTTAAGGGAGAGTTAGATAGAGCTCTAGTGGAATCAAGGGATATGGGGAGAAGGCAGGCACGGGTTATTGATTGGGGACGATCAGCCATGATCACAATGAATGGCGGTGCTGGCTCGAAGGGCCAAATGGCCTCCTCCTGCACCAATTTTCTATGTTTCTATGAAACCAGAGCACCCGGAAAAAACCCACGCGGTCACATGGAGAACATGCAAACTCCATACAGACTGCACCTGAGGTCAGGATTGAACCTGGGTTCCTGGCACTGCGAAGCAGCAGCACTACCAGCTGTGCCACTGTGCCACCCTTACTTATTTTATTTCAGGAACTTGTGAGAATGGTTTATGGTAAATTTGCTATGTGTGGGCGTAAAATTGCTATTTTTAAATGATGTATTGATCATTTTCATGAAACGTCAACTATTTCTCTTTCAGCGTTTGCAAACCTGCCTAATTTGATACACCACTTAGCCGAGAACTACAAATACTGGAAAGCTTTAGATGAATCCAATTATAAAGGTCTACGACCACCATCTGATCTTTAAAGCCAAGGTGAAAGGACAACATCTTTCTCATCGATCTCACTTTAAATTGTGACTGAAGCCATTAAGAGATTATATTTTAGTTCGAGTGACTATATATTACAATGTAATATAAATCCTACACCAAGCAGGAGGCTTTGATGTACAGAATGCAGGAAAACAGTGTTGAATTATCACAGCAATGTCCCAACTACAATCATAACACCAGAGTTCTGAATTTCAAGACGGGCTTTTCTCATGATCAAGAAGTTTAAGTGCCGTTCCAGACGTTCCTGAACCACGCGGAGAAGGCAAAACAAAAACATGCGTTCCCGTCACAATTGAACAAAAGCCATGAAATTTATATGCTATTCATTTGCCACATTGTCCTGTCCTCTAAGTTACCGTGTGCAAGAAGCAAGAATTAGGGACAAGACTCTTGACTGATTTTTGCCAATTTCAGATAAATGACAATTGCAACATTAAGCCGAGTGGTGACGACGGTTTACGTGCTCTCTAAGTAAGCCTTCCGGGTGGAGCATCAAATCAGCTCAACAAATTATGACGGGGTGGAGATTCATTAAGTTATCTCGCAGTGTATATATTTAATTAATATTTTAAGCTGTAACATTGCCAAGTTTTTTACTTGTACCTGCGACCAGTTAGTGTGGTTGAATTAATTTTCTTTTCCAAAACCCGATTAAATGAACCAAACATCATATCTCCATATTCCATCATAATTTATGTGGAAATAAGCACCAGATTTTTTTCCACCCACCCCCCATCATATTCAGTGCAGCATCTACAATAGCCCCAATGTAACTATGTTTTATTGTTCTAAACAAGAGTTCTAAACAGTCAAATGATGGCTAAGGATGTGGCAGATCGTTCATTCAGACATAATGTCCCCAATTACATCACACTTTTGTTTAATAAATCCCAGTGCATTTTACCTGCATTATTCTCTCAATTTCTGTCCTTTTCCATGTGACATAGCACTTACTGTCTGATACCAGCCAAGTTCATAAAATCTATACATTTCTTTAATCTAAGTTGTATTTTCACAAACAGCCATGTTACCACCTAAAGCCTATGTAACGTCACTGCTTGTGCCTTTTTTTTTCTCTTTCAATTCATTCTTTTGTCACATCCTGACCATTGACACTAGCCTACAGCTTGCATGTCTCTTCACTGCACTACCTCCAATACCTTCAAATAGCTCCTTTGTTTCTTTGTACCTAAAACTGGAATGTTGCCATGTTGCAGCCTGTCCAGAGCACTGAACAGTTAAATAATAATTCCCTTCAACTTGTATTCTTTTATATGTTGGGCATTCCATTGCTTTGATGGTCGGTGCTGCGGATAGAGAGACTAGGACTGGTAAAACGCCCACTGCTCAGCACGACATACAAATTAGCACTTCAACATTTCAGCACTTCAAATCCCCCTCGCATTCCGAATCCGACCTTTCTGTCCTGGGCCTCCACCATGGCCAGAGTGAGTCCCACCGTAAATGAGAGGAGCAGCACCTCATATTTCGCTTGGGCAGTTTACACCCCAGCGGTATGAACATTGACTTCTCCAATTTTAGGTAGTCCCTGCTTTCTCCTTCCTTCCCCTCCCCTTCCCAGCTCTCCCACAGCCCACTGTCTCCGCCTCTTCCTTTCTTCTTCCCGCCCCCCCTCCCCCCATCCCCACATCAATCTGAAGAAGGGTCTTGACCCAAAACGTCGACTATTTCCTTCGCTCCATAGATGCTGCCTCACCCGCTGACTTTCTCCAGCAATTTTGTCCACTTCAATTTTCCAGCATCTGCAGTTCCTTCTTAAACATACCACTCAATCATTCTATCTTTTTTTATTGTAAATGGAAGCAGATACGACATGTGCATGCAGAAGTTGTTTCTCAGTTGCATCAGTAGGAGTCAGCAGCATTCCATGTAGATATAATTAATGTCAACAGGACTTAAGTCAGTGATTTAAACAGGCCCACGTGCAAAGGGATTCCCTTCCTGGAGTCTGTTCCACTTGTACCTGTGAGGGTGGGCGCGACAGGGTGGTTAACTGGGCACTACGCTGAAACACATCTTCAAAACCAGACAATTTCTAAAAGGAGACAATAATCAACACACGCGGGACCAAAAATAAGATTTTAGGCAGAGCAAGTATCAATCTCTAATGTGAAACATACATGTTCTAATATGTATGTGTGTATGTATGTAAATAGAAAAAAATTGTAACAAAATATACAATTGTTTATAGAAAATGCGGCAGTAATTTTGTTCATTACTGGGACAATACGTGTAACAATAAATATAATTTAAAAGATGCAATTTTGTCAATGAACATTAATGTAAAACAACATTGTCAGCTTTTATCCACAAGGTTATAAAGCACCATTGGGTCCATGCTTCGATTGAGTTATCCTCCATATATCTACTCAACAAGTGTATTTTAAGTGCTGTTATAGTATCAGCCTCAACTACCTCTTCTGGCAGCTCACTCCATATACCCACCACCTTCTAAGTGAAAAGGTTGCCCGAGTTTCATATTAAATCTTGCCCCTCTCACCTTAAGCATGTGACTTGTTTTCAATTCCCCTACCTTGGGTAAAAATACTTTGTGCATTCACCCTTTCTATTCCCTTTGTGATTTTATGCGCCTCTAAAAGCTCATCCCTCAGCCTCCTGCACTCCAAGGAATAAAGGCCTGGCCTGCCCAACCTCTTCCTATAGCTCGGCATCTCAAGTCATAGCAATGTCCTCGTAAATCATCGGTGCATTCTTTCCAGCTTAATGCCATCCGTCCTGTAGCAGGGTGACCAATAGTGAATGCAGTACTCCAAGTGTGGCCTCACCAACGTCTTGCACAATGGTAGTTTAACATCCTACTTTCCATACACAATACCATCACTGATGGAGGCCAAAATGCCACCTTCACCACCCCATCTACCTGCGGCGCCACTTTCAGGGAACTGTGTACCCTACAACACTCCCCAGGGTGCTACCATTCACTGTGAAGATCCTGCCCTGGTTTGACTTCCCAAAATATATTACCTTGCATTTATCTGGTCATAAACTCATGTGATAAGAGCAGAATTAGGCCATTCAGCCTATCAGGTCTACTCTGACATTCAATCATTGCTCTCCCTCCTAACCCCATTTTTCTGCCTTCTCCCCATAACCTCTGACACCCGTACTAATCTGCATTAAACTTCATTAGCTGTTCCTCAGCCCACTTTCCCAACTGTTCAAGATCCTGCTGTAATGTTTGACAACCATCTTCACTATCTATGATACCACCCACTTTAGCAAACTAAAGGGCCTGTCCCACTTTCACGACCTAATTCACAACCCTTTTTACTCGTGGATATTTTTCATCATGCTAGAAAAACCTACTTGATGCCACGAGTACTTGCGACTAGCATCACGGCATGCTACGACCTACCTATGACCTCGTGACGACCATGCTGCGAGTATGAGTCAAGGGCAAACTCGGCAGAGGTCGTGAATTAGGTCGTGAAAGTGGGACAGGCCCTTTACTAATCACGCTTTGTACATTCTCATTCAAGTCGGCTATGGGCCCAGCAGTCACCACAGGCATCCAGTTTGAAAACCACCCTTCTACCAACACCCTCTGCTTCCTTCCATGAAGTCAATTAATTACTTATTACAATTATTCTTGATCGCTCATCTGTGTTGTTGATATTCTTAATTACATGGAGATTAATGGAGACTCCCAATTTAGCAACGAATATATCTACCAGAAAGCCCTGGAAGTAGCCCCACTTTGTATCTTTTATACAAGAGGCCTCGTGGAAGAGGCCGTGTGGAATATTCAGTAACAAGAAAATGTCCTTATTACTGATGTATTAAGTGCTGTTTCAGGAACCATGCATTTTGAGCAACTAAATGTTTTGCCGCCGCTGATCATTTTCACTTTCTTCTGTGCATATGTCAGTGAAATTTGACAGTCATCTCTACTTATGAAAATGTTATACATGATTACTTTCAGAGCTATTACGTCAGTAGTCAAGAGTGTGGAAGCAATGCCTCAATCCTATTAATTTCCGAATTGCAGAACACAAAAGCTGAACATAGAACAGTGCAGCACAGAAGCGGGCCCTTCAGCCCTCAATATCTGCACCGAACATGATGCCAAGTTAAACCGATCTCACCTGCCTGTACATGATCCATATCCCTCTATTCCCTGCACTCCATGTGCCTATCCAAAAGCCTTTCAATGCCACTATTGTATCAGCCTCCACAATCACACTTGGCAGTGCATTCCAGGCCACCCCCACCCTGTGTAAAAACAACTTGCTCCACACATCTCCATTAAACTTCTCCCCTCACACCTTATAGCAATGCCCTCTAGTGTTGGTCATTTCCAACCTATCATACGGATATGATACGCTATCTATGCCTCTCTTCATTTTACTTTTGCTTTATGCAACAAACTATTCATCAGAATTCCCCAGGGCCTGATGGTCTGCATCCCATAGAACCCAAGGAAGTGCCTCTAGAAATCGTGGAGGCATTGGTGATCATTTTCCAATCTTCTATAGATTCAGGATCAGTTCCTGTGGATTGGAGGGTAGCTATTGTTATCCCACTTTTTAAGAAAGCCGTGAGAGAGAAAACAGGGAATTATAGACCAGTTAACCTGACATCGGTGGTGGGAAGGTGCTGGAGCCAATTATAAAAGATGAAATAGCGGCACATTTGGATAGCAGTAACAGGATCAGTCCGAGTCAGCATGGATTTACGGCGGGGAAGTCATGCTTGACGAACCTGCTTGAATTTTTTGAGGTGTAACTATGAAAATGGACAAGGGAGAGCCAGTGGATGTAGTGTACCTGGACTTTCAGAAAGCATTTGATAAAGTCCCACATAGGAGATTAGTGGGCAACATTAGAGCACATGGTATTGTGGGTAGGGTACTGATATGGATAGAAAATTGGTTGGCAGACAGGAAACAAAGAATAGGGATAAATGTGTCCCTTTTGGAATGGCAGGCAGTGACTACTGGGATACCGCAAGGCTCGGTGCTGGGACCACAGCTATTTACAATATACATTAATGATTTAGATGACGGGATTACAAGTAACATTAGCAAATTTGCAGATGACACAACGCTGGGCGGCAATGTGAACTGTGAGGAGGATGTTATGAGGATGCAGGGTGACTTGGGCAGGTTAGGTGAGTGGGCAGATGCAGTTTCATGTTAATAAATGTGAGGTTATCCACTTTGGTGGCAAAAACAAGAAGACAGATTATTATCTCAATGGTGTCAAGTTGGGAAAACGGGAAGTACAACAAGATCTGGGGGGTCCTTGTTCATCAGTCACTGAAAATAAGCATGCAGGTACAGCCGGCACTTAAAGCGAATGGCATGTTGGCCTTCATAACAGGAGGAGTTGAGTATAGGAGTAAATAAGTCCTTCTGCAGTTGTACAGGACCCTAGTTAGACCACACCTGGAGTATTGTGTGCAGTTTTGGTCTCCAAATTTGAGGAAGTATATTCTTGCTATTGAGGGAGTGCAGCATAGGTTCACAAGGTTAATTCCTGGGATGATGTTATATAGGACTGTCATATGTTGATAGAATGGAGCGGCTGGGCTTGTATATTCTGGAATTTAGAAGGATGAGAGGCGATCTTATTGAAACATAATGTTATTAAGGGTATGGATATGCTAGGGGCAGGAAACATGTTCCCAATGTTGGGAAAGTCCAGAACCAGGAACCACAGTTTAAGAATAAGGGATAAGGCATTTAGAATGGAGATGAGGAAAACCTTTTTCACACAGAGTGTTGTGAATCTGTGGAATCTTCTGCCTCAGAAGACAGTGGAGGCTAATTCTCTGGATGCTTTGAAATGAGAGTTAAATAGAGCTCTTAAACATAGCGGAGTCAGGGGATATGGCGAGAAGGCAGGAACGGGGTACTGATGATCAGCCATCATCATATTGAATGGCAGTGCCGGTTCAAAGGGCCAAATGGTCTACTCATGCACCTATTATCTAAAATGAGCCTTTCCTGTTTCAATTATTCCATGTTACAGATGCTTCCATTTAAAGAGACATCTGAAATTATTTGGGTGGATGTATGAAATGAGCTGTCGGAGGAGGTAGTTGAGGCAGGTACCATCACAATGTTTAAGAAACATTGCAACAGGTACATGGATAGGATAGGTTTAGAGGGTTATGAGCCAAATGCAGGCAGTGGCGTCCTGCATAGACGGGACATAACCGTTGTCCTTTGGGGCTAGACTGTACTCACCACTGGCTAGCGATTCCATGGAGAATTGCCAGCTGTGTCTTCTATCTTCCACTCCAAAGGACAAAAGGACAAAGGACAAAGGACATTTATTGTCACATACACCAATTGGTGTAGTGAAATTTGTCTTGCCATGCAGCACACAGATAAAGATAGACACAGCACTAAAGAATTAACAATGAACATAAAAAACATCCCCCCACAATGGTTCCCACCGTGGGGGCAGGAACAAAGTCCAGTCCCATCCCCGTATCCACCCATAGTCGGGCCTATTGAGGCCTCCACAGTCGCCGCTACGGTGGCCCGATGTTTTAGGCCTTCTCGCCGGGTGATGGTGCTCCGGCGTCGGGAGAGTCTTCACAGCGGCTTGGGACACCTGGAACGGCCGCTTCCTTACCGGAGTCCGTGGTTTCCGAAGCCGACAAGGCCGCATTGGATGGAGCTCCACCACTGGTGATCTCGCCGAGAGATCCCAGGGTCCCGATGTTAAGTTCAGCGCCGCCGCCCGCAGCTCCGCGATGTTCACCGACCTGCGGTCTCAGCATTCTGGAGCTCCAGCGCGGCGACCCAGGCAAGGCATCGCCCGCAACGCTCCGCGATGGCGCTCCAGCGCTGAGCCGCTGCCGAAGCTAAGGTACTGGGCGGTCCCCTCAGGAAACGCCGCTCCAGGCCCGCTGGTAGGCCGCGAGGACGGGTCGAAGGTGCAGCCCGGAGAAAAGCTGCCTCTCCGACCAGGTAGGGACCAGGAAAAGTAGTTTCCCCCTCCCCCCCTCCCCCCCTTCCCATAAAAAAGACTAGAACCAAAACAACACTAAAAACAATAAAAGAAAGAAGTTAAAAAACAGACAACTGCAGGCTGGCAGCCATACTAACTGGACGGCGCCCCCTTGGAACTACAAGATGCTGGTTTAAACTGTGGACACAAAATGCTAGAGTAACTCAACGGACAGGCAGCATCTCACGGGAATGGACCCATTCCTTCTCTCCAGAGATGCTGCCTGTTCCGCTGAGTTACTCCAGCATTTTGTGTCTATCTTCTGCATTCAGTCCACTGTGGACTGAATGCAGAAATATTACATGAATGCACAGGTTAGATGCTTATCTGTTTGATCGTCCACTGGAACCAGCACTGAGCTTCACATTCATCTCGCAGGTTCACGCTTGGCATGGATGCCAATAGACAATAGGTGCAGGAGTAGGCCATTTGGCCCTTCGAGCCAGCACCGCCATTCTATGTGATCATGGTTGATCATCCCCAATCAGTACCCCGTTCCTGCCTTCCCCCCATATCCCGACTCCGCTATCTTTAAGAGCCCTATCTAGCTCTCTCTTGAAAGCATCTAGAGAACCTGCCTCCACCACCCTCTGAGGCAGAGAATTCCCAACTCACTACTCTCTGTGAGAAAAAGTGTTTCGTCTCCATTCTAAATGGCCTACTCCTTATTCTCAAACTGTGGCCCTTGGTTCTGGACTCCCCCAACATTGGGAACATATTTCCTGCTTCTAGTGTGTCCAAGCCCTTAACAATCTTATATGTTTCAATGAGATCCCTTCTCATCCTTCTAAACTCCAGAGTGTACAAGCCCAGCTGCTCCATTCTCTCTGAATATGACAGTCCCTCCATCCTGGGAATTAACCTTGTAAACCTACGTTGCACTCCCTCAATAGCACGAATGTCCTTCCTCAAATTATGGGACCAAAACTGTACACAATACACCAGGTGTGGTCTCACTAGGGCTCTGTACAACTGCAGAAGGACCTCTGTGCTCCTATATTCGATTCCTCTTGTTATAAAGGCCAACATTGCATTCGCTTTCTTCACTGCCTGCTGTACCTAAGCAGTATGGTCCCTTTCACTTGAATGGGGGTTGCCAATCTTGAGGTAGAGGCATGATTTTTTCTGATAAATAAAAAATGAAAGAATCCAAATGTATTACTATTTTTAATTATCTCCAATTATTAAAGGCCTTTGACAAAAGCAAGCCGTCAGAAATGTGATTGTCAAATTCGGCACCATGGCCTCCAAATCGTTCAATTTAGAAGTTCATGTTTTGTTGCCTTGCAAGAAGACTCTGCTCTTTGGATCAGGTTAGTACAGGGAAACGGACATTGGGGTTGGTAGTTCAGATCGCGGGCCACAGGCAATATGATTCAGTCCATTAGAGATAAAACACAAATTAAACGTTATGGGACTAGTTTTTGACAATGAAGATATACCTTAAAATGCCTAAAATGGTAGAAGAGCAAGTCTGGACTTCTCAAAGTAATAAGGTAATCAATTCAAATGATATACAATAAGTTTGTCTTGCCTTAATTTAATATAGAAAAATCAAAAGTAAATTAGTAAAGATGTTAAGTACGCTCACTGATTCAGGTTAAAATGGAGACAAATAATAATTTCTTCTTGCTGCAGGTTGAGGCAGCTAATCGCATTTAAGAGACATTTGGATAGCCATATGGATATGCAGGGAATGAAGGAAATGGATTAAGTGCAGGTAGATAAGAGATGGTCTTGGGATTATTTTCGGCACAGACACTGTGGGCCAAAATGCCTGTTCTTGTGCTGTACTGTTCTCGGTACATGGAAAAAGAAACATTAAAGAAGGATTTTCCAAATCCTTTGCGACTTTAGAGATACAGCGCGGAAACAGCCTGTCAGCCCACTGAGGCCGTGCCAACCAGCAATCACTCCATATACTAGCACTAACCTATACATTCAGGGCAATTTATGATTTACAGAAGCCAATTAACCTACAAACCTGCATGTCTTTGAAGCATGGGTGGAAACCAGAGCACCCAGAGATAGCCCACGCGGTCACAGAGAGAATGTACAAACTCCATACCTATAGTCAGGATTAAACCCAGGTCTCTGGCGCTGTAAGGCAACTCTACCGCTGTGCCACTGTACTGCCCTTTTTTCCCCCCCATTAAGAGCAAATGCTAACAATTTATTTACACACATCAGCATCCGTTAAAGCACCAAAAAAAATTGTTGTGGGATGAATATTGTCACTTTGTATGGAATTAGCAATTTTGAAAGAAAATGTTCTAATTTTGAAAGTACCTTTATTTAACATAATTTTACAATCTCAAATCAACAGTGATGGTGGGGGGGAGGGGTGGGGGGGGGGCAGTGTCACAATAGGGTGTTTTTTGACAAATGTTTAAAATACAAAAACTAATTTTATGATGAAAACCTGGGTTTTATTGCCAGTTTCCTTCGATAAACAATTTTCATTCTGTGATATTTGCAGTGCCAAGTTAATATAAAGTCAAACGGGTAATCTTTGCAGAAAATGTACATACATTTATGGATATACATAACCAGTCAACAAGCAGCACATTGGTAGGTCCTTAAAACTATCAGCAATATCATGAATTTACAGAAATATACATTCCACAGGTCACTTAGAGACATTGTATAACATTAATTTCATTTGCTTCACAATTATCTCAAGATCACACATCATCTTGTTCTAATTTTTGGAACAATGTCTTGCTCCGTAACTGCGATTCCTTCTCTCCATCCTTCCATAAAATGATGAGATGGTCTGTCGAACAAGTTACTATTCCATGGTCTTTAGAATATAGGAACATCTGGGCAATGACAAAACAAAAACTATTTATGAAGCGATAGATCAAACTGTTTGGAGCAAGTTAATGGGAGACAGCTATTAATTCCAACTGAATTTAGCAATTTAAAATAATGTCACAATAGAATTAAATACTTCTCTTCACTTCAGTATTAAAATTGATATCCAGTTGGAATATACATTCAGAATTACAGAATAGTGGTCCAGATCTTGCTATTGTGAAACTGTTAAACTGACAATAACCTAAGATTGCAACATATGCATAGTTTTCTGCAGAATTCTGTTACTGCAGTAAATGATTCATCGCTCCAGTAGAAGTTACAAAGGGTTATGGTGATCTCATTGAATGGCAGAAGGGATTAGTTTAATTTGATACGATTTTTAATAAGGACATTATGGCTCAAAGGACCTGTTCCTGTGCTGTGCTGTTCTATGTTCTTGATTCTTACATTTGCTGTTCCTCAGCAGCCCAACCCTCCCTTTATATCAGTTCAGAGAACAACTGAACCATTATAAGCTTCCTTTTCAAGATATTATGATCAAGGAAGAAATGGTCACTTTGCACAGATACTCACTTGCACTGCTCCTGAATGACCGATCAAATCACCAGTTAACTCCAATGTCTTCAACACAGAACAGTCCAACTTGCGTTTTGCCATTTGGGTTTGCTGTTTGTTTGGCTTCCCAATTCCCCACATACTAAAAATCCCTAAAACCAAACAGATATGTTATCAATCTCATTATGCTATGAACAAAATCAATAAATGGATCATGAATGATGATCAGTTCTGCGAACATCCAGATCATAAGGTCATAAGTGATAGCAGCAGAATTAGGACATTCAGCCCATCAAGTCTACTCCGTCATTCAATCATGGTTGATCTATCCCTTCCTCCTAACCCCATTCTCCTGCCTTCTCCCTATAATCCCTGACACCAGTACTAATCAAGGATCTATCTCTGCTTTAAAAATATCCACTGACTTGGCCTCTATAGCCTTCTGTGGCAAAGAATGCCACAGATTCACCACCCTCTGACTAAATAAATTCCTTCTCATCTCCTTCCTATAGGAACGTCCCGTAATTCTGAGGCAATGACCTATAGTCCAAGACTCTCCCACTAGTGGAAACATCCTTCCACATCCACTCTATCCAAACTTTTCACTATTTGGTACGTTTCAATAAAGTCCCCCCTCATTCTTCTAAATTCCAGCGAGCACAGGACCAGTGCCGTCAAACATCTTGGGACCATTCTTGTAAACCTCCTCTGGACCATCTCCAAGGCCAGCACATCCTTCCTCAGATATGGTGCCCACAATTGCTCACAATACTCCAAATGCAACCTGACCATCGCCTTATAGAGCCTCAGCATTACATCTCTGTTTTTGTATTCTAGCCCTTTTGAAATAAATGCTAGCATTGCAGATGAAAAAGATAAGGATAAAGCAGAACAAATTAGAACTGTAAATTGACCCGAACAAAATTAATGCATGTGAAACCTTGGTTTATTTTAAGCAACAAAGTCACAAATGGAAGTGCTCAAAATTCAAGCATCGCACAAAATAGGATTAAAACATCATACCAAATAAGTAACAAAAAAGGGTCTGATGCAGATAGCAGAGTTTTGCTCCTTCCTGACTTGGTGAAGCTACAGTGGAGGACTGCCATTAAAAGAGGCAGCAAGACAAGCAGTAAGGCTTGTAGATCAGTCACAATCTCAACACCAGGAGAAAATCAAATGGATAATGAGGGTGAAAGAAAAAACAGAAAAATCCATGCCACCAACACAGAGCAGCCCATGCAAGGCTAGGCTTGTTCAATTGCAACCATCTTGAGCCAAAAGTGCCCAATAGTCGGAAGATCTATCCCACATAGACCGCTAACCAACATTGCCAACTAGCTAAAAACAAACCAGTTCATAATTCTTGTTGCATTTGACCTCAAGTGGATTTTGAACTTCATACTTGTGCTGTCGATTGTCTATCTACGACCTCTTGGAAACCATTGGCATTTTAATGTGAATTATGTACATGGTGTAGCATGGGACAGTGTGATGGAGTCCCTACATTTGCATTCATACTAAATGGGGGCATTCTAAAGCAGCTCTTGGCTATTAGACTTGGTTATTTTCAGGCAGGGAAGCAGAAGGCGATTAGTGCTGTCTGCAGCACAGACAGTATTGTCCGTTCTGTCATTATGTTAAATTAAAATATAGAAAAATATATGTGTAGGAAGGAACTGCAGATGTTGGTTTTTACTGAAGATAGACACAAATTGCTGGAGTAACTCAGCGGGTCAGGCAGCATGTCTGGAGAAAAAGGATGTGATGTTTTGAGTTGGAATCCTTCAGACTGAAAGTAAAGGGAGAGGGGAAACTGGAGGTAGGAAAAGGCCCAAATAAGAAAAATATGTATTTTGCTAGCAGGCACTTGCAATCTCTTATGCACCAAGTATAGCATTCAAGGAAACAGAGCTAAGCAGGACTACAAGCTCTCTCGGTGGACCAACTCTTGGAGAGGTGTTCCTGACCAGGCGTTAATTACTAAGTCATGCTTATATCCAGATAATTATTTTTTTATCTGATAATGTATACAAATATTAAGTTGAACCAACCTGAAGTAGCAGGCTCTGCTGGAGGAAGGTCTTGCAATTCCCAGAGGCGAACACTGCCATCAACAGAACAGGAGACCAACTGTCTGCAAAATGTAGTGATATTCAGACATTATTTTCAGAATATAGACAACAAATAGCTGTGACCTAATCGCACAGAAAAAAAAAACTTCATTGTTAATTGTGTAAAAACTAATAATTCCACTTCGCACAAGGCTTTCGTTAAACCAGCAATACAAAGTATATTAAATATAAAACAAAATCCTGCTTAAAGCTTTTCATCGTCAGAAAAAACATTTTGGTTGATAAAATTTGAGATATTCATATTATTCATTGGTATAGTTTAAAATAGACGTCAATAGACAATAAGTACAGGAGTAGGCCATTCGGCCCTTCGAGCCAGCACCGTCATTCAATGTGATCATGGCTGATCATCCCCAATCAGTACCCCGTTCCTGCCTTCTCTCCATAGCCCCTGACTCCACTATCTTTAAGACCCCTATCCAGCTGTCTCTTGAAAGTATCCAGAGAACCGGCCTCCTCTGAGGCAGGCAGTTCCACAGACTCACAACTCTCTGAGAAAAAGTGTTTTCTCATCTCCGTTCTAAATGGCTTAACCCTTATTCATAAACTGTGGCCCCTGGTTCTGGACTCCAACATCGGGGACATGTTTCCTGCCTCTAGCATGTCCAAACCCTTAATAATCTTATATGTTTCAATAAGATTCCCTCTCATCCTTCTAAACGCCAGAGTATATAAACCCAGCCGCTCCATTATCTCAGCATTTGACAGTCCCACCATGCCGGGAATTAACCTTGTGAACCCACACTGCACTCCCTCAATAGCAAGAATGTCCTTCCTCAAATTAGGGGACCAGAACTGCACACAATACTCCAGGTGTAGTCTCATTAGGGCTCTGTACAACTTTAGAAGGACCTGTTTGCTCCTATACTCAACTCCTCTTGTTATAAAGGCCAACGTGCCATTCCTTTCTGCACTGCCTGCTGTACCTGCATGCTTACTTTCATTGACTGATGAACAAAGACCACCAGATCCCGTTGTACTTCCCCTTTTCCCAACTTGACGCCATTTAGATAGTAATCTGCCTTCCTGTTTTTGCTACCAAAGTGGATAACCTCACATTTATCCACATTAAACTGCACCTGCCATGTATCTGCCCACTCACCCAACCTGTCCAAGTCACCCTGCATTCTCATAGCATCCTCCTCACAGTTCACACTACCACCCAGCTTTGTGTCAAATGCAAGGATAAAAAAAAGTTAATGGCAAGACCCTTAACAGCATCGATATGCAGAGGGATCTTGGAGTCTACATCTATAACTCTCTGAAAATGGCAACGAGTAGAGTGGTAAAGATGGCATGAAATATACTCAATTTCCTAACCAATGAAGGCAAGTGTAACAGTCAGGAAGTCATGAAGCAGCTTATAGGTCTGGTTAGGCCACATTTGGAAGCCCGTGTGCAGTTCTGGATGTCTCATTACAGGAAGGATGTGGAGGCTCCGGAAAGGGTGCAGACATGGTTTACCAGAAGGATGCCTGGATTAGGGGATATTAGTTACTGGGAGAGGTTGGACAGACTTGGATTGTTTTCTCTGGAGCACCAGAGGTGAAGAGTATATAAAATTCTGAGAGGCACAGATAGGGTGGACAGTCAGAACCCTTTTCCCAAGAATGGAAACATCAAATACTAAAGGGAATAGCTTTAAGGTGAGGGGGAAAGTTTAAAGATGTGTGGGGCAAGATTTATTATTTTAAAAAATAACACAGAGGATGGTGAGTATCTGGAACACGCTGTTAGGGGTGGTGGTGGAGGCAGATACAATAGAGGCATTTAAGTGACTTGGATAGGCACATAGATCTGCAGGGAATGGAGGGATATGGATTATGTGCAGGTAGATACGACTTGGTCTTGGCATCACGTTCAGCACAGAAATGTGGGTGGAAGTTGCCAGTTCTGTGCTGTACTGTTAGTTCTACATTCTATTTTCTTTGGGCAGCGGGCATGTGCTATAGACCTGCACGGGAAGGTAGGCGCTCCCTTAAGAAAATCCGGAGTCGGAGCCCCTAAGGCAGTTCGTCGTTGTCTACAACCTTGCTCTGGCAGCTCCTGCGATGGCGCTAGTGCCAAACTGTAATGACCCTGCTGTTCCTTTGGATCGATCAGCGACGTGGAGAGGAAGGACGTGCTGCATGGTCCTCCATATGACATCGCCCAGGCTTGCATCCGACCAGGATTCATCACCCATGGTCAGTCATGACCGAGGGGGGGCCGACTACTATTTTCTTTCACATTATACATGCTACAATTCAAGTTCGTAGCTGTCTCTCTTCCACATTGTAGATTTATTTTAATTGAAAATGGTTGTCGATGTATCTTAAGAAACAGAACTCTATAATATTTAAGTATTTCTATCTATAATAGATCAGCGTAAATTCAAACATGCATACCTGTTTGGCAACTTGGCAATATGCAACACTCGTGAATCATGTGCCACTTGTTGGTAGGCAATTACAGTTTTTGACTGAAGATTATACACATAAATTCCTGTCCCAATGGCAGCAAAAATATTCTAGATAACAAATGTAAGAATTTAAGTTCAACACACCATAACATTATTTAGTTTAATAGCAGGGCACTTCAAAAAAAAACATGGAGTCTTTATGTAATTCTGAAATATATTTTCAGAATATTAAATTTACACGGGCATTTTGTCTTGAGAGAAATATTATCCCTTCTACATTACCTCTCTATCTGCAGTCAGATGATGAATGCAGGCTTCATGCTGATGCGGAGTCCGTGATATCTTTATCTCAGCTGGTTTGTCAGACTGTGAAGTAACATTCCAGAAAAGGGATTCAAAACCCTTCACTGACCAGTCCAGCGCATCCCAAATTATCAGCTCACCCACATGGGATCCAGTTGCGAATGTATCATCTATTCACATATAAAATGCATCATGGCAAGGTCTCCGTGAAACCAGTGCACTAAATAATTTGGCAGCAAATTGTCTTAAGAATACTATATACATTATCTCAATTGAACCAATTAAAGTAACATTTTGCCCGCTTTATTTTTCTTTTTATTATTCATGATGATGCACAACAGTATTCTGACAGCACCAACGAGAGGCCAACAATGGAAACATTAGCTACACCACAGGAAATAAGGAATCTGACTTAACCTCTTCTCAAGATTCAAGCAAACAAAATTATTTCTATTTTAGTTTTGTTTAGTTTAGAGATATAGCGCGGAAACAGGTCTTCGATCCAGCGAGTCTGCGCCGACCAGCGATCACCCTGTACACTAACAATATCCTACACACTAGGGACAATTCACAATTTTTCCAAAGCCAATTAACCTACAAACCTGTATGTCTTTGGAATGTGGATGGAAAACGGAGCACCCGAAGAAAACCCATGCAGTCACAGGGAGAACATACAAACTCTGTACAGACAGCACTTGTAGTCTGGATCGTACCCGGATCTCTGACACTGTAAGACAGCACTGTGCCACTGTGAAGCCTTTCTAGACTACACCAGAACTCAACACTTGAATAAACCCAATACCACCAGTAACATGGTAAGCTTGTAAAACAAAATAAAAATGTATGTTTTTTGTGGTTGATCATGACTACAAGCATTTACAAAAGTATTTCAAATATTAAGCCAGAATTCAATGGCAATAAAATCATCTTTCTAAACTGGTACACGACATCAACCTGTCAAGTGATGACCATCATGTCAGTCACATCACTACAGAGAGAATGTTTAAAATAGTTAAATGATAACATTGTGACTTGGCTTAGCTCACAAGAAGAATTGATGCACTTTATAGACACAAAGTGCTGGAATAACTCAGTGGTCAGTTAGCATCTCGGGAGAAAATGGATAGGTCTTCAGTCCCAACCCAAAACGTCACCTATCCATTTTATCTAGAGATGCTGCCTGACCCGATGAATTACTCCAGCACTTTGTGTCCATCTTTGGTATATGCCAGCATCTGCAGTTTTTGTTATTATAATTGTTTCACTTTCATGTTTCTCTCCCTTGAAATTATCTTACTTTTTCAAGTTCTGGATGAAAGCCAAAGGAGAACAAGACAATTTTCCAGTTGCTTAACCTCATGCCAAATATACATCTGTCATATGGATAACGAGAAGAGAGTTGGCAACCACATTTCTTCCTAACAGATGCTCAATAGGGGAAAGCTATAATACATTGTAATAATGCTATTTTCCATAACTATAGGCAAAATATAACCAACTACATTGTGAATTTGGAACATGCGACCTTGCAAGGTCAGCTGATTTCAGTAACTAAAAGTCACCTGAACATCTTTGATCTTGCAGAGGCCAATCTTGGAGGGAAAGTATGTCAGAAATTCAGATTTAAAAGGTATGTATTTACAATAAGCAACTGAATAAGAAAATCAGCCTTTATAAAAAGCTTCAATTATTGTGGATATTTGTTTGGCGTTGGAGGTATCACCACGATCTAAAATGTATTCAGGTGACCCTATGTGGGGTTAGAGGGAGCATCCTTAAAATGCAGAAGACAGCACTTCAGACAATTTAGCAATCACTTAATACAGCATTATAAAGTCAGCAAAGTCTCCACACTCTTCTTATTAATGGGACTCTACTGGGTATTATTGGGAAAGCAGGGTTGCCCTGTGTATCCTGAAATTGGTTTGTCTCATAAGTACTTCTATCAGGACACACATCAGCCTCTATCATTCTAGAGAAAACAATTCAAATTTATTTAACCTCTCCTCATAACTAATATACTCCAATCCAGGCAACATCCCGATGAATTTATTCACCATCACCTCCAAAGCCTCCACATCTTTCTTATAGTGTGACAACCAGAACTGTACACAATACTCCAAATGTGGCATCACCAAAATCTTATACAACTGCAACTCATCAACTTTCATACTCAAAGGCCTGACAGATGAGGCAAGTATGTTGTATATTTTCAGTACTGCCCTATCCACTTGTGTTGCCACTTTACGGAAGCTCTGGATTTGCAACACAAGATCCCTCTATACACCAACACTCTTAAGGATCTTGAGGCTCTGGGTTACTTCCAGTATCCCAAATGGAGCATTGTTTAGCAGCTGAGAAAAGAATCAGTGAAATCAATCCTGATAACTCCAAATAAAATAAAATAAATTTACCATTTATAGAGATTAGTGCTCTAATATCATCTTCATGGTTTGATAGTCTTCGCATCTCAGTAATTTCCCAAGTGTGAGATTCTGATGATGTTACCAGTTTGAAGATAACTTAAAGAACATAGCAAATAATAGTATTACATTAAGTAATTGAAGTAAGATTTATTTTAATGCACAGAGTAAAATCTAGTTTACACATGTATGCAGAACAAATTTTGAAATCGCTTTGATATCTTATCAATTAGAATGTCATAGAATTGTGGTTAACAGACTGTTTTCCTTCACTTTAGTTTTTATTGCTTTTATGTATACACAAATATAACAACGAAACATACAACAATACAGTGAAACGTACAACAGTGTAGCGGGGGGTTCAGTTTACAATTAATGATGCAGTATACCGAACTATTTTCTTATTAAAACCTTTTCCAATAACTTACATTATTGTCAATAAAATTATACAGTGTTGATGTCTTTATTTCTATACCTAATCCATTTTTCCCATTTTCTGTTAAACTCACCTTCTTTCACTCTTAGAGAATATGTAATTTTCTCCATGACAAATATTTCCTGTACCATTGTCTAAGTCTGGGTGTGTCCGCTGCAAGCCAGTTTCTTGTAATGGCCTTTCTGCCAGCTGTGAGTAGGATTTTAACCAAGTAATGATCTTTCTTCAGCACCACTGTATTTATATTACCCAGGTATAAAATGGAACACTTCTTGGAGACTATATATCCTAATACCTCCATTAATTCTGAATTCACTCTGTCCCAAAATGGTTCTATTTTTGGGCAACCAGAAGATATGTGCATGGTTTGCGTCTGTTTGGCCACATTGCCTCCAGCATGTTTGCTGCCTTAGAATTTGCTTGCTTTTTATGTTAGGCGTAATAAAGAAACAAATCAAATTTTTCCAATTAAATTCTCTCCAATTTTGTGAATTAGTGGATGTCTGTAGTGTTACACACATATTATGCCATTCTTCTTCTGAGATTGTAATGTTCAATTCCTTTTCCCACTTAAATTTTACATAAAATGTAGTTTTAGCTTGACATTCCATTAAACTATGATAAAGTTTAGAAATAATCCCTAATTTTTTTGATGATACGCATTAACTATCACTTCTATCTGGATTCTTTTCTTCTAGTGCCTCCTTTTTTACCTTTTTATTGTAATAATCTCTCAGTTGGAGGTATCTAAACAAGTCTTGTTCCGAAGTGCAAATTTATCCTTCAAATCTTGAAAACTTCTTAGGTCTCTATTTTCAATAACAGTACAAAATGCAGTCATTCCTTTCTTCATCCACTCTTTGAATGTTGAGTCATACATCCCTGGTTTAAATTCATTATCCAAAGCTATCCCATCTTAAAAAAAATTGTCATTTATTCAGTTTAAGTTGTCTGGTAAGAGTGAACTAGGTTTCTGAAGCAAATATCGTTATTGGATCGATTATACTATATGTTCTTCCTGATATGTTCAGGACGTGCTTTTCTCCCAAAAGTGTTTGGATGTGGAAGTCAGGGATATATGTCTCAATCTCTTTCCACCTCCGCAACTCCCTTGTCAATTCTTCCCTCCCCTCCCGCTCTACCCCTTCCCCGGGCACTTTCCCTTGCAACCGCAAGAAATGCAACACTTGTCCCTTCACCTCCCCCCTCCACTCCTTTCAGGGACCCAAGCAGTCCTTCCAGGTCCGACAGAGGTACACCTGCACCTCCTCCAACCTCATCTACTACATCCGCTGCTCCAGATGCCAGATGATCTATATCGGTGAGACCAAGCGGAGGCTTGGCGATCGTTTCGCCGAACACCTCCGCTCGGTCCGCAAAAACCAACCCGACCTCCCGGTGGCTCAGCACTTCAACTCCCCCTCCCATTCCGCATCCGACCTCTCGGTCCTGGGACTCCTCCACGGCCAGAGTGAGCAACACCGCAAGTTGGAGGAACAGCACCTCATATTCCGCTTGGGGAGTCTGCATCCTTTGGGCTTGAACATTGAATTTTCTCAATTCTGTTAACCCTTGCTGTATCCTCCCCTTCCCACCTCTCCCTCAGCCCTCGGGCCCTGGCGTTCCCTCTATCTCTATCTCCCTCCCCCACCCTAGTCGCACCAGCTTCTCATTTTCACACCACAAACAGCTTACAATGGCTTGTTCCCTTTATCATCGATACTTTTTTGCATATCTTTCATTCATTGTTCCTTATCTCTCCACATCACCGTCTATATCCCTCGTTTCCCTGATCCCTGACCAGTCTGAAGAAGGGTCTCGACCCGAAACGTCGCCTATCTCCTTCGCCCCTTAGATGCTGCTGCACCCGCTGAGTTTCTCCAGCTTTTTGTGTAACCCTAGCTATATAGCTATCCTCACACCAATTAATTAGTGGTCGAAGTTGGGCTGCATAGAAATGTATCCTAAAATTTGGAAGTGCCATTCCACCTTTGTCCTTTGGCAACTGTAGTGTAGTGTATTGAATTCTGCCTTCTTTCCTCCACAAATAAATCTAGATATTAATTTATCCCATTCCGTGAATTGTTTTAATGGTACCTCTATTGGCAGAGATTGAAACAAGTACAATAGCCTTGACAAAATATTCATTTTCACCACATTTATCTTACTACTAAAATCCATTGGGAAGGTGGACCATCTTTCTATATCCTTTCTTATGTTTTGGTTGATGTGGTTTTAATTGGCCCCATACAACATTGATATATTTTTTGTTATATGTACCCCTAGGTATTTAATTGATTTTGAATCCCATTTAATATTATAATTTTGTTTAATTTCTTCTGGAGGAGGACAATTAAATAGGAGGATTTGAGTTTTTGAAATATTCACTTTATATCCTGCATAAAAATTAAATTTATCTATGATCCCCATCATCCTTGGAAATTAGGTGTTTACTTCCGTGAGATACATCATTACATCATCTGCAAAAAGGCCAATTTTATGTTCTCTGTCTCTTATAGTTACTCCCCTCAGTTCCCTATCTTGACGAATCGCTTGAGCCAATGGTTCAATATATATATATAGCAAACAGTGTAGGGCTAAGACAACATCCCTGTCTCGCTCCTCTTCCTAACACAAATCTCTCAGTTAGAGATGTTTTCATTGGTAATTCTCACATTATTTGATGATTAAAATGAATGTGCTCATATGATTTCAGTAAAAAGTCATACTTAGCTCCTTCCTGATTACTGCAGCAATGTTGTTTTTTGGTAGTTCAATCATTAAACTCACATCTGTTTAAAATAAAACAGGATTTAAGTCAACTTTAAACTTGTCAGGTGACAGAAATAAATCAGAGCAGGTAGAAAAGTTAAGCTTGATAGATCATCTAGATTGGAATAGCAATCACAAAATTACATAATAAATGAGAGAACGATAGTACAAACATTAGAAGTAATAAAGTCTAATGGAGAAATGAAAGTTAACCGCAGAGAAATACAAAGATAATAGAACAGTGGCCAACATTTTTAATAAATTCAAGAAATGTCTTCAACTAAAAACAATCAAATAAATTAAAATATGGGTCCAAATGTTAAGAGAACTTCAGAAATCTATATAATTTAAAGTCTAATTTTGACCACTTCCTGTCTGCGCTGTATAATGATTTTAGAAAAAAACGCTACCATATATCGCTATGATTTTAGGCCATCTTACTCAGTCCTCCTCCACTGAGCAGGCCCTGTGGATTTTTCCCATCAATGAAAAATATAAAAATTTATGAGTGTTTGAAACACTTTGAGATCCTCTCGCCTGTCAATCACTGCGATGAAGGTAACACCCCTTCCGGGGAGGATTGGGGGGGGGGAGGGTGCAGGACTATAAAACCCCGGATGCCTGGCCGTGACTCAGTCACTCTGCAAGATCGCGAGGGAGGGGCCACGACTCTCATTCTAAGCTGTGAATCAACTGAACTGTGAGGCTGCAATGTACTTTCAATAAATGATTTGTTAGCCCTTAATGACAATGCCATGAGTTTTTTGGCCACTGCCCTGCTTGTGCTTGAAACTGCAATGCTTTATTAGGTCCGACTGTGTTTGGAAGGAATAAATGCTTTATTAGGTCTGACTGTGTTTGGTTCAAAAGTCCCGCTCATTTCGTGACTTCCGCTTAGTGGACAGGTCGCGCTGATTGCGTAATTTCCGGTAAGTGCAGAGGTCACGCTGATTGCGGAAGCCCCAAAGTGGAGAGGCCACGCTCAGCCGTGTGAGTATTCAAGAAAGTTTACTGCCATATATATGGTGTGTGTGTCAGTGAGGGTGTGTGTGTGAGCGTGTGCGTGAGCATGTGCGTGAGCGTGAGCATGTGCGTGAGCGTGTGTGTGGTCTCAGTGACTGAGCTGCCAGCCCAAGAATCCATTCGGCCCACAATGTCCATACTAGCCCTCTGGAAACCAGTCCCTTCGGCCCACAACACCATGCTTGCGCTCCAGAAAGCCACCTCCCACTGGCCAGCAATATTGGATTTGGTGGAGAGGTGGAATATTGCGCTGGGGGACCAGCCCTCCCGTGCGAAGCTGGGACCCAATGGGTCCCACTTAGTCCAGTAGGCTATAAAGATAATTACAAAGGGTCACTACCACCAAATGAAGTAATTCCTCAGACACAAATGGCTATCTTTATTTTATCTATCAAACTTTTCCCTAACCTTAGACTCATTAGTTTATCTCTCACCATCAGCAAGCCCTGCAGCTCACAACATATCTTACAATGTTTAACCCTTAGGGTTTGTGTTCTCATTCTTGAATTCTCTTTCCATACATATGAATAAAACCATCAAGTTACATAGATACATAGGCAATAGGTGCAGGAGTAGGCCATTCGGCCCTTCGAGCCAGCACCGCCATTCAGGGTGATCACAGTTGATCATCCACAATCAGTACCCCGTACCTGCCTTCTCCCCAAGCCCCTTGAATCCGCTAACCCTAAGAGCTCTATCTAACTCCTAGCATACCAGCGGACATGGAATCTGAGACTGTTACTAACTAACAGTTGGTCACGGTGGCACAGTGGTAGAATTGCTGCCTTACAGCGAATGCAGCGCCTGAGAACCGGGTTCTATCCCGCCTACGGGTTCTGTCTGTACGGAGTTTGTACGTTCTCCCAGTTACCTGCGTGAGTTTTCTCCGAGATCTTCGGTTTCCTCCCACACTCCAAAGACATACAGGCTTGTAGGTTAATTGGTTTGGAAAACGTAAAAATTGTCCCTAGTGGATGTAGGATGGTGCTAATGTGCGGGGATCGCTGGTCAGCGCGGACCCGGTGGACCGAATGTGGTGAAGTCGATCCCTTATCGATATATGCAAGAAAAAAAAATAAACAGCCAAATATGGAAATGAAAGGGTGCCAAGTCTGGTTGAAGTGTCTCTGAAATGTCGATCATGCAGTGCTTAATCACATATTTCTGCATATCTTTTTGAATGTAACATGGCATTTGAAATCTCTGCAGTTGAATATTCTTGCTAATTGTGGACTAGCAGCTGTGAGGAAATTGTTCAAGAAGCCCAGTCCATCACAGGTACTGACCGCCCCATCATCAAAGAGTCACTGCCTCAAAAAGGTAGCCAGCATTAGAGATCCACACCACCTTGGCCACGCTCTCATTTCACTCGCCATCGGGAAGGTGATAAAGGGGCATGAAAACCTTAACGTCCAGGTTCAGGAACAGCTTCTTCCCTACAACCATCAGCCTATATTTCTCTCTTTCCCTTTTGGGGCCTTATTCCATGTGAAGATGACATATCTGAACTAGAAACAATTGAACTGGGAACTTCTAAAATAATCTGATCAGGAAAAGAATATAATTGTAATTTAAAAATTGGAACAAATGGAATGTCTTGCAAAGTGCGGAATCTTGAAGCACAATACCTGCATCTTTAAAACAAGTTGTTTTGCAGAGCAATTCTGCACGATTATTCCAAACACATATTTTGTCTGCTCCAGACAGCCATACATCAAGCCTTTCAATAACCTTCAGGCACTGACAAAAAACAGAAGGTTTGCAAGTACAATTAATTCATTGGCACATTGTGTATGGATCCACCTAATATTAATCTTTTGTACAAATTCCCAGTCAAATATATTGATGTATACAAGTATTATGGGTTACAGCAGTGTGCACATTTGTGCACACAAGTACAATGAACACGGTACTTGTTCAAAGAATATCTTTTTGAATCTTAATCATTTTAATAATTTAAAATGAATGCATGGATGGATTAATATACAGATTAGAGTCATAGTGTGATCGTGTGGAAACAGGGCCCTTCAGCCCAACTTGCCCACATCGGCCAACATGTCACCTGCCTGCGTGTTGTCCATGTCCCTCCAAACCTGTCCTACCCATGTATCTGTACAACTGTTTCTTAAATGTTGGGATAGTCCCTGCCTCAACTACCTCCCCTGGCAGCTTGTTCGATACACGCACCTCCTTTTGTGTGAGAAAGTCACCCCTCAGATTCTTGTTAAATCTTTACCCCTTCAACTTAAACCTCTGTCTCTGGTCTTCAATTCACGTACTCTGGGCAAGAGCGCAGAGTCTCTTCCCCAGAGTAGGTGAATCGAGGACAAGAGACATAGGTTTAAGGTGAAGGGGAAAAGATTTAATAGGAATCTGAGAGGGAATACACTCTGTGCATCTACCCGATCTATTCCTCATGATTTCATACACATCTATGAGATCACCCGTAATCCTGCGCTCCAAGGATTAGAGGAATAGCCTACTCAACCTCTCCCTATAGCTCAGACCCTCTAGTCCTGGCAATCTCCTCCTAAATATTTTCTGTACCCTTTCGAGCTTGACACCATCTTTCCTATAACGTGGTGCCTAGAACTGAATATATTATTCTAAATGAGTCACCAACATTTTATACAACTGCAACTTGACCTCCCAACTTCTATCCTCAATAATCTGACCGATGAACGCCATTGTACCAAAAGCCTTTTTGACCACCTATCTACCTGTGACTACGCCTTCAAGGGACCACGCACCTGCACTCCTAGATCCCTCTGCTCTACACACTACCCAGAGCCCTACCATTCACTGTGTAGGTCTTGCCCATGTTAGACTTGCAACACCTCACATTTCTCTGTATTAAATTCCATCAACCATTCCTCAGCCAACTTGACCAATCGGTCAAGATCCTGCTGCAATTTTTCACAACCATCTGCAAAAACGCAGTTTTGTATTATCTCCAAACTTGGTCATCTTGCCATGTATGTTCTCATCCAAATCAAAATTATCAAAACATTACAACCTGTTTTCACTATACATCTAGCTACACATTGTAAAAACTTTCATATTTTTCTTGACTAAATATATTGACTTAATTCATCTTACAGGAGCACATTGAACAGTAACAATAGCCCATCTGTAATAATTTCCACTAAACGGTTTTAGCTTTACCACCAGGAGAAATTCTCATACAACTGAAATGTTTGTTGAAAAAAAAAGGATAATCGTGTGATTTACACATATGAAAGATAGAAACATAGAAAATAGGTGCAGGAAAGGCCATTCGGTCCTTCGAGCCAGCACCACCAATCATTGCGATCATGGCTGATCGTCCCCAATCAATAACCCGTGCCTGCCTTCTCCCCATATCCCTTGATTCCACTAGCCCCTAGAGCTCTATCTAACTTTATCTTAAATCCATCCAGCGATTTGGCCTCCACTGCCCTCTGTGGCAGGGAATTCCAAAAAATTCACAACTCTGGGTGAAAAAGTTTTCTCTCACCTCAGTCTTAAATGGCCTCCCCTTTATTCTAAGACTGTTGCCCCTGGTTCTGGACTTGCCCAACATTGGGAACATTTTTCCTGCATCTAGCTTGTCCAGTCCTTTTATAATTTTATATGTTTCTATAAGATCCCCCCTCATCCTTCTAAACTCCAGTGAATACAAGCCTAGTCTTTTCAATCTTGCCTCGTATGACAGTCCCATTGCTTCCATTCCTTCTCCTTTTGAACTGCATACTTCAACTATTATTTCAATACCTCCTTTGCCAGCAATCAAAGTATTTGCATGGTGTTAACAGACAAATTTCACATTGTTTTAATTGTTTCTCTTCATACAAACTCCTACTTTGTGTCTTGTCCCAATTCTTTTCCCTCCACTTTCCAATCAGAATTTGGCTAAACTAATCTCAGTGTCCTGGAGCAAAAAATGAATAAACTACTGGAAGAACTCAGCAGGTCGAGCAATATCTATGGAAGCTGATGCAGGGTTTCGACCAGAAACGATGACCAAGCCTTTGCCTCCAAAGATGTTGCTCAACCTGCCAAGTTCTTCCAGCAGTTATAAGGTCATAAAGTCATTACTGATAGGAGTAGAATTTGGCCATTTGGCCCATCAGGTCTACCCCGCCATTCAATCATGGCTGATCTCTCTCTCCCTCCTATCCCCATTCTCTTGCCTTCCTCCCATAACCTCTGACACATGTACTAATCAAAAATCTATCTATCTATGCCTTAAAAATATCCGCTAACTTGGCCTCTACAGCCTTCTGTGGCAAAGAATTCCACAGATTCACCACCCTCCGACTAAATAAATTTCTCCTCATCTCCTTCCTTAAAGGCCACTAGTGGAAACATCCTCTCCACATCCACTCTATCCAAGCCTTTCACTATTCTGTGTGTTTCAATGAGGTCCTCCCTCATTCTTCTAAACTTCAGCGAGTACAGGCCCAGTGCTAACAAAAGCTCATTATTGTTTAACCTACTCATTCCTGGGATCATTGCTGTAAACCTCCTCTGGACCCTCTCCAGAGACAGCACATCCTTCCTCAAATATTGGTGCACAAAATTGCTCACAATATTCCAAATGCAGCCTAACCAGTACCTTATAGAACCTCAGCATTACATTACAATACAAGCATTACATGTATTTTTACTTCATTTATCAGCATCTGCAGTCAGTGTCGCTGCTCAACTGTGTTATGTAGTGAAGTATGGTTTAATTCTCTGCGTTTTAGGTAAAATACAGTGTAATTCTGATTATAAGATTTTCTGAATTAAAAAACAAGTAAAAAACTGGGTATGAAATTTAAAGAATTACCAATTTTACTCAAAAAATTGTTAAATTGTTTTCAGAAAAAAATGTTAACTATTAGCAATCAACCAAAGGTAAATGGTGGAGCTTTACATCCATCAATATAAATCCAATGAAAGCTTTCCCTTACCTTAACAGAGGACTGAAAATCTGCCAACAAATGGATTTGGCTGCCCGTGTCTAAATCCCAAATCTGGCTACATCAATAAAGGATAATCCATTTGGAATTAAAGTTAATCACCAAATTACTTGCCTTTGCCAAACAAATAGCAAATATGAAATTCTTATCCTAGACGCCCATGGATCAGATTTATTTCACCGCAAGCTACAACAGCATACTTGCAGAGAGAAACCCCAAAGAAATCCATGTCAATGTGATCTGTAGGCACCAATGGCAAGATAATAATATTTTGGATTAGTTAAAAACAAAACTACTGGAGTAACTCAGCAGGTCAGGCAGCATCTGTGGAGGGAATGGGTAGGCGACGTTTTGGATCCTGAACTGTCTTAACTAATTTGTTACAAATTCAATGTTTATAGCAAATTATTGAAGAATGCCAACAGTTTCAATGGAAGAATATTTTTTTAGATTTTTTCATCTTTTTTTAGATTATCTTTTTAAGATTATCTTATACGTTCAACAAGCAGTACACTACACTTTTGTTAGTAGACAAAAATGCTGGAGAAACTCAGCGGGTGAGGCAGCATCTATGGAGCGAAGAAAATAGGCAACGTTTCGGGTCGAAACCCTTCTTGCGAAATCTCCTCTTTTGTTAAGTGTGTTGCTCACACTTAATTGTGCAGTTACAAAAGCAGCAAGGAAATTAGCTTAAATTTGCACAGGACAACACAGAAACAAGTTGCTTTGGTCGTCTGGTACACACTTATGCTTCCTAATATGTGCCTATATCATATGCAGGCTTTACATTTGCTTTTAATTTTCTCTTATTTTTTCCAAGGAGCTTTATAATTAACTTCTGGTACCTGCTCCCCCAACTGTCCATGTCTCTCTCCTTCTGGTTTACCCAAGTGCTCTCATTCACCTTCTTTCCAACCCTCCTTCCCTCCCCCACAGCCCCTATAACCTAGATTATTTCCCCACCTCAATCTACACATCATGCACCTGTTCCTCCCACTCGGCCCCCTGACCCTTCCCTCCACAGTTCCCATCTGACCACCATCCTTTCCATATGTAATTCTATCCTTTCTTCTCAAATTCCATCATCGGCAATCCTTTGATGTCTCCACTTATCCCCTCCTAGCCTCTCTCACGATTTCCACCCATGATTCCCCCATTGAACTCCATCTGCCAATCAACCCCTCATCACCTACATCCACCCATCACTACCCAGCTCTTGCCCCACCCCTCCCCACTTCCTTATTCAGGTCATCTCCTCACTAATTCTTCAGTCCAGATGAACGGTCTCAACTCGAATTGTCCACTGCCCATTTCCCTCCACGGATGCTGTCTGGCCCGCTAGGTTCCTCCAGCAGTTAGTTTTTTTTCTCCAATCTTCTTACTACTTAAGCTATGTCTTCAGTTTGACTTCTTTCATCTACTTCTCCTATAAACAAAATCTCCTCTCCCTCCACAAAGACTATCCTGCTCTTGATAAACATCTATAATATTATCATGGAACCTAAATTGAACATCAAACAATTTTATTGGAAAAATAGGTCATAACAAATTAATGAAATATTACAATCTGGGTATGGCTCAGAGAATGAAAATCTCCTCTGCCAAGCTAGATGAACAATCATGTATTTTCCAGACCACGTTGAAAGGATACCATAACTGTCCTATCAGAAGAAGCAGTAAGAAGATGACAACTTTCAGACTGTGAATGATACTTCAATGGAATAAGAGCAATTCCTGTGATTGGTCTAGAATGGCCACGCAGCTCATGAAGTCTCTCTCCAGTCTGCAAGCACAAGATATAATCTTGGTTTATAAAATCAATTTGTGAAACCTCACAATCCTTTACACAACTTTAACAATATCTCAACAAGAACAATTTAAAACTGTTTAAAAAAGTTTTTAAAAAGTAATTTCTAGTAGTAGCTTATCCCACCTGCTATGAATGTCAAATGCTTAATTTTTCCCATTCACCTAAAAATTTGAAACCGGGAAATGTTGGTTCCGAATAGTCTTTCGTGTTTTCCCAATAATCCAATAGCCTTTTTTTTTGTGGGGGTGGGGGGGGGGGGGGGGGGGGGGGGAGAATGCATAGATGTTTACTTTCACAAATTAAGGTGAGATTTTGCCTTAAGATGTCTAAATTGCTATTTTCAAGAATTTACCTACAGAAATTTGAACAGGTATGATGTGTCTCATAATCGTATAAGTATAGAGTTACATTGTAAAGTTTTTTATAATCACATATTTCTCAAACTTAATGTACAAAAGGGTAATTATTTTTTGTCCTAATTTGACTTGTGGAGCAAGTAGCCTGGTATTTGCCCTGGTAACAAATACTTATAACTGTTGAAATCTTTCTAAAATTGTATATCTTTGGTACTTATACCTACTGGCCATATTCCAAGCCCTTACTGCTGGTTAATTCACTTTTAAAGCAAAACAAATCAAAATTGACAAGATGTTAAATATAAGCCACATCTGTATTTTGGAAAAAAATAAAATTTTCTAAGAAATACGAACTACAGGAAAGATGGGCTACAGCGCCTCTCAAAGCTGCACAAAGTTGCCTCTCATCCATTCCAACTCAAGTAATAAAACAGAATGGCAGAGAACTGTTAGCAGAATTAATTGATTAATTGATCTCAAAGCCCTTCATGTAAAAATTTAAATTAATGTAATTTTCCCCAATTGCAGACTAATTAATTTTTTTTAACAAAATATACTGATAAAATAATTAAAATGTATAGGAGTCAGTTCACATCAGAAATATAAATAAGACAAAAACAATTCATTTTTTAAAAGATGCTTACACTGATTTGAAACATATCTGACCACATAGCTTAACCAAATGGATGGCAAGTAATGAGTAAAACACACCACCTTCTGGATGCCTGTTGTATTGTGAGCTGCATGCCCCAATGTTTGCCATTAGGAATTTGTCTAATAATTTTCTATATCAACAACCAAGGCGTGTGTACAAATGTAACTAAGATCACAGTTTTAGATTTCCTTATCATTTAAACTTGGAAGTATATAACTTTAAGTAAGAGATGCGTAGAAAAGAATTGCAGATGCAGGTTTAAATTGAAGGTAGACAAAATGCTGGAGTAACTCAGTGGGACAGGCAGCATCTCTGGAGAGAAGGAATGGGTGACGCTTCGGGTCAAGACCCTTCTTCAGACTGACATAACAGACAATGGAGTTTAAACATTTTCTACACCCATTTTCTCACCCATTCTCTCTTGCAAATGTCATCTTACCCCAGCACTGCCGCTTAGGTCTGTGTTATCCAGCTATATACTGTTCCAATGACCATTGTACATGTTCATGTTATCAAACTGCATCAACAATCATTAAATTACAGGTGGCAATAAACCAAATTCACACCATTAATATTTGCATATTTCACAGCTCACTGTACACCAATTAGGAACATATCTAATTTCCCTGGGATTTGATTTTTTTAAATAGAAATGTTGGCTTAACTGATAACCCCAACAAAAAAAACAAACCTAAAATCACCAGGCCTTATTTTGTAAATACCTGTTAAGTAAATGTTACTGAAAAATCTAAACAATATCTTGCATAACAAAATTAGTTCAGTAAATACTTACCTGAACATTCCATAAAAACACAACTCCATCATCCCCTGCCGAGGCAAATCTGCATAAATAAAAAATAACAGAATTGATTCACCTTCAATTTAATGGAAACATTTGAATAAGATAATAGAAAAATGTTTACCTCTGCTAACATTACCATTCCTCAGACTACTTTTTTGGTGAATAAACTTTAGGCCATGGCAATTCACCAGGCCAAGCATCTGGGTACAGATAGGGAATTTTAAACTGGGTCCAGGATTTAGGGAAGGAAACAACATGTATTTCCCTTCCTTTTCTGGGAGCTAAAAAATTAAGAGTTCAGACTCAAAGAAGACATATTTAAAGGAGAACCTTACCAGCATCAAGAACAGATTATACGCATGATCTGGTATGAAACAGGTGGATAATCTGAAGATGACAAACTGCTGGAGGAACTCAGGAGGTAAAGCAGTATCTGTGGAAGCAGAGGGATGGCCAATGTTTCAGCTGATTATGTTGCAACAGGAATGAAAGTGTAAATGGGTGATAGTCACTATAAAGTAAGAGAGAGGGGGCAAGGCCAGGGCTGGCAAATGATGGAACTGGGAGAGGTGGGGGTTGATGGCCAGAGAAATAGGGGGGGGGGGGGGGGGTGGATGGGGTGGAGTTGGAGACAGCAACGGGTGGTTGATAGGTAGAGATAAATAATGAAGAGAGAAAAAGAGGGAGCGGATGGAGCCAGGTGGGGAGAAGGAAGGTGGAGGTAGATAGGAGATAGGTGAAGACACACATGGCTGCAGATACTGAAATTTGATAAGGGATAAAGATAATACATAGAACCAGATAAGGGATAGATGATGGGCAGATGTAATAAGTTGGGCAGGGTATAGAAGACCTAGATTGTGAAGTGTGCAAGTAATAGTAGGAGAGGGTAGGAGAGGGTAACGAGACTGGGTGAATCAGAAGGGGAGAGAAAGGAGCACAAGGGATGCGGGTTATAAAATAAATTGGAAAACTCAACCTTCACACCACTGGGTTGCAGAAAACCCAGTCAGAATGTGAAGGAGCGGTTTCTCTAGTTTGTGTTTGGACTCATTCTGGCAGTAGAAAAGACTGAGAACAGGTTAGTAGGGAATGGAAAGGAGGTTTTAAGTGGCATGCAACCAGGAACTCAAGGTGGCCATAGTAAACAGAGCACAGGTGTTATACAAAACAGCCAGTCACTCTGTGGTCTCTGCTTCATCTCGCCAATGTAGAGGGGGGCACATGTGAGCGGCAAATGCAGTTGGAGGTCAGAAGAGAAGCATGTGAATATTTGCTTGGCCTGCGTGGGCTGTTTAGGTTCATGGATGGTGGTACAGTGGATAGTGCCAGGAGACACAGAATGGTGGGTTGTAGTGATGTGAACCAGGGAGTCACACAGAGAGTAGCCCTTGTGGAAAGCAATAAAGGGTTGTGACTGAGAGGGAGGGGCACGGAGGAAATGTGACTGGTGGCGGGATCCCATTGCTGCTGAAGGGTAGCACGGAGGCTGATAGCGTGAAATGGAGGACGAAGAGAACTCTATCTTTGTACCTTCTGGGGTACAAGGAGTGTTGGAATAAAAGTCTTGGAAACGTAGAAAATGTGTGGGGGCTTCAGCAACCAGAGTTAAGGACCACGGGTCTATGAAGGATCAGCAGATGTTGGTTTATACCAAAGAAAGACACACAATGTTGGAGTAACTCAGCGGGTTAGGCATGACTGCGAGGGTTTGCTCTAGAATTCCTGTTCCCGCCCACTCTTCAAAGTCATACATGTTTGTATATTAATTGGCTTCTGTATGTAGGATGTCTCTAGTATGTAGGATAGTGCTAGTATATGGGGTAATCGCATGTCAGCATGGACTCAGCGGGGGGGGGGGGGGGGGGGGGGGGGTCTGCTTCCACGCTGTTTCTCTAGGGTCTAAAGAGAAATCACGTTTCCTGAAAAAGAACATTTCAGATGTCCTTGAACAGAAAATTCAAGAAAGATACATTTTTAAAATGGATTTGGTGACCATTTTGCTGCACATCTGCGCTCTGGCCATATTGACCATCGTGCTCCCGGTGGCAGGCCATTTCAACTCCTTTTCTCATTCCATCAACAACCTGTCACCTATTCCTATTAACCTGTCTCCTGCTTGACCTGATGAGTTACTCTAGTCATTTATGTTTTACTCAAGATTCCAACATCTGCAGTTTCTTCTGTCTCTCTTCTGTCCTCGGCCTTTTTCAGTGCCAAGGAGTGAAGGTTGAGGAATTCAAAACAGAGGAAAAGCACCTCGTACTTGGCCTGAATAGTTTACAACCCAAATGGTATGACACGTAATTTTCCAGTTTCAGCTAACCCGAGCCCTCAATGTTCCTTTTCCTCTCCTGATTCAGCTAAGTTCTCTCTTTTCTAACCACTTCCCTAGTCCCTGTTCACCCAGTTTTGTTACCCTCCACCATCTGCCTGTCACCCACAAAGGAGTACATTTTACCTACTGGGTCTCCTATCTCCTCCCCCAACTGATGCCGCCTGGCCCACCAAGTTCTACCAGCAGTTTGCAGTTTGTTCCAGATTACACATCTGCACTCTCTTGCCTCTTCAACAAACGGCAGAGAATCACCTGAAACACTTAACTGTCTAGCTTTTCCAGTTTTTTTCAACCAAGTGAAAGATAAATCTTCCAAATGGTTCCAACATTCCACTTTATATTGTGAATTATACTGAAATGTTGGCCACACATTTTGAGTAAACATTTTCATTTTTAATATAAAACACAGAAGAGCATAACTCAATTTTTTCATGTTTTTAGAAATAAATGTTAAGCAAATCAAATGAAACTCGATTAAAATTGCCAGATTTCCCAAAATATGTTTAGAATTAAAGTCTTTCATGATTTTATCCCTAATTCACATCATCCTAAATATTTCTGGCACATACAGGCACGTTGAATTATCAGTGCATTTACTGGTGCTTCCACAGAATTACTTTCTGAACGCGTAAATGGATTTCCAAAGACGGAAGACTAAGAAACATATTACCAAAGCTTGCCCATCAGCTCAAGCTTAGTATGCTCTCCCTGGCCTTTCACCTTCATTACTTCCAACTTCATATCAGAAAGCAAATACAGGAAGAAGAAAACAGCAACTATTATGAAGGCTGAGACCATATCAATTTAACTTTCCCAAAAGCAATCTGAGAAAATGGTCCACCTGCTGATTGTGCCTAGACCTAAAAGGGCAACAAAATCCACCTGTACAGTACGGTATAAATGAAGGGATCACAGAGGAACTCAAAGCATGAAACCCAGCTTGCCACAAGTTATAGTGAAGGATAGCCCCTGAAGGTTTACTTTCATGATATAAGAAAGTCTAATATTTCTAACAACATTTTATTTCAACTAATCTAACTTTTGGTCATGATAGTTTATGAAATTTCAAGAGCACATTAAGGTTACTCTTTTTTCTCAGACTATTTTTGATCGGAATTTACTGGCTTTATCTTGCACTAAACGTTATTCCCTTATCATGTATCTATACACTGTGAATTGTTTGATTGTAATCATGTATTGGCTTTTCGCTGGTAGACACAAAATGCTAGAGTAAATCAGCGGGACAGGCAGCATCTCTGGAGAGAAGGAATTGGTGACCCTTCTTCAGACTCTTTTCGCTGACTGGTTAGCACGCTTTTCACTGAACATGACAATTAACTAAACTAAAGAAATGCACCTATGTCAAATATAATATTGTTTTTATACCTAAATAGCATATGTTAAACTGAACAAATATATCTCATACTCATATATATAATATATATAGCCTGCATTACATTTTAGCCTTCACTAAAACAATTTGTCAATAGGAAATAGCAGCAATGCCTTACATGCATTCACATATACATTCCAAATCTTAACTGGTAGCAGTGACATACTTTTCCCATGATGATATGATCAATATGTAGATTAGAAATACTAAGATTCTTCAAAGTCAATTGGAAAGATTCCAAAACTGCATTGTTTGGAAACTCCTTAACATGTACAAAAGAAACAAAGGTAATTAAATCTAACCTGGTGTCATCAATCCAGACCATGAAGCGAACAATATCACTGTGACCTTTTAGTACCTGGAGCTCCGTGTAGGGATTCTGTGGCTGGTCATCTCCTAAGCATAGAATCAGTGACTTCTAAAACATTTAAAAGATAAGAATTATTGTGCCAAGTTTGTTATAAAAAATGAAGAAGCATGTTTGAAAGAAAATTCTGAAATTGTAGGGCATTGTAACATTAGAGTAATACATTATCAGTCTGCAGAGATATTTTGAAAAATACACAACCACAGCATAAATGGAAGATACCCAATCTTGCCAATGAAATATGTATGCCAGAACCAAATATTAGGGAATATTCTGTTCTATATTCAAAGGGCAAAGTCAAAGAAGTCAATAAAATAAAAAGCAAGATCATGGAATGATTACGCTGCCCTGACCAGTCATTTGTAATTATTTCGGGAACAGTTTTAATCAATGTAAAATGGCAGAAAATACCTTAAAGAAATATATTGTTCCTGTTTACATGTAAAAACATGGCCGGATAAGGAATTGTAAAAATATTTTGGTTTTGAAGATATTTCTACCAATGGTCGCCTTCACAAATTTAAATTAATAATAAAGACAATGAGGAAACCTCACCTCCACTGGTTCTTGTACATCCCTTCCTCCCAGCAACCACCGGAACATCTTTCAACACTGCAAGTAAAAGGGCTTACGTTAAATAAAACCAGTCAAGGAGCGGCAGCAATAACTATCCATAGTTTCAATAAATTACAGGCAAATTAAGAATTTCATTGTTCTGTTTTCAGTATTTATGACAATTAAACACTCACAATTCTCATGTTCAATATTCCGGTAAAAGGAGAGGGATCTTAATTCAGTCATCACCTCTCAAAAGTCTGTAATCTTCAAATATCAGCAACTGCTGTCCGACTGATCTTGTTTCTGAATCAATGGTAGCATAATCAAGGATGAGTCTAACCCCGGTCACTCGCTCTTCTCTCCTCTCCCATCAGACAAGAAGTTCAGAAGTTTAAAACGCATACCTCCAGATTCAGGGACAGCTGCTTCCCAGCTGTTATCGGGCAACGGAACAGTCCTATCCAACCAGAGGGCGGTCCTGACCTACGATCTACCTCATTGGAGAACTTTGAATTATCTTTAATCGGACCTTACCTTACACTAGACATTATTCCCTTTATTCTGCATCTATACACTGTGGATGACTTGACTGTAACCATGTATAGTTTTTTCGCTGACTAGATAGCATGCAACAAAAGAAGCTTTTCACTGTACCTCAATACACGTGAGAATAATAAACTGACCAAACTATTCTGTGAATATATCAGACAAAAAGAACACAAATTGCCAATTCAAACCAAAGCTGATTGCAGGAAGGATTGCGGTATCAAAAAGAAAGATTTGTTTGCAAGACATTTTTCAGAAGCAATATGGAAAGACTCATTCTTTGCAGTGACAACAAACAACAAGAATAAGGCCAATGGAAAGAGTTTGAATTTACATATCCACTTTTCTCAGCCATCTTCTGTGGATGGAAATGGGCAGATGACATTTCAGGATTCTTGCTCAGATGTCAGCTATTTCCCTCCACAGATGCAGCCTGACAAGAGATTGCAGATGCCGCAATCTTGAGTAAAAAAAGCAGCTGCTGAGCTCCTCTAGCAGTTTAATGTAGAAACATGGAACTCCAATATTTATTATCCATGTTTTCCATTTCCATCGAGCCTATTGATACACAAAGTTATATCAGTTGCAGTTTTTTTTAAAAACAGTAACTGACCTAATAATAATTGTTTGCAGAAGATAATTACAAATTCCTCCATGTTAGAATCATAGAGTTAGACAGCACAGAAACAGGCTCTTTGGTGTTCATGTTCTGGTACCAAACAAAGAGTAATTATGCTTTGATTACATGTTTAAGAAAGAACTGCAGATGCTGGAAAAATCGAAGATAGACAAAAAGCTGGAGAAACTTAGCGGGTGAGGCAGCATCTATGGAACGAAGGAATGGGAATCATGCTTTGATTACAGTTAAATTCAGGTAACTAAAACATTTTAATCAATAAAAATTAAATGTGGTGGGCAGCTTAAGAAAATGTAATATTCGCTCCTCAACGTTACAAATATTTTGACAGAGGAACAGCTCTGGTGCTTTTTAAAATGGCCTTTTAATAACTCCACACCCATTTTCATTTGTAGGAAAAGACTTAATGTTAATGTTAAAATTTAATGTTCGCTCTCTCGGTGCTCTCATACATTATCTAAAATATTGACTTCTATTTTCTGAAAGATTTCAGGTCCATTTCGCAATTTTAGGCCTGGAAGTTTCAATTGGTTATGGACCAGCAGCTACAAATAAATTATCCAAGTTCCAGATATACACTGAAAACTGTAACAAGAGAGGCAAAACAACAAACCGCAGTTTTATTTCTTATTGAAGCAGGCATCAAAAAAAGCACAAAAAGCATTAGAGCTGAACGATAGGTCAGCAGACCAGATAAAACAGGCTTGCTGAAAGAGAATGTATTAAACCTCTCAGGACCCTTTGTGAAAAAGAACAGGAATTGCTATCTCCTGCATCATTACAACTGAACTGCTGAAAAGTAAAGCAGAAGTATGCTACGTTTCTATTCACATTCTTGTTATTGATAAATCCCAAAATATGCATTTAGGAAATGCAAGCCAAACGAAACGTTCAAAATTGAGTAGACCAAATAGGATCACAGAATTTGCCCAATGGTTCAGTGGGTTTATCAAGTGAACAGCTGAAGCATATATATAGGGAAGATCTGTGCTGTAACCAATCATACAGTCAGAGTGATTTGTTCTGAAGGAGGCCATTCACCCCATCAAATTCATATCAGTCCCATTTCTCTGCTCTATCCCTACAAGTTTATTTTACTTCCGTCAATCCAATTTCCTGCAAAATAATTGTCTCTGCTGCCCACAAGGATGATGAAAGCAAGTCCAGGACATTATCACTCTCAGTATAAAGAGCGCTTCCTCACACACAAAACATTAAACCTGTGATCCCTGGTCCTTCTGCCAACAAATAATGGGAAATTATTTTCTGTCCTCATCGTGACACTTCACACTCAATCAAATATTACCCCGCATGACCACACCCCCCCCCCAAAATCTCCTGTGGTCCAAGAAGAACCTCGGTTTCTCGAGCCTAGCTCTGCATTTGCACATTTTATGTGGTCAAATACTACTAACCAAATGCTTTCTTAAAATTCATTGGTAGATATTGTCCTCTGCATTCTCTTTATCAATTGTCTAAATTCAATAGCACTATTCTTTGTCCTTCCATAATCCATGATGACTACTGTTAATTAACTTGAACTAATATTGATAGCCATTATTTATTTTCCATTGATTATTGTTTGTTAACCCTCAACCGCTACCAATGTTAAACCTACAAGTTTCCAGTTACTGCGAATAAAGACGCTGATTTTAGGTCATTCAATGCAGCGCCATTGGTTCCAAAGTCATAACTTAAAAAGCTGAAACATTAATTCGGCTACTCTTTCCTTCAACGCTCTACGACCCAAATACTTCCAACATTCCTAATATTTCACTTTTATACTTGCACCATTTCTTTTAGGAACAATAAAATTCAATTACAATTGAACTGATCTCTTACATAAAGAATAATGCTATTAGTTTCAGATTACCTCATTTACAGGGGGGTTTTCACCTATTTCTCATTGATCAAAAGGAATGAGCCAGATACTTTTTTTTCCTAAAAAAAACCAGGCAATTTACTCAAGAAAGTTCCTTTAAACACGTTAGGGAAACAATAATAAAACAATGATCACGCTGCAATCCAGGCCAATACTGCAATCAATTTGCTCACAATAAGATCTCACAATGAATAGTTGCAGCAGTTAAAGTGAATGGTAGTTTAACAAAAGCGATTGGAACAGAAGTGTGTGTGTGTGAGATTAGAGAAGGTACAGACATGAATAGCTTACTTCCATGGTGTAACTATTCTGGGAGTCTGTGACGCTCTAGTAAGTGAAATTGTTGTGGATAAAGCTGAAAGAGATCAGGGATTCTTAGCACACTTGATGTCAAGGTAATGAAGAGCAACAACAAACCAAACTCAAAGACAAACAAACCATTTGAACACAAATCAAAGAAAGCAATGATCAAACTTTGTAGTTCTTTGGACCGACACAGGTTAAATACGGCATTCTTTGTCAATAAAGTGTCGGCGCTGTGTTACAGCTGTGGCCCGCCTGCAGTCCGCTTGTCTTTTATTTTCTTCTTTGTCTTATCGTTAATGTTAGATGTATGTTATGGTCTATCTTTGGTTGTATATTAAGTGGGGGGTGGGGGAAACTTTTTTTAATCTCTTCCTTCAATGGAGATGCTACCCTTTTCCGTGTTATATCTCCTTTCGTACTGCGGCCTAACAATGAGGAGCTGGCGGCCTCCAACTGGAATCGACATTGGTAAGTCCAGTCACAGAGCCTGTGGACCATCGCAAAGCTGGCTGATTTCGGAGGCTGTGGTAGCGCTGTGGCAGTGACCCAACTTCGGAGGCTTCGGCTGCAGGCCCTGTGGACTGTGACATCGGGAGCTTGCAGATCCCTGGTTGGCGACCTATTTTCGGGAGCTCTAGCAACAGCAGCTTCGTCCGCCCCGAGTCGGGAGGCTTGGATCGGCCCGTTCGAGCTAGCACTGTCATTCAATGGGATCATGGCTGATCATCCCCAATCAGTACCCCGTTCCTGCCTTCTCCTCATATCCCCCGACTCCGCTATCTTTAAGAGCCCGATCTACCTCTCTCTTGAAAGTATCTAGAGAACCGGCCTCCACTTCACTCTGAGGCAGAGAATTCCCCAGACTCACAACTCTGCGAGAAAAAGTGTTTCCTCGTCTCCTTTCTAAATGGCTTATCCCTTATTCTTAAACTGTGGCCCCTGGTTCTGGACTCCCGCAACATCGGGAACATGTATAATAGGGATCGATGTGAAAGGTGAGATGCGTAAGGAATTAAAAGTATTGTATATGAATGCGCGTAGTATAAGAAGTAAAGTAGATGAGCTTGAGGCTCAGTTAGAGGTTGGTAGATATGACATTGTGGGGATTACTGAGACGTGGCTGCAGGAGGATCGGGCCTGGGAACAATATTCATGGTTATACATCACACAGAAAGGACAGGCAGGTGGGCAGAGGAGGGGGGGATAGCTCTGCTGGTGAGGGATGGAATTCAGTCCCTTGCGAGGGAAGACATAGGGACTGACGAGGTAGAGTCACTGTGGATTGAGTTGAGGAATTGTAAAGGCAAGAATACACTAATTGGTGTTATCTACAGACCCCCATATAGTAGCCCAGATGTAGGGTGTAAGTTGCAGAAGGAGTTAAAATTGGCATGTAACAAAGGTAATGCCACTATGGTGATGGGGGATTTCAAAATGCAGGTAGACTGGGAAAATTAGGATGGTTCAGGACACCAAGAAAGAGAGTTTGTAGAGTGCCTCCGAGATGGATTCTTAGAACAGCTTGTAATGGAGCCGACCAGAGAAAAGGCAATTCTGGATTTAGTTGTCCAATGAACCAGATATGATAAATGAACTCGAGGTAAAGGAACCGCTTGGAGGTAGTGGTCATAATATGGTTACTTTTAATCTGCAATTTGAGAAGGAGAAGGTTAAATCGGAAGTGTCAGTGATGCAGTTGAATAAAGGGGATTATGAAGGCATGAGAGGGGAGGTGGCCAAGGTAGACTGGAAAGGGATCCTAGCAGGAATGACAGTGGAACAGCAATGGCAGGAATTTCTGGGCATAATCCGGAGGATGCAGGATCATTTCATTCCAAAAAGGAAGAAAGATTCTAAGGGGAGTAGGAGGCAACAGTGGCTGACAAGAGAAGTTAGGGATAGGGTAAAACTAAAAGAAATTTAGTTTTACCCTATTTGGGAAATTTTCATAGGACAACAGAAGAAAACAAAACGGGCAATACGGGCTGAAAAGATGAAGTACGAAGGGAAGCTGGCCAGGAATATAAAGATGGACAGTTAAAGCTTCTTTAGATATGTTAAGGGAAATAGAGCAGCAAAGTCAAATGTGGGTCCCTTGAAGGCAGACACGGGTGAAATTATTATGGGCAACAAAGAAATGGCAGAAGAGTTGAATAGGTACTTCGGATCTGTCTTCACTAAGGAAGACACAAACAATCTCCCAGATGTACTGTAGGACAGAGGATCTAAGGGGGTAGAGGAACTGAAAGACATTTTCATTAGGCGATAAATAGTATTGGGTAGGCTAAAAGGACTGAAGGATGATAAATCCCCTGGGCCTGATGGTCTGCATCCCAGGGTCCTCAGGGAGGTGGCTCTAGAAATAGTGGACGCATTGGTGATCATTTTCCAATGTTCAATATATTCAGGATCAGTTCCTGTGGATTGGAGGAGAGCTAATGTTATCCCACTTTTCAAGAAAGGAGCGAGAGAGAAAAAGTGGAATTACAGACCAGTTAACCCGACTTTGGTGGTGGGAAAGATGCTGGAGTCAATTATTAAGGAGGTAATAATGGGGCATTTGAATATCAGTAAAAGGATTAGTCAGTCAACATGGATTTATGAAAGTGAAAGGGAAATCATGCTTGACTAATCTTCTGGAATTTTTTGAGGATGTGACAAGTAAAATGGATGAAGGGTTGCCAGTGGCTGTAGTGTATCGAGACTTTCAGAAAGTCTTTGATAAGGTCCCGCCAGAGATGCCAACCCTAAATTTAGTTCACAGTAACATTCAACCCATTTGTCCGTAACAAATGGGGTTAAATGCATTTCTCTCCGTAACATACTCACTTGGGGTTGTTGCCGGCGGCTATGCGCCTGCGCACTGGTGCAGATCAGCGGGCTGCCGGCGGGCGGGTGCGGCACATGCGCACTTGGCAAGGTTGCCGGCGGGTCTGCGCCTGCGCACTGGGTGGGGGTGGGAGGCCCGGTGATGGGGCTGCCGCGAGCGGCCGGCTGGCGGCAAGAAAGTGCCGCTGATCGCGCGGGCCGGCGCCGCCCGGGCTCTGGGCCAGGCGTGGCGTGGCTCGAAATGGCGCCAGGCCCGGCAACCCTCCCCCACTGCGCACACGCGGCCACTGGGGCCCGGCAACCCTCCCCCACTGCGCACGCGCGGCCACTGGGGCCCGGCAACCCTCCCCCACTGCGCACGCGCGGCCACTGGGGCCCGGCAACCCTCCCCCACTGCGCACGCGCGGACACTAGGGCCCGGCAAAGTGCCGCTGATCGCGCGGGCCGGCAAACCGGGGACACATGGCGCCGGCGTTCACCGCGGGAGGAACACCGGCGCGGCGGTGTTCCGTAACAGCATGTTTGGCTGCCGGAACACCGTAAAAAGGTTATTTCGCCGGGACAAAATACGGCGAATCCGGGACACTTGGCATCTCTGGGTCCCGCACGGGAGATGGTGACTAAAATTAGAGCACATGGTATTGGGAGTAGGGTGTTGACATGGATAGAAAATTGGTTGGCAGACAGGAAGCAAAGAGTAGGAGTGAACGAGTTCTTTTCAGAATGGCATGCAGTGGCGACTGGAGTGCTGCAAGGCACGGTATTGGGGCCGCAACTGTTTACCATATATATTAATGATTTGAAAGATGGAATTAGGAGCAACACTAGCTTGTTTGCGGATGACACAAAGCTGGGTGGCAGTATGAACTGTGAAGAGGATGTTAGGAGGTTGCAGGGTGACCTGGACAGGTTGAGTGAGTGGGCATACGTGGCAGATGCAGTATAATATAGATAAATGTGAGGTTATCCACTTTGGCGGCAAAAACAAGGGGGCAGATTATTATCTCAATGGGGTTAGATTAGGTAAGGGGGAGGTGCAGCGAGACCTGAGCGTCCTTGTACACCGGTCACTGAAAGTTGCCTTACAGGTACAGCAGGCAGTGAAGAAAGCTAATGGAATGTGGGCCTTCATAACAAGAGGATTTCAGTATAGGAGTAAAGAGGTTCTTCTGCAGTTGTATAGGGCTCTGGTGAGACCACATCTGGAATATTGTGTACAGTTTTGGTCTCCTAATTTGAGGAAGGACATCCTTGTGATTGAGGCAATGCAGCGTAGGTTCATGAGGTTGATCCCTGGGATGGCGGGACTGTCATATGAGGAAAGATTGAAAAGACTAGGCTTGTATTCACTGGAGTTTAAAAGGAGGGGGATCTCATAGAAACATATCAAATTATAAAAGGATTGGACTTCCGGTGGCGCTATGGAGCAGTAAGCCACAGCACCAGCCAGCTCCGCAAAATTTTTTCAAAAAACGGGGATTTAAACAGATTTAAAAGTACTTACCGATCGACTGCTTTCACTGTCTGCCGCCTCAACACCGACGGTACCGGCTGACGTCATCAGCCCTGCGACGAATTATGACGGCACGGAGCCCTACCGAGAAAACGAAGGGTAAAAAAAAAAACCCGGGCGAGACCGGGAGAAGGCCTGGGAGAAGCCTCGGACTCGAGTAGGGCCAGCTCCGTGGAAGACGTTTCCAGGAAAGCAGGACACAGGAGGTGAGGACTTGAGAATTTTTATTTCTCATCAGATGGCTGATTTAAAACGTGAGTTCAAGGCAGAAATGAAAGATATAAAGAAAGAAATGAAAGTAATACAGGGAGATATAAAGGAAGAAATATCTCAAATTAATAATCAGATGGACTTGATGAAAAATCAATGGTGTGAATTTCAAAAAGATACAAAGACGCAAATTGATAATAAGTTCAAGAAAGAATCAGAAATATTGAAGAATGAAATCATTGATATGATTAATAACCTGGAACGCAAGATGGAGGGTAAACTTGAAAATGTTAAAAAAGACTTTAAACATAAGATTGACCCTATTGCAAAAGTGGTCGAACAACAAGTTGATGGCATTAAAAAACCTTGAAAAGATAGCGGAGGCTAGTACTGTGTCTACAGCAAAGCTGATAACAGAACAAGAACGTCTACTGGAGTTGTTATCCAAAGTAACAGATAAATGCACGCAGCTGGAAGGCTATCAAAGAAGGCAGAACTTGAGGATTGCAGGGATTCCTGAAGGTTTAGAGAAACACGAAGACACTCGAGAATTCACTGCTAAATTACTGCAAGCTGTTTTATCTTTGGATGATATGCCTGTTTTAGCTCGTGCACACCGAGTCGGCAGAAGACAGACCAGTACAAACGCCCCCCCAAGACAAATCATTGTTAAGTTACAATATGATTTCACCCTCGAGGACATTATGCGAAGAGCCTCGAGAACAAAGAATCTGATGTTTCAAGGACAAAGAATCAGTATCTATCGAGACTATCCCCCAGAGGTTGCCAGAAAACGAAAAAGCGTTTAACGAAGCCAAAAACCTTATGAGGGGTGTAGAAAACTTGAGATACGGTCTGAATTACCCCGCCATCTTAAGAGTTACTTATAACAACGTGGAACACTTTTTCAAGACTCCAACAGAAGCAATGGAATTTGCAAAGCAGTTTGACACTTGAAAACCATCTACAAGCAAATATACTGCCTTTTTCTATTTTTAAAGACCTAGTACGGTCTCTTAACATTTTATGAAACTTTATACGACAACATGGAATTAGAAGAAATCAGAAGGAATGGACAATGTCGTATGGAACGAAATGTTTTCCCGGATTGGAAGAAGCTCACCGAACATTGACAATTATTCATAATATACAACTAACATAAACAAATAACACACCTACTAAAATTATAACGCGGTTTTATTATTACTATGACTGTTATTAACCAAGACTCTGCACCATCGCTAATTAATACTACTAATAATTAATATCTTATGTCCTGTTACATTTGGGGATATCCCTCCCTCAATATATTTCTCCCTTTTTTTAATAATGACTTCTATTTTTTTGTATTTAAAAAAAAAAAAAAAAAAATTTCTTTAACTGTGGCTCTATAATTGGATTTTTTTTTAAACTAACCTTAGATATATATACTTTTATGATGTTTAATATCACTCTTTTTCATTTCTTTAATACTATATTCCCGTTAAAATATTACTATGGAATAATAATTCCTTAAAATTAGGAGCTGGCTAAATTAATAACATCAATGCCGGAAGCCTTTAGATTAATGGCCAACACAACTTGGCTTTCACAAACTACAAATATTTTATTTGTAGTTCTTCTATTCTTTATACACCTTTCTAAGCTTTTTTATTCACTTCTCATTATTTTTTTATGTTTACTATATCTTTCAGTTTGAATGGAGCTATATACTGGAACAATGGAGATACACTCGTGAAGCACATAAGAGAGATCTAAAATTCATCTACTCGGTGTTCGGGTGTAAGGTTAAGTCTACTGCGCGGACCCTTGGACCCTATTCTAGATTCCCACAAATCTAAAATGCAGGATTTAAAAAGAAATATGGGGAACGAGGGATTAACCTTTTGCAGTTGGAATGTTAAAGGTATCAATGAACCAATAAAAAGAGGAAAAATATTGACACACTTAAAGGCAATGAAAGCTGATGTAATTTACATTCAAGAAACTCACCTAAAGAAAGACGCTGAAAATAGGCTGAAAGCTAAATGGATAGATAAAATATACCACTCTTCCTTTACACACAAATCAAGAGGCGTAGCAATATTATTTCGTAAAGGTACTTTATTTAAGCATATATCTACTATATCTGATAAAGATGGCAGATACATTATTGTAATAGGAGAAATAAATAGGGAAAAAATGATTTTTGTTAACATCTATGGTCCAAATTTTGATAGTCCTTTATTCTTTAAGAAAGTACTTAATAATATTCCAGAATTAACACACTACAATTTGATAATTGGAGGAGATTTTAATTGTACATTAGACCCTTATTTAGATAGATCTTCAAAACAAAGGAAAACTAAATCGCACTCTAGTGATTTATTAAACGCATACATTCAAACGTCTAACATTAAAGATGTTTGGAGAACAGAAAATCCTACTGGTCGAGAATATTCCTTCTACTCGCCAGTACATAAAACCTATTCAAGAATAGATTACTTCCTAGTAGATGCAAAGCTTATCTCACTTACTTACGAATCCAAATATCATAATATTATAATTTCAGATCACGCACCATTAACATTAACATTTAAAATTAAAATAAATGGTAAAACAGGAAATCTAGGACAATGGAAACTTAATCCACAAATTTTAAAAAATAAAACAACTCAGGAATACATCATAACTCAGATTAAGATGTTTTTTGAAATAAATGATCAACCAGAAATATCTCGCTCTTTATTATGGGAAACATTTAAAGCATATCTTCGAGGAATTATGATTTCTTCACAAGCATTCCATAATAAGAAGATTCGGAAGGAACAACATGACTTAGAAAGGGAGATCAAACAATTAGATATACAGAATGCAACAAAATCAGATATAATAATACATAATAAAATTGTAACATTGAAGTATAAATTAAATAAAATATATACTGATCAAGTTTTAAAATACTACCAACATACTAAACAATTGTTGTTTGAATTTGGAGACAAACCACAAAAACTATTGGCTCGACAATTAAGGAAAAATTGAAGCGGAAAAAAATTATACATAGGATTAAATCACAAAACGGTGAATTATTAATACAACCCAAGGATATTAATGAAAGATTTATGCAATATTATAAAAATTTGTATACTGGTAACACAACAGTAAATAAAACAGAAATAGATGCCTTTTTAAATGTATGTAACTTAAAAGAATTAGATTTACAAAATAGAGAATTTTTAAATGCCGATATTTCAATAAAAGAAATCCAAGAATCTATTAAATCTTTAAAAAATGGTAAAACTCCAGGACCAGATGGTATAGGCTCGGAATTTTATAAAATTTTTCATGCCCAAATGGTCCCATATTTAAAATCATTATATGAACAGATATATATACAAGAGAAATTACCAGACACATTGAACGAATCTATTATAACACTTATACCCAAAATAAATAAAGATTTGGATGATCCAGGATCGTATAGAGCAATTGCTTTATTAAATACGATCAAAAAATTTTAACAAAAATTCTTGCACAAAGACTAAGCAAAATTGTTAATGAATTAATTCATCCTGATCAAACAGGATTTATACCTAAAAGATATTCTTCATATAATTTAAGACGGTTATTTAATATTATATACTCGAAAAGAAGTGATAAAAAAGACTTAGTAGTCATCTCGTTGGATGCAGAAAAAGCTTTTGACCAGGTGGAATGGCCTTATCTATTTTCGGTGATGGAAGCCTTTAAGCTTGGTGATAAGTTTACTACTTGGATTAAATTATTATACGCAAATCCAACAGCTAGAATAATAACAAATTATATGTTATCAACTAAGTTTAGTTTATCTCGAGGTTGTAGACAAGGCTGTCCTTTATCACCATTACTGTTTGCGTTAGCAATCGAACCCCTTGCTCAAAGGGTAAGACTACATCCAGAAATATATGGATACGATACTAAAGATACTAAGAATAAAATCTCGTTATATGCGGACGATATATTACTTTATATTACAAAACCGGAAATAAGTATCTGTAATTTGTTAAAACTAATAACGGAATTTGGTTTAATTTCAGGATATAGCATCAATTGGAATAAAAGTGAACTTATGCCAATAACCATGAATAATTTACAGATATTACAACAATTTCCTTTCAAGATAACAAATGAAAATATTAAATATCTTGGTATTTTTGTTACAAAAAGATTTGACTCTTTATTTAAATCTAATTTCCCGTTATTATTGAATAAATTAAATAAAAATATCTTATATTGGAAAAGCTTACCTATCTCAATGTTAGGTAAAATAAACGCAATAAAAATGATTTTCCTCCACAATTATTATATTTATTTCAATCAATCCCGATATATCTTTCTAAAAATTTCTTTAAAAAAGTAGACTCAATAGTCACTAACTTTATTTGGGACTACAAAAATCATAGAATAAATAAAAAACATTTATGTAAAGCTAAAATAAACGGGGGCTTAGCTTTACCAAATTTTATGTTCTATTATTGGGCAGTTAATATTAGAAATATGAATTTTTGGTTAGGAGAAATAGATAATAAACCAAATTGGTTAAAAATGGAAAGAGAAGACTGTTTTCCATTTGAAATTAGCTCTATAATATTTGCTAATATTAATGTACCTAAGAAAACTTATAGTGAAAATCTGATAATAGAAAGTGGAATACGTATTTGGAAACAAATAAAGAAAACACTAAAACTAAAATTTATACCGCTAGCTCTTACAATTGCCAATAATTTTACGTTTAAACCGTCAATGATGGATAAAGCTTTTATACAATGGAAAAAATAAAGGAATTCTAAACATAGGGGATCTTTATAAGGATAATTCATTTCTTTCATTTCAAGAATTACAACAAACTTACGGGCTTCATAATAATGAATATTTCAGATATTTACAAATCAGAAACTATATTTCTGCAAATACACAAGAACTTAGAAATAGAAAGAGTGAAATTTTAGATGAATGCTTGAATAAACACCCAAATACAGAAAAAATGATATCATACATTTATAATATTTTGTTGGAAAGTGATATCCCATCATCGGAAATACATAGACAGCGCTGGGAAAATGAACTAAGTCAAATAATAAGTCCAGAAATATGGGAAGAAAGCCTACAACATATACATTATTGCTCTTTAAAAACGCTAAACATGCACTTATACAGTTTAAAATCTTACATAGATTACATTATTCTAAATCTAAACTACATAATATATTTCCAAAACTATCACCTATATGTGATAAATGTCAAATCATGGAAGCAACTCTGTCACACTCATTTACTAATTGTACGAAGATTTTACAATATTGGAATGAAATATTCAAAATAATCTCGAAAGTTATTAATATTACTATGATTTATGACCCAAAGTTAATCATACTTGGAATACCGGAAATGGAACAAATAATTACAAGGAATCATAGAACTTTTATCGACTATTCTTTAATAATTGGGAAAAAATTAATATTAAAATTTTGGAAAAGGCCCTGTATCCCAACAATTAAAATGTGGAATACAGAAATGACGGAGACACTTCACTTGGAGAGATTGAGACTTGTCCTCATGGACAGGTTAGATCTCTTCAAGGAGATATGGTCTCCCTATATTAAATATCTACAGGGTCACAACGGTTCGGCGCAGGGACTTGACTGAGGCCTGAATATCTGAGTGGATGAAGAAATACACATAACAAATCATGAATGTATCTCCAAGATTGGATTACTTAGTAATACTTCAATCTCCATCAAACTTTTCACACTTTCTTTTCTATTTTCTATTCCTTTTTTCTATCTCTCTATCTTTAATTAAGGAAAAAAATTATAGAAACATACTATATAAATTTTTTAATATGTACACACTTATTTCTGTTTATATGAAAAAGATTATAGATGTCTTAAAACTTGTAATTATATAAAACTATGTACTTTCAATTATACAATAACTATGAAATATAAAATTAACAATAATACAAACATTATTAATATTTTGATAACATTATGAATATTAAAAAAATGTTGTTTAAGATTGGGTACTACGTAGTTAAATTAGCGGGGATTTCTATTTGGTAATTAGAAGAATATCTATGATTTGAGAAATCTAAGTGTATTACTTATATTAGGAATATACTACATATACTCCCAATTATATAAAATAAATAATAACGAAATGTATAATGGATAATACTACAATTATCATAAATAGTACTAATTAATAATCAATACGTTATAATTTTACACATTGTATAAATCTCAATGTCGTATAAGAGTGTACTTGGTATATACTGTTTCTACAATAAAAAAATATTAAAAAATAAAAAATAAAAAAATAAAAATTATAAAAGGATTGGACAGGCTAGATGCAGGAAAAATGTTCCCAATGTTGGGTGAGTCCAGAACCAGGGGCCACAGTCTTAGAATAAAGGGGAGGTCATTTAAGACTGAGGTGAGAAAAAACGTTTTCACCCAGAGTGTTGTGAGTTCATGGAATTCCCTGCCACAGAGGGCAGTGGAGGCCAAGTCACTGGATGGATTTTAGAGAGAGTTGGATAGAGCTCTAGGGGCTAGTGGGTCAAGGGATATGGGGAGAAGGCAGGCACGGGTTATTGATAGGGGATGATCACCCATGATCACAATGAATGGCGGTGCTGGCTCCAAGGGCCGAATGGCCTCCTCCTGCACCTATTTTCTATGTTTCTATGTAACATATTTCAAGACAAGACAAGTCAAGTCAAGAGAGTTTATTGTCATGTGTCCCAGATAGGACAATGAAATTCTTGCTTCAGCACAACAGAATATAGTAGGCATGTATACAGAACAGATCAGTGTGTCCATATACCATTATATAAATATATACACACATGAATAAATAAACAGATAAGGTGCAAATAAACAGATAATAGTAAGATTAAATGAGAACTTACCAGTTTGAAGTTTGATTTTTATTTTATGAGGAGTTACGGTGAGGGATTACGTGAAGAACCCGTCAGCCGCACATGCGCATCAAAGCAGCGGCGTGGAGTCACAGACAGGAACATTGACCTGAGAATAGTAAGATTGAAGAAACTAGAACTACCAGCTGGTTTTATGAGGAGGGGTTGGGAGCGGAGGGCACGTAATCCCGCATCCTAACGCCTCATAAAATAAAGATCAAACTTCAAACTGGTAAGTTCACGTTTAATCTTACTATTTCACTTCGGAGTCACGTGAGTGACTACGTGAAGATTGTAAAGCTCTGTGACTCCATGCCGTGGAACGAGTCCATGCGTCACACACTGTATAGTTGACCAGGAGGGTGGACAAACCTGTAGAGACATGACATAATGAACATATTGAATTTAATGTGTAGTTAACGATAACAAAGCAACAACAGTTCCCCTTCTATCCGAGAGGACAACAACGCGAGCGTAGAACCGAGTTAGCAAACACGCTCGTTCCGGCTAAAGGCTTATTATAAAACGTTTGAAACGCGCGTGCTCAGGACCATCCTGCAGCCGACAATATCTGGTCTAGCGGGACGTCCATGGTCCTCGCCGCCGACATTACTGCAGACCTGGTGGAATGAGATTTGAACATTTTAGTATCAATCCCAGCCTTTATCAAAAATTGCTTTAACCACCTGGAAATAGTCTGAGTTGAGACCTGCTTATGTGGTTTCCTGTGGCTAATCAATAATGCAGACTCAGACCCCCGAAGCCCCTTGGTGAGGGTAATGTACTGCCGGAGGTGAGCTACTACACCAATTTGGGATCCAAAGGATATGCCATGAACTGTAACTTCAATCCCGAGGTACCTGGTCTACTCTGTTTTATAGGCTCATACACAAAGAAGGTGAAACTATCAGCCGAGGTGAGCATCCTATCTAAACGGAGCTTATGCAAGGACTGGGCCCTCTGAGCTGAAACTAATGCCATCAGCATAGCCATCTTATGCGTGAGTTGGAGTAGCGACAGGGAAGTTGGCGGAGACCTTGACCGGAGCAAAGTTAACACCACCCCTACATCCCAAATTTCTGAATATCTGGGCCTAGGAGGATTTGAATTGAAGACTCTCCTCATGAACCTAGACACTAGAGGATGAGACCCCACCAATTGGTGTTCTCAATATAGCAGCAGGTATGATGACAGCACACTTCTGGCATTGTTGAGGGCACTGTAGCTCAACTTTTCATCATAATACAGTTTTGAGAGGAACTCTTGAACATTAACAATTTGTACTGCCTCATAAGAAATGTCAGCCTGTGCACAGAACAGTTCCCACTTCCTGATATATGAAGCATATTGTTTCTGGGTACTGCCTCTCCATGCCGCAGTTAACACATCCACTGTGCGATCAGCTAGTCCCAGTCCAAGGAACGGTCTTCTCAAAACTTGCAAATCAATAAATTGAGCCGATCATGTAGACGATGAATTTCACCAGACACCAGGTTTGTTAACAACGTCCTGCGTTTAGGAACCTTCCACACAGGTTCCACAACCCTGCTCAGAACCAGTGGATAGCAGGGGTGAGTCGGCCAGTCAGGGACTACTAGAATCTTTGCAAGTGCAAAGGCCCATATTTGGGAGCTGGAAATGTAGCCACCAATTTCCCAATTAAGCTAGCTACTTGTCAAATTGAAGGTAGCTGCTTTGTTGACTGCAGGCTTCTATTAACTTCAATCTCTTGCCTTCAGGCAAGGTACTTAACAGGTGATTGTAATTAATAGTAAATCCCAAATAATCCATAACCCTGGATGGAGTCAACCGGGATTTTTCAGGGTGAATTAAGAACCCCAGCTGTTCAAACAGTGATTTGGTGGCTGAATCCACCAACGTAGCCAATTCCTGGGTTTTCCCTATAATGAGGGTATCGTCCAAATAAGCCATAACTATATGTTTCTGCTCTCTTAACAGAGCCAGCACAGGTTTTAATATTTTAGTGAACCTGGGAGCTGAGGTTAACCCATTCGACAACGCTTTAAACTGCCATAGCTGCCGCATCCATTTAAACTTTAAGTATTTTCTGTGATCCTTGTGAATAGATACAGAATAATAAGCATCTTTAAGATCAATGCATGCCATATAACATCCCCTGGAAATTAGCTGTTTTGCCGTTATTAGACTTTCCATTTTGAAATGTTTGTACTGCAGTATGTTACATTGAGAGGGCACATCATGTTGGAGCATCCTCTCCAGAAGATGCTCCATGCGGGAAAGGCATCCGCCAACGCTTCCCGCTCGGGGAGGCGAACACTCCCGGCCAGACTCATCAGAGTCCACTGGCCTGTTGGACTTGCACTTGGCCTTCCCGACCCGCAGGTTAACCACAGTGCTGTCCATGGGCTCCAAGCCCGGGGTCGCTGGCTGTAGAGTCAGCGACCTCAACAGTGAAATGGACTGCCGCCCGCCGACCATACTGGCACGGTCCTCAGAAGCGGTTCTTACTGCAGCCTGACGAAACTTCACCAAATTCATAGCTTCTTGCTGAAAGACAGAACAAGAAACAGCCCGCAGACTAAGTTCGAGACTTACCTGGAGGCCCTTTGAAAACTACCACTGGTGGAGCAACACGCCACCAGCCAGTCAGAGCGCCATGCGTTAGACGTAATGACGCGCATGCGCGGCTGATGGGTTCTTCACGTAGTCACTTACGTGACTCCGAAGTTAAATGGTCTATTATTGTTCAGAGCTTTGTTTCAGTTGAGTTTAATAGCCTGATGGCTGTGGGGAAGTAGCTATTCCTGAACCTGGACGTTGCAGTCCTCAGGCTCATGTAGCTTCTACCTGAAGGTAGCAGGGAGATGAGTGTGTGGCCAAGATGGTGTGGATCCTTGATGATGCTGCCAACCTTTTTGAGGCAGCGACTTCGATAGATCCGCTCGATGGTAGGGAGGTCAGAGCCAATGATGAACTGGGCAGTGTTTACTACTTTTTGTAGTCTTTTCCGCTCCTGGACGCTCAAGTTGCCGAACCAAGCCACGATGCAACCGGTCAGCATGCTCTCTACTGTGCACCTGTAGAGGTTAGAGAGAGTCCTCCTTGACATGCCGACTCTCCGTAATCTTCTCAAGAAGTAGAAGCACTGATGTGCTTTCTTTATAATTGCATCAGTGTTCTCGGACCAGGAGAGATCTTCAGAAGTATGCACGCCCAGGAATTTGAAGCTCTTGACCCTCTCCACCATCCACCCGTTGATATAAACGGGACTGTGGGTCCCCATCCTACCCCTTCCAAAGTCCACAATCTTTGTTTTGTTGGTGTTGAGTGCCAGGTTATTGTGCTGGCACCATTAGGTCAGTCGGTCGATCTCTCTTCTATACTCTGACTCGTCCCCATCAGTGCCTCTAGCGTGTCCAAACCCTTAATAATCGTATATGTTTCAATAAGATCCCCCTCATCCTTTTAAATGCCAGAGTATCTTCCATCGCCCGGCAGGGGCTTCAACATCGGGACGCAACAGTTTGACTGCCTGACCAAGAAGCAAGGACGAGAGAAGACTTTTTTTACCTTCCATCATAGTGAGGAGGTGCCTGGAGGAGAGTCACTGTGATGGATGTTTGTGTTAAATTGTGTTTAATTGTGTGTTTTGTTGCTTTTTTACTGTTATGACTGCATGGAAATGAAATTTCATTCAAACTTGTTTTTGAATGACAAATAAAGAAATTCAATTCAATTCAATGATGATGAAGCTACTGAGACATTACAGAGAATAATCACCACACTGCTCCCTTGTGTCACGGTCTACGTTCTGAGGAAAGATTGAAGAGTCTATTTTAGAAAGAGTCAAGTGTTTAATTGCCATATGTACCAAAATGGAACAATGAAATTCTTACTTAATGTAGCACAACAGGTTTGGAAACACACTCAATATATATCATGATAAACAAAAATAGCTCAATAAATAAAAATACAATATAGTACAAGACAAAATATCCCAAAGTCCTTAGTGCAGCAAGGCAGTTCAAAGCATTTGAGAGTTAACTTTTTGAAATGTTGATAAGGCCACAGGAATAAATAAAATTATCACTAGTTATAGATTGAAGAATATGGAATAAAAGATGATTGCAGCAGCATGGATAGAAAATTGGTTAAGTGTAACCCTTTTTATTCTTCAGTCTTGCTGTCATTTTATCAGTCTGAAAAAGGAATCCAACCCAAAATGGTGTTGATCCATGTTCTCCTGAGAACACGTGCATTCTGACCAGCTGAATTTAGTTTAGTTTAAAGATACCGTATGGAAATAGGCCCTTCGGGCGTTTATGTCGAGTCTGTGCCGACCATCGATCACCCGAACATTAGTTCTATGTTATTCCAGTTACAGGTCCTACACACTAGGGGCAATTTACAGAAGCCAATTAACCTAGAAACCTGCATGTCTTCGGAATCTGGGAGGATACTGGAGCATCCAGAGAAAACCCACAAAGGGAGAACGTGCAAGCTCTGTAACGAGAGTACCCATACTCAGGAACAAATCTCCGTCTCTGGCACTGCGAGGCAGCAACTCCACTGTTATGCCACTGTGCCGCCCTTGGAGTTCTTCCAGCACTTTGTGTATTATTGACATGCTGGTTAGGATCTGCTCTTGTTGTTCACTTCAACCTTACACTACCAACATATAAAGAAGAACATATTCAATTTGTTCAATATCTGCCCAAGTCCATTCTCAATCAAATGTAATCACCCGCTTACCTATGCTCATTTTGGGCTCTGCCAGATACTCTTAGCTCCAGGCACTACTAGCTCAAGAAGGACAAAAAATGCTGAGATACGTTAAAAATGTCAAACCTTATCATTAAGTGTAACTTCACCATGGAGCCCCAGCAATACTGCTGAATATGGAATTAATTAGAAAAATATCCTCTGCCTAGTTTTGCCTAACACAAGGAAAAAATGTGTGGTTGTTGGAGGCTTATCATCTCAGACTCATTATCAATGATCTTCATCTAGGGCAAAATCTGAGTTCTAACCAAAGCAACTTCAACAATCACTTTTTTTCCCTTAAGTACTTCATAAACCCACAACCTCAGCCACTTAAAGGACAGTGCATAAAATACAAACTTCATCTCCTCCAAAATATGATGGCGCTGAATTTATACTCTGGAATTCCATCGCCAACAACAATGCTTCAAGTAGATGAAATGAGCAACAGTTTAATAAGAAGGAATATTTCACCCGATCATCTCATCATAAATTAGAAATTAATACCTAGATGATAACACCAGCACAAATATCATGAGTATACCAGCATTCAATAATATATACTAATTTCAGAATGGATAGGTGGACTCTGTAAAACAGCAGATAGACACAAAAAGATGGAATAACTCAGTGGAACAAGTAGCATCTCTGCCTGACCCAAAAGGTCATTTGTCAATTCCTTCTGCTGTTGGTCATTGAGGGGCTGAGTGGACTCTGTGCGGCAGAGGATGCTCCTCAACAAGGGAAGGGATATCACTCCTGGGGGCCACATGAATGGCAAAGGTGTGTTATGTAAAGATAGGTGCTAACACTACTAGGTATGACATTATTGAATGTATACACACTGAGAATGCGGGGGGGGGGTTTGTATTGTACATATTAAAAAATTCTAAATAAAGTTAACTTTTGAAATAGAAAATCCATTCCCTCTGCAGATGTTATCTGAACCGCTGATTTCATCCAGCACTTTGTTTTGATCAAGATTGCAGCATCTGCGGTTTCTCTCTCTGCAATCTATTGCAGTGTTGGGCAGAGCTGTTCCAAAACCAAGCTGTGATACAACCCAACCGTACGCTTTCCATTATCTCCTAACTCACAAAGTTACTCCAGCATTTTGTCACTCACCTGGCGGTGTTTGCAGGGTCACGGTGAAGGCTGACAACAACAACAACAACAGTAGCAGCTGCAGCAGGCAGCGAAGTCCCGGCTCGGCCACCCAGGGCCGGCGAGGGTGTTATTTGTTTTCGCGCTTGACAGGGCCCCCGCTAGCCCGGCACTTGTCCTTGCACAAGGCGCGGCGCTGTTCGATGCCTGGGCGGCAGCAGCAGCAACGGCCACCGCGAGCCCCCGCCTGCACGAGCGGCGACTGCAGTCAACCAACGGCCACCGCGCGCGGCCAGCACGAGCCGGGCACGCGCAGCTCGGCTCGGCTCGGCTCGGCTCGACAGGCCGGGCCGAGACGCCCCGTCCTCACAGTCGGAGAACGTCACCACGCCGGGCTCTCGGGCTTCTGCGTGACGTCACCGCGGCGGGCTTCATGCTGTGTGTGCGCAGGCGTCGATGAATTGAGCCTGCATTCATGTGCACGGACGATGTTTGTCACCAGCATAAAGCCAAGTTTGATTCTCACCTGCCTGAACCTATGTTGTAAGCATTGTTATAGTACCTACATCAACAGCGTACGCTGGTAGCTGGTAACCCATATGTCAAAAGGTTCATAATTGATAGGAGTACAATTAGGCCATTCGGCCCATCAAGTCCACTCCGCCATTCAATCATGGCTGATCTATCCCTCCTAACCCCATTCTCCTGCCTTCTCCCCATATCCCCCAACACCCATACTAATCAAGAATCTATCTTTCTCTGACTGGACTTGGCCGCCACAGCCCTCTGTGGCAATGAATTCCACAGATTCACCAATCTCTGAATAAATAAATTCCTTCTCATCTCCTTTCAAACGGTGCGTCCTTTTATTCTGAGCCAAAGACCTAGAATCTCCCACTAATGGAAACATCCTCTCCACATCCACTGTATCTAGGCCTTTCACTACTCGGTAAGTTTCAATGAGGCCCCCCTCATCCTTTTAAACTGCAACGAGTACAGGCCCAATGCCATCAAACGCTCATCATGCTGTGCCTTCCATAATGTTTGGTACAAAGACCCATTATTTACTTATTCATGGCTTCTATTTGCAGGGAACTATGTACATGTACCCCAGGTCTCTCTGGGCTACAACATACAGCCCTCTCCAAATGGATCTTTGACTTCCTGACCCATCGACTTCCTGACTCATTGTAAACAGCTCGTTCTAAGCTCCCCCCAGTCTAGTTTCAGTCTATAAAATACTGAATCAAGCACTTGAGCTACTAAACTTTATTTTGGATAACACAACACAAATCCCCTATACAATACCTAACCACCGCGGGTTTGATCCTTGTATCTGCTTGGCCAAGCCCTTCTAGCCTCGAGCAAGCAGAGACACTCCAAAAGGTCACGCAATCCCAAGCGTTATTCCAGAAGATCGACATCGGACCTCGTGGGAGCTACCTTTTATAGGTCCCCGAACCTTGAGGGGCCAAACCACATGGAGGTGGTCTGTTTATAAACTAATTAAACATGATGATAATAATAGTACATAATTGACAGTTCCCTAACCCAATAATACAATCATGAATACATTGTATTTGAAAGAAGCTTCTAGAAGGAAGCAAACAAATGGATAGTGCAACATGTGCCCTGGGATTCAAACAGTTCCTCCAAGGTTCAACAGTTAAACCAATCATCAATTAACAGGATGCCCGTCTCGCAATATTATTTATACTATTTGCAATGCCCTTGCAGCGATCCAATCGGAATGATGCATTTAAGGTTAATTTTCAAAATTGCTATACATTTTATCAATGTAGGAGAAACAAGGAGAACACCTGCATCCCTCACCATCCTGCCTACAAGTCTGAGCCTAGACTGGCTGGTGCCATCCAAAGCCTGTAAATTTCCACTGACAAGCGTTAAGCAATTCTGACAAGTGCAAGGATCCCCCATTTTATGGTGTCTTTAATTTGATCAGTATTAACATTCCCCTGTTTTATCGTTCATGATAACCCTCATCATCAATGATAAACCCAGAATACAATGATGACTGCTTCACTTTAACAAATGTTCTAACAAAAAGATGTTGATGTAGCTTCTCAAAATTTCATCGAGCTTCCCGAGTTTTCTTGGGTGTAGCTCCATAATTTCTGTCTGATGAGTTTTCACCTCCCGGGTTATCGTGGGCGCGAATCCCATCCATCAATCTTGATACTTCATTGGTCCTTGATTCGTAATAGAGTGGAGAATTTCTAAGAAAACCTGGGAGGTAACAAGTTAACAACCTATACCTTTGGAATCCATCCAATTCCAGTCTCCGCCTTTAATTTAGTAAAGTAATTTAATCCATCCAATTCCAGTCTCCGCCTTTAATTTAGTTAAGGGTCTGATATGCCCTTTCTACCAGTCCAGCAGCCTGCGGTTGATAAGCACAGTGTAATTGCTGCTGGATTCCCCAGCTGTTGACAAAACTCTTTATTGATTTGTCCAATAAAGTGTGGATTGTTATCTGAGCTAAGTCGAATGGGAATACCAAATCTAGGGACAGTTTTTCTCATTAGCAACTCGTCAACAGTAGCCGCTTTATTGTCAAGGGTTTGGTATGCTTTGATCCACCTGCTGAATACATCGACTATGACAAGAACATATTCATATCCCTGGCACCTCTCTAGTTCGATATAGTCCATTTGCATTGTCTCAAAAGTATCCATAGGCAATGGTGTTTTCCCCCCTTCACACCCTATTCCTTTCCCTGGATTGTATTTCTGGCAGGCCAGACAATTACTGCTTACCTTCTGAGCAAAATATTGTAATTTTGGATGCCACCAAGTAGCCAATAGAGTGTCCCCTACTGCCCTTGCACCACAATGGGTTGCATAGTGCATACACTCTATAACCCATACTGCTAATGAGTCTGTCATGCAAGTTTGCCCTGCTGAAGTGGTCCACAGGCCAGTCATACAATCCAGTACACATCCTAGTTGTCTCCACTGTTCCTTATCCCCTGTGGTAGCCTCTTCCTGTAATCAAACAATTTCTTGGATGGATGGCAACAGTTTCTCCAAGGGGGACTTGTTAGTTATATTTTAGTCTGCCTCATCATTTTAGGTACCACCACCTTATCATGATACTTTCTTAGATACTAAGTCAGCATTACGATTCCAAATGTCCACTGAAGTCTGTCCTTTAGTATGGGCACTACATTTCATCACAGATTTGTCTGGGAGCCTTCAATAAATCTGCCTTCAATAAATTAAGGCCTTCAATAAATCTGTCACCAATTATTTGTTTGATATTTGGGTTCCTGCAGAAGTTAAATCCGCTATTTTTCCATAATTACAATGGATATACAATGGAAGACATTTAAAGACTGCATGGATGAACTACAAAAATTGTTCATCCCAGTTTGGCAAAAGAATAAATCGGGGAAGGTAGTGCATCCGTGGATAACAAGGGAAATCAGGGATAGTATCAAAGCAAAGGATGATGCGTACAAAGTAGCCAGAAAAAGCAGCATACCAGAGGACTGGGAGAAATTCAGAGACCAGCCGAGGAGGACAAAGGGCTTAATTAGGAAAGGAAAAATAGATTATGAAAGAAAACTGGCAGGGAACATAAAAACTGACTGCAAAAGTTTTTGTAGATATGTGAAGAGAAAGAGGTTAGTTAAAACAAATGTAGGTCCCTTGCAGTCAGAAACAGGTGAGTTGATCATGGGGAACAAGGATATGGCGGACCAATTGAATAACTACTTTGGTTCCGTCTTCACTAAGGAAGACATAAATAATCTGCCGGAAATAGCAGGGGACTGTGGGTCAAAGGAGGAATTGAGTGAAATCCAGGTCAGTCGGGAAGTGGTGTTGGGTAAATTGAATAGATTAAAGGCCGATAAATCCCCAGGGCCAGATAGGCTGCATCCCAGAGTACTTAAGGAAGTAGCTCAGGAAATAGTGGATGGATTAGTGATAATCTTTCAAAACTCTTTAGATTCTGGAGTAGTTCCTGAGGATTGGCGGGTAGCAAATGTAACCCCTCTTTTTAAGAAGGGAGGGAGAGAGAAAACGGGGAATTACAGACCAGTTAGTCTAACATCGGTAGTGGGGAAACTGCTAGAGTCAGTTATTAAAGATGGGATAGCAGCACATTTGGAAAGTGGTGAAAATCATTGGACAAAGTCAGCATGGATTTACGAAAGGTAAATCATGTCTGACGAATCTTGTGGAATTTTTCGAGGATGTAACTAGTAGCGTGGATAAGGGAGAACCAGTGGATGTGGTATATCTGGACTTCCAGAAGGCTTTCGACAAGGTCCCACATAAGAGATTAGTATACAAACTTAAAGCATACGGTATTAGGGGTTCAGTATTGATGTGGATAGAGAACTGGCTGGCAAACAGGAAGCAAAGAGTAGGAGTAAACGGGTCCTTTTCACAATAGCAGGCAGTGACTAGTGGGGTACCGCAGGGCTCAGTGCTGGGACCCCAGCTATTTACAATATATATTAATGATCTGGATGAGGGAATTGAAGGCAATATCTCCAAGTTTGCGGATGACACTAAGCTGGGGGGCAGTGTTAGCTGTGAGGAGGATGCTAGGAGACTGCAAGGTGACTTGGATAGGCTGGGTGAGTGGGCAAATGTTTGGCAGATGCAGTATAATGTGGATAAATGTGAGGTTATCCACTTTGGTGGCAAAAAACAGGAAAGCAGACTATTATTTAAATGGTGGCCGATTAGGAAAAGGGGAGATGCAGCGAGACCTGGGTGTCATGGTACACCAGTCATTGAAAGTAGGTGTGCAGGTGCAGCAGGCAGTGAAAAAAGCGAATGGTATGTTAGCTTTCATAGCAAAAGGATTTGAGTACAGGAGCAGGGAGGTTCTACTTCAGTTGTACAGGGTCTTGGTGAGACCACACCTGGAGTATTGCGTACAGTTTTGGTCTCCAAATCTGAGGAAGGACATTATTACCATAGAGGGAGTGCAGAGAAGGTTCACCAGACTGATTCCTGGGATGTCAGGACTGTCTTATGAAGAAAGACTGGATAGACTCGGTTTATACTCTCTGGAATTTAGGAGATTGAGAGGGGATCTTATAGAAACTTACAAAATTCTTAAGGGGTTGGACAGGCTAGATGCAGGAAGATTGTTCCCGATGTTGGGGAAGTCCAGGACAAGGGGTCACAGCTTAAGGATAAGGGGGAAATCCTTTAAGACCGAGATGAGAAAGACTTTTTTCACACACAGAGTGGTGAGTCTCTGGAACTCTCTGCCACAGAGGGTAGTTGAGGCCAGTTCATTGGCTATATTTAAGAGTGAGTTGGATGTGGCCCTTGTGGCTAAGGGGATCAGAGGGTATGGAGAGAAGGCAGGTACGGGATACTGAGTTGGATGATCAGCCATGATCATATTGAATGGCGGTGCAGGCTCGAAGGGCTGAATGGCCTACTCCTGCACCTAATTTCTATGTTTCTATGTTTCTATAATTGTCCAAAATCATGCACCACCCCGAATGCATATCGAGAATCAGTGTAAATATTTACTTTTAGATTTTCCCCGATAACACAAGCCTGAATTAAAGCGAATAATTCAGCTTGCTGTGCTGAATAAGGTGATTCAAAGGCAGATGTTTCTACAATCTCCGTCTTTTGATCAACAATTGCATACCCAGACAATCTCTCACCCCATGGTCCAATGAATGCACTCCCATCCACATATAATGTAATGTCAGAGTCCTCCATGGGTACATCCCTCAAATCCTCTCTTACCTATGTTTGCTCCTCTATAACAAATAGACGGTAATGTCCTGTTTCTGATTGCTCTTCTGGGGGTGAAATAAGAAAAGAGGCTGGGTTAATCAATGTACAATGTTTGAATTGCTATTTCGGATTGTTGAACAGATAGATCTCATACTTATTTTGGCGGGCCATTGTTAAGATCTGGGGTTGAAGGTGTCCCAACAATGCCGATACCGAATGTGAACTGTGCACTACAATTTCCTGCTGGAGTGTCAAATTGGCAACGATTATAGATTGCAGTTAAAATTTGAGTACAAAGGCTACTGGATCTAATTTAAGGAATAATATGCAACTGGTCTATGTCTATCCCCATGCTTTTGAGTCAGAACTGAAGTTGCACAATCAGATAGAATTGTACAATAGAGCTGGAAAGGTCAGTCATATAATGGTCATCCCAATGCCGGACCTTGCATCAATGATCTTTTTAAGCTTTAAAAGGCCTCTTGTGCTTTCTTTGTTAATTAAAATTCGCCCTCCTTACTGGTATAGGGTGTTAGCTATATTTGGAATCCAGGATCTGCAATAATTAACCATGCCCAGCCATTGCCTCATTTGTTTGGCTACTTTTGGGATTGAAAAATTAACTTCTTCTGCTCTTCTCAAGACTTCTTTCGGTGGCTAAAATTATAATCCCTAAAAAAATTACTTTCTCCTGGGCTACCAGTACTTTTGATGGTGAAACCACATATCCTAAATCAGCTAAATGGTTTAGTAGTTGTGCAGTATCTTTCCGATTATTGAATTCATTTTTGCTTGCCACTAATAGATCATCGGCATACTGCACTAATATTGAATTCATTTTGAACTTCAAAGTATTCAGTTGGTCTTGCAGACACCTGGAAAATAAGGTAGGTGAATTATAAATCCTTGAGGCAATCTGGTCCAGGTGTATTGTTGGCCCCTATATGTGAAGGCAAACAAATATTGGCTGTCTTCATGAAGAGGAAGAGAAAAGAATGCATGTTGCAAGTCGACTATCGAGAAGACTTTTGCTTCGGCCAGTATTTGGGCTAGGATATGGGCAGGATTTGGCACTAGGGCGTGGAGTGGCTCTACAACAGAATTGATTTCCCTCAGGTCTTGCACAAGTCTATATTGGCCCTCCTTTCCAAGTTTTGGAAAGGCAAGAATAGGGGTGTTGCAAATTGATTGGCACTTCACCAATATTCCTTGTTCTAGAATTAATTTGTTGGGCTGATGGCCTGCAATTTTAATGGATACTAGACTAAGTGGGATCCGTTGGGTCCCATGTTTACATGGGAGGGCTGGTCCCCCAATGCAATATTCCATCTCTCCACCAATTCCAATATTGGTGACCAGTGGGGGGTGCTTTCTGGAGTGCTAGTATGGGTGTTGTAGGCCGAAGGGACTGGTTTCCAGTGGGCTTGTATGGACATTGTGGGCCGAATGGAGTCTTGGCCTGGCACCTCAGTCACTCAGGCCTGGAGGGCTGGCAGCTCAGTCACTCAGGCCTGGTGGGCTGGCAGCAAAGTTACTCAGGGCTGGTGGGCTGGTGGGCTGCAGCTCAGTCACTGAGGGCTGGTGGGCTGGCAGCTCAGTTACTCAGAGCTGGTGGACTGGCAGCTCAGTCACTCAGGGTTGTTAGGCTGGCAGATCAGTCACTCGGCTGGTGGGCTGGCAGTTCACTCACGGCTATTCCTTGAAATTCCATTTCAAGCAGAGTGCAGGCCACCAAATTCAATTTCATAGCATTTCAAGCAGAGTGTAGGCCACCAAATTCAATTTCAAGTTCAAGTGAGTTTATTGTCATGTGTCCCTGATAGGACAATGAAGTTTTTGCTTTGCTTCAGCACAACAGAACATAGTAGGCATTGACTACAAAACAGATTAGTGTGTCTATATGCCATGATATAAATATATACACACATGAATAAATAAACTGATCAAGTGCAAATAACAGATAATGGGTTATTAATGTTCAGAGTTTTGTCCGAGCCAGGTTTAATAGCCTGATGGCTGTGGGGAAGTAGCTATTCCTGAACCTGGGCGTTGCAGTCTTCAGGCTCCTGTACCTTCTACCTGAAGGTAGCAGGGAGATGAGTGTGTGGCCAGGATGGTGTGGGTCTTTGATGATACTACCAGCCTTTTTGAGGCAGCGACTGCGATAAATCCCCTCGATGGAAGGAAGGTCAGAGCCGATGATGGACTGGGCAGTGCTTACTACTTTTTGTAGTCTTTTCCTCTCCAGGGCGCTCAAGTTGCTGAACCAAGCCACGATGCAACCGGTCAGCAAGCTCTCTACTGTGCACTGTAGAAGTTGGAGAGAGTCCTCCTTAACAAACCGACTCTCCGTAATCTTCTCAGGAAGTAGAGGAGCTGATGTGCTTTCTTGATAATTGCGTTAGTGTTCTCGGACCAGGAAAGATCTTCAGAGATGTGCACGCCCAGGAATTTGAAGCTCTTGACCCTTTCAACCATCGACCCATTGATATAAACGGGACTGTGGGTCCCCATCCTACTCCTTCCAAAGTCCACAATCAGTTCCTTGGTTTTGCTGGTGTTGAGGGCCAGGTTATTGTGCTGGCACCATATGGACAGTTGCTTGATCTCTCTTCTGTACGCCGACTCATCTCCATCAGTGATACGTCCCACAACAGTGGTGTCGTCAGCGAACCTGATGATGGAGTTCGCGCTATGACCGGCTACACAGTCATGAGTATAGAGTGAGTACAGCAGGGGGCTGAGCACGCAGCCTTGAGGTGCTCCCGTGCTCATTGTTATTGAGGCTAGATATTCTGGGACTCTAATTTCTCCCAGTCCATAGTTTGCTGGTACTCTGGGGATCCATGGTTCAGGGTCGAATTTTGGCACTTATTTTCTGATCACATATTCATTTTTTGGTCTTACTGTAGGCGGACTAATCTGCTTCTTTATGTACCTCCAGTGATATCTTACAGCCCTAGCCATTTGATTGGCACTATTTTCTGTCCAGTCCATGTTATTAGTCTTAATGGTTTCTGCTACGTTGGTGGGAAGGCAATTCAATAAGATGGCACAATATTGAGAGGAATTTACTCAATTTCGGTCATTTAAGTCACCGATTGATCTATATATAATTCAGAGAATCGCTCTAAAAATTCATCTGCTCCCTCTCCCCTTTTTGGTCTTACATCTGGCTAAATCGATTGATTTTGAAGGGTGTTTGCAAGGCTGTTAAACCATGTACTGCAAACATGTACTGTCCCTGCCTGCTTCAAAGTCTCCACTATTGTCCCTGTACCCAAAAAGGCAAGGATTTCTTGTCTTAATGACTACAGGGATGTCGCACTGACCTCTGTAGTCATGAAGACACTCGAAAGGCTTGTGCTGGCCAAGCTGAAAAATATCACAAACTCCCTGCTGGACCCTCTGCAGTTTGCATATCTGCCCAACAGATCTGTGGATGATGCAGTCAAGCTGGGCCTGCACATCATCCTACAGCACCTAGACCGTCAGGGGACCTATGCGAGGATCCTGTTTGTTGATTTTAGCTCTGCATTCAACACCATTGTGCCAGAGCAACTACACTCCAAACTTTCCGAGTTGACTGTGCCTGAACCCCTCTGTCAGTGGATCACCAACTTCCTGACAGTCAGGAAGCAACATGTGAAGCTGGGAAAGCACATCTCAGACCCACAAACGCTCAGCATAGGATCACCGCAAGCCTGCGTACTCTCTCGCCTCCTCTATTCTCTCTACACCAACGACTGCACCTCCACAGACACCTCTGTCAAGCTTCTCAAGTTTGCGGACGACAAAACCCTGATTGGACTGATCCAGGATGGGGAGGAATCTGCCTACAGACAGGAAGTGTCACAGCTGGCGTCCTGGTAGGAACAACCTAGAGTTCAATGCTCTTAAGACAGTGGAATTGATTGTAGACTTTAGGAGAGCTCACCCTCCCCTCATCCCACTCACCATCAACAACACCACAGTCACATCTGTGGAGTCTTTTAAGTTCCTGGGAACCATAATCTCCAAGGACCTTAAGTGGGGGGCTACCATTGACTCCACAGTCAAGAAGGCACAACAGAGGATGTACTTCCTGTGGCAGCTGAGGAAGCACAATCTCCCACAGGCAATGATGGTCCAATTCTACATGGCCATCGTAGAGTCTGTTCTCACCTTCTCCATCATGGTTTGGTTTGGCTCGGCCACCAAGCACGACACCTGGAGGCTGCAGTGAATCGTCCGATCAGCAGAGAAGATTATTGACTGCACCCTTCCCTCCATTGATGAAATGTACACTGCAAGGGCCAGGATGCGAGCGGTCAAGATCATCTCTGACCCCTCTCACCCCGGCCACAAACTCTTTGAATCACTTCCCTCTGGAAGGCGACTCCGGATTGTCAAAGCTGCCACAGCCAGACATAAAAAACGTTTTTATCCACGAGTAGTTGCTCTACTCAACAGCCAAAAATCTGTAGCCTCCCTTTGATCTGGTATTTTGTTGGTTCACATGCTTGATCAATGGTGTTTTATCATTAATGTCTTATTATTATTAATGTTTAGTGTTTTCTGAGTCATTCGTAACTGTCACTGTATGTCATGTTGTTACTTGTGGGCGGAGCACCAAGGCAAATTCCTTGTATGTGAATACTTGGCCAATAAACGTACTTACTTACTTACTTACTTACTTATTCTTCCCTCGCACCATTGTCCGCTATTATATTTGCTAGAGCTTCATGCGACGGATGTCCTAAATTTGTTAGGAATCTGGTATGCTCACTTGGGGTAATTATTTGCTGGATCACCGCCCAAAAATCTCGCGAGTCTGCATGGTAAACACGCATTGTAGTTCTTAAGTGATCCACAAAGGAAGTGCGTGATTTTCTACGATCGGGTATTTGACTTAAAATAGCCATCATCTCTTTAGGCTTCCATGGGGAATAGACCCTAATTGTACGGGAATTGTTTGCACTCACTGCATTGGCTGAATCAAAAGAAGAATTAGGCATTTCCCTTACAATGTGTATCTGAGACATGGGGATTGCAAGACGAATGAGGTGGTGGACATGAATTTCTAATTTTAACACTTCCACAATCTTCTAAATAATCATCGTCATCCCCCTCGTAACCATTGCCAACCACCGGATCCTCACGCTTAAAACTTATTGATGCCAGTTTCTCTGTGGAAGATTTTCTTTTCCCCATCTCTTTAATACTCTCAGGTTCCGCTCTTAAGCTGCCTGGAGGTTCAAATACTTTGGTATCCTCTAAATTTATAATGTGTTCAGAGTTGCTTCCTTCCAACTTGCCATTCTTTCAACCACTCCACTCGCTTTCAGTTCCTCATAATAATTTTTCCACAATCCAATTAATTTTCTTGCCTCTTCACTATCGCTACATTGCCAGACAATCTGCTCAATGTATTTCATTCCCTTCACCGTATCAATGTCCCCTTTGGGCCATAATTAGCTCCCTAATTCTCTAGAAAGAATTCTCAATCGGTCAGCATTTTGTAGAAACTCGCTGCATATTTCTTGCAACAGACTTTCAGAGTCAGCGGTGAGATCTTTATTTACGTGGTTCCTCATTCTGCTGGATAATGGAAGTAACTCCCAAGCTACTCACACTTCTTAACAATTTACCTCCGATCTCTAATCTACGAAACTACCAAAGTCGTTTCTAAACAATATACAAAAATTAAGCTGCTTCAGGAAACAACCAACCACAATCACACATGTTCCCTCAGCCCATTTCCTATCCCCCAAGGCAACCTCAATCTAAGCACATGCTAATAAGCTCTAAACACGCAAGCAAAATCGAATACAGAAAAGAGATTATACCACTTATTATAATTATGCCTAACCACATTCCTGTATAAACCATAGGCATCCGTCTAATAGAGCATTTGTTAACCATGCAGTCGGAAAATTAAATCGCAGTATTTTTAATCCTTCCTCGTGGTGTGCTCGGTCAATGGAACAATCCCTCCCCCGACACAGCAATCGAAAGTATACAAACCCTGATCAAACCACCACGAATCGGAATCCAACAATACTACGGTTCCGATCTAAACAAACTCCAAATATGCTTTACACACAACAAAGTATTTATACAGTTCGGATCCGAAAACATATATTTACAATACACTATAGTCACAACACGCTAGCGCACAATTCACAAACTCTTGATTTCAGTTCCACGTCATGCTGTTATCAACCAGTGCACCTCTTCCTCTGATATCAAAGATTGTCCCCTTCCTAGGGTACTCGTTGCTGAGTGGTACTACTTATTAATTGACTACTTTTCCTCCTTCAGATACTTTTCCTCCAGCTAAGACTGGATTTCAATTGGGGGACCTCTATCCCTCCACTCTATGTTCTCAGAATTAGGGGTACTTTTTCCCGTCCGGTTACTTTTCACCAAAAAATCAGGTTCCCTTCTCTCAGTTACTCTTCGCTATCAGGTACTAAACAACAATCAATCAGAGGGTTACTACTCACGGTTGATCAGCCACTATTCGTAATCGATCGCAAACACGCTATACAAACTTCGAAGTTCTATATACACAGAATTCGTATTCTACCGTACAGGTCAGGACCTCAAAATGAAATTCTGTAATTAGGTCTTTGATTCTGCAAATTTAAGTTTGCTCTATTCGGACCAATCAGTTTTGGTCCATACCACTCAACGTACGCGGGTTCAAATTCAAATTTACTCGAACAATGAAATCTCGAATGGACTAGAGTATTCCCAGCCAATATATACTCTAGCCAACGAGCCCGATGCCTTTACGAGAGTCCTCCTCCATCTCTTCAGAGAGGGATTTGGATATCTTCATACAGACATAGCCTCTAACCAACCTAGGTTTTACCTTATCAAAAGGGCTTCCTTCTCACCTGCTTGGCACCAGGTGTCAGTGCCTAGCCTCTTCACACTGGCAGTCGATGGCGATTTTTGGAATGCACCTTTCCAATCAGCGCTCCCAGCAATGACAGGTCAAATGCTTCACAGCTTAGCATGTATACCAGACTTGTTTTTCAATATCCCGTCAATCGGATACCAATTCTGGGCAGGTCTTTTATCCCAAATCTAAATTTATGGCTTTTGCCAACAGCTGCAGCTACCAACTACAACCAAGTTTTGGGTCTCTAACCCAGGAAAGGGCATCTAACCCAACCCCAGCAGGGCCTCTAACCCCACCCTCGTCTTAAGGGCCTCCAGCCGAAAGGAGCGTTATCACCACCCCCCCCCCACCGTGCTTGCTAGAATCTGTTCTACGATCTCGTTGGGACCCTTTCCCAAGCCTGCGAATGATCGATCTGCTCCGACTAGCAAAGTGGCAAAAATCAATGTGAAAACTGCACCGTGGCGCCGATTCATGCACTCGCAATCGGGACAGCTCAACACCCTTAATCACAAACTTGTGTTTGGGGTCCATTGAGATCCCGGACGAGCCCCCAATGTAAATAGCTCGTTCTATGCTCCCGGCAGTCTAGTTTCAGCCAATAAAATGCTGAATCAAGCACTTGAGCAACTTAAACACAAATCCCCTATACAATACCTAACCATCACGGGTTCGATCATTGTAACTGCTTGGCCAAGCCTGTAGATGGTTTATATGCAACCAATAATATAGTTACCTCAGTACCATTAACCTCGCCTAGTTAACATCAATCATAACGCCTTCCCCTCCCTGGGTACAGGTCAGTAGAAGAATGTAGCCAGTGCTTGAGGATGTATGTAATACCTTGTGCTATCATTAAAAGATGTTGCACACTTTAAGAGTTTGTGAATTGCTTATTTACAAAGCCCTTCTAGCTTTGTGCAAACACTCCAAAAGGTCACGCAGTCCCAAGCTTTCTTCCAGAAGATCGACATCGGACCTAGTTGGAGCTACCTTTTCTAGGTCCCCGAACCTTGAGGGGCCGAACCACGGTGGTGGACTCTTTATAAACCAATTAAACATATTGATCATAACAGTACATAATTGACAGTTCCCTAACCCAATAATACAATCTTGAATACATTGTATTTGAAAGCAGCTTCCAGAAGGAAGTAAACACAAATGGATAGTGCAACATGTGCCCTGGGATTCAAGCAGTTCCTCCAAGGTTCAACAGTTCAACCAATCATCAATTAACAGGATGACTGTCTCGCAACATTATTTATACTATTTGCAATGCCCTTGCCGCGATCCTATCGGAATGATGCATTTAAGGTTAGTTTGCAAAACTGCTGTACATTTTATCAATTTAGGAGAAACAAGGAGACCACCTAGATCCCTCACCATTCTGCATACCAGTCTGAGCCTAGACTGGCTGGCACCATCCAAAGCCTGTAAATTTCAGCTGACAAGGGATAAGCAATTCTGACAAGTGCAGGTTTCCTCCATTTTATGGTGTCTTTAATTTGGTCAGTATTAACACCATCATCAAGAGAATAGGCAACAAAATATCCTCCACGATTGTTTATAAAACCAGTGTGCAATCTCAGCCCCTTACACTGTTCAGGTCCAAGTAGAAACAAGGAACTACAAATACTGATTTCCCCCAAAAAACCCACAAATTGGTAGAGTAACTCAGTGGGTCAGTGGTTCAATGGTTCTTTATTTGCACTTTTGCACAATCCAAATGCACGGTTGCCATATTTTGGCACCGTTTACAAAGGAAAAACAAAACAGTCCAAAGACCGGTCCATATTGTGGAAGGTAACATCCCTGGAGAATACGGATACGTGACGTCTGAAGAAGAGTCCCGACCCGTGATGTCCTCTATGCATGTTCTTCCGAGATGCCGCCTAACCCACTGAGTTACCACAACACTTTGTGCCACTTTTTACATGTGCAAGTGGCGGCACGGTGGCGTTGCGGTAGAGCTACTGCCTTACAGCGCCAGAGACCTGGATTCAGTATCCTGACCATGGGTGCTTGTCTGTGCAGAGTTTGTACATTCTCTCCGTGACCTGTGTGAGTTTTCTCTGAGATCTTCCGTTTTCTCCCACAATCCAAAGATGTAAAGGGTTGTAGATTAACCTACCTACGACCTCGTGACGACCATGCTGCGAGTATGAGTCAAGGAAAAACTCGGCATAGGTCGTGAAAGTGGGACAGACACTTAGTGTGCGGGGATCGCTGATTGGTGTGGACTCGGTGGGCCAAAGGGCCTGTTTCTGCCAGTTTAATCTAAAGTGTCTTTTATCATGTAATGATTATGTTGAAATAATTATGTAATAATTATTTTCAATGTATACTGATTCTAAGATCAGCTGCTGATTGTATCAAAATCCATTCAAAAAGCTAAAAACTTACAGAATAAAAATATTTCCCATCACAAATCCTTATTATGCAAGAGCCTCTCCATTATGTAGAAATAGACGATTGTCCTGAATACCAAAAAAAACAACAAAAGATTCATATTTTGCCTTATAAGTAATTTTGTATTTAGTTTAATTAGAACTGCAATCCCAGCACACTAACAAAAACCTAACACGTATAGAAATAAATATATGAAATATACAATGACGAAAATTATTTTATAACAAAATAAAAATTGAAGCCAGTTACCACAATCCTATTAATGTAGAGGTTTGAGTTTTGAGATACAGCAAGGAAACAGGCCCTTTGGCCTGGGGAATCCATAACAACCATTGATGACAAGTTCTCACTAGTTCCAAGTTATCACACTTTCTTATTTAGTCCCTACATACCAGGGAATCAATGAATCAATGAAACGTCACCCATTCCTTCCATCCAAAGATGCTGCCTGTCCCGCTGAGTTAGTCACAGGTTGGTAATCTATTACGCTTCTATAAATATACATCGGAATGGAAAAACATGTTGAGGAGACATTTGGTGGAAACAATTGAAAATGGTGGAGGATGGCAACAAATCTGCCAAACACGAAGTTTAAAAAACAAATTTCATAGACAAAAATCTTTGAAGAATTATTGTAAATTCCCACTAGATGGAGGTGTTTCATAATGCATCAAGGTCCAGGTAAACAGTAGCTCTCTAACCTTGGAACATATACAGTGTCACATATTTTTTACCAATACATTATGAGCCATTCCAATTTGTTGAATTTTTGCGGACATTACAAATATTTGTACAGTTCTGCATTTTGTAAAGTAAAAATAATGTACAAGAAATAAGAATATTGAAATATAAGAACAGAACATTCAACCTCTCAAGCGTTTCTAAAAGGACATTGGATGTTTTGTAGCTGAATTATATTTATCAGCCTTAATTACTTTACTGACTGTGAAAAATGATATTAATCCAGCCTGGATATTAAAAGGGAAATGGGCATGTTCTCTGTCCTTTGTGTGTAAAATATTGCTTCAGGAATGGCATGGCTCATATTTTAAGGTTATATTCACTTGTTCTGAATCACCCCAGCAAGTGAAATAGTTTCCCTGTTCCTATTCTGACATCCATTTATCTCTTTGAACACCTCATTTCTATTGCCACTTAGCCACATAAATTCAAAGAAATACACACAAGGATTATGCAGCCTGCCCTGATTTTACAAAGGTGAAACTGTGCAGTTTTCATTCCAAACCAATATATTTTTTATAAGATTCAGTACATGAAATAGAACGATACTCCATTTGGGGTCTGACCATAGTTCCCCTAGGCTAAGGCATTACACCTCTTCTAATCCTCGGCATTTTCCACTTCCAGAATCTGAAATAATTTACTTTTGGATCACATTTTCACTTCTGAATCCCATCCATCATTAGTTCCTCCTTAAATCTCTCACCATTGAAGCATTGTGATAGAAGTATATAGAATTATGAGAGGCATAGATAGCCAGAAGCTTTTTCCCAGGGAGGAAAAATCAAATACCAGAGGGCATAGCTTTAAGGTGAGAGGGCCAATATTTAAAGGAGCTGCGCGGGTAAGTTTTTTACACAGCGGGTGGTTTAGTTTTAGTTTTAGAGATACAGTGTGGAAACGGGCCCTTCAGTCCACGCTGAAGAGCAATTACCTGTACATTAGTTCTATCCTAAACACTAGGGACAATTTACAGAAGCCAGATTAACTTGCAAACCTGCACGTCTTTGGAACGTGGGAGGAAAAGGGAGCACCAGAAGGAAAGCCATGCAGTCACAGGGAGACCATGCAAACTCCGTACAGTGAGTGCCTGGAACGTGGTCGTTGAGGAAGATACAATGGGATGGGCGCACTGATAAGCTGGCAATGGAGGGATATGGATTATGTGCAAGTAGATAAGAGTCGTTCTTGGCTTCGTATAGCATGAACATTATGAGTCAAAGTGCCTGCTTTTTCGATGTCTGGGTCTAAATGTGTCTTTCTCATGTGTAAATGAGGTGGGTAGGTAGTTTCCTACATTGAACTGCGGCTGCCATTTTTGTGCATTCACATAATCTACCTATGTACCTGCTAAATCTGAAAAAAAATCCCGACCCCAACAGGGCACCTGTCCATTTCCTCCTCAGATGCCGAGTTCCTCCAGCACTTTGATTTTTTTCCTCTAGATTCCAGCGTCTGCAGTTTTTTATGTTGCCTCCATTAAAACCTTCTGCTCTAACTTAAACATTGACAGTAGCTTCACACAATGCCATCCGACTGAATAGCACGCAGCAAAAGCCTTTGATGCACACTCAGTACACGTGACAATAATCTAAACTGAAACTCAGTTTAGTTTAGTTTGGTTTAGAAATACAGCGGGAAACAGACCCTTCGGCCCACCGAGTCTGCACCAACCAGCAATCCCACACACTAACACTATCCTACGCACACTAGGGACAATTTTACATTTGTACCAAGCCAATTAACCTACAAACCTGTACGTCTTTGGAGTGTGGGAGGAAACCAAAGATCTCGGAGAAAACCCACACAGGACATGGGGAGTAAGTACAAACTCCTAACAGACAGCACTGTAGTCAGGATCGAACCTGGGTCTCTACCAGAAGCTCCACCACTTGCCATTGTTCCTCGCTATCTCTGAAATAAGATACATCAATCATTGGTTCTTCAACCAAATCATTCATATATACAGTATTGTAAAAAGCACATTGCAGTGTTTATGTGGTCTCCAAACCAAAAATAAAATCCCTTCATCCTTTGTTTTTAGGTTTAGGTTTATTATTGTCACGTGTACAAATCTATTGTGAAAAGCTTTGTCTTGCATGCTATCCAATCAGATCAGATAATACTATACATAAATACAATTCAGTCAAACTCAAGTTTAATAGGTAGAGCGAAGGGAAGATACAAAATGCAGAATATAATTCTCAGAATTGTACCACATCAGTTCCATAGACAATGCCCATTGTCCGCAGTGGGATAGAGGTGATTGGGACATTACCCCAGCTTATGGAAAGACCATTCAGAAACATAGAAAATAGGTGCAGGAGTAGGCCATTCGGTCCAACTTACTTTCTGGAAAATCTTGCATAAGAAAGAAAATAATCAATAGTGCTTTATTTATTAGTATCTTTATTAGTTCATTATTAAATCATTAGAAAAAGTAAAATTTCAAAGGTTTGTGAACCCAACAAAATGGTAAAGACATACAAAGCAATGTAATGACTTGCAAGAGGAAAATAAGAAAAGCTGCAAGCAATACAAATATTGATAAATATTAAGTGAAATCGCAGATCAAAAGGAAATGTGTCTATAAAAGATAGCTGTAGGTGAGACTGTAATGTATAATAAAAGAAGTCATGTTAAATGAGTACTTTTTATCTGGAAGAGGACACATTATTACTGAGCCCTAAAAGCGATTCAAGAGGGAGAACTTAATGGATTGAGCAAAAGGAAAAAACATTGTAATGAAGAGAGTAAAGATACTAAAAGTAGACACATTTCCAGGACCTGCTTATTAGTGTTAAAATAAATTAGTGATGAAATTGCAGATGCATTGGCCATAACCTTATCAAACTTACTGGAGATAGGAGTTTGGATTGAAACTATAACTACATAATTTAAGAATAAAGTAGATATTAATTAATCAGTTCTGAAAATAGATTCTAGCAACTTCCCCACAACAATATTCAGTGGCCAGGTCTTTAGTTAAGTATCTGTTCATCAAAAGTCACTGGAGTTGTGAAAGTTGTAGTGTACAATTCTAATTTCATTTCATTTTGGGCTCATTATCTAAGTAAATGATATTTGTGTGCGGCTATGGTAGCAAGTTATGTATTTGAGGGTGTGGTGGTCTCCAATAAGTACTTTCTAAGTGAATTTCCAGAATGTATACATAGAAACATAGCAAATCAGTGCAGGAGTAGGCCATTCGGTTCTTCGAGCCAGCACCGCCATTCAATATGATCATGGCTGATCATCCAGAAACAGTACCCTGTTTCTGCTTTTTCCCCATATCCCTTGATTCCGTTAGCCCTTCTTGGAGCTATATTTAATTCTCTTGAATACATCCAGTGAATTGGCCTCCATTGCCTTCTGTGGCAGAGAATTCCACAGATTCACAAATCTCTGGCCAAAAAAAAAGTCCTCATCTCAGTCCTAAATGGCCTTCCCCTTATTATTAAACTGTGACCCTTGGTTCGGGACTCCCCCAACATCAGGAACATTTCCCCTGCATCTAGCCTGTCCAATCCCTTAAGAATGTTATGTGCTTCTATAAGATCCCCTCTCATTCTTCTAAATTCCAGTGAATACAAGCCCAGTCGACCCATTCTTTCATCATATGTCAGTCCCACCATCCCGGGAATTAACCTGGTGAACCTACACTGCACTCACTCCCTCAATAGCAAGAATGCCCTTCCTCAAATTAGGGGACCAAAACTGCACACAATACTCCAGGTGTGGTCTCACCAGGGCCCTGTACAACTGCAGCAGGACCTCCTTGCTCCTATACTCAAATCCTCTCGCTATGAAGGCCAACATGCCTTTTGCTTTCTTCACTGCTTGCTGTACCTGCATGCTTGGAAGCCTGATAACGGAGGGAAAGAAGTTTCTACATTTTGCCCAACAGGAGCAATGAGATGAAGGGTGACAAGTACTTGATTATGTTGGATGCATTTCCGAGACAGTGTGAAGTGTAGATAAAGTCAACGGCGGAGAAACTGGGCTGTGTGATGGACTGGGCTACATCTAAAAACCCTGCAAATTCTTGCAATCTTCGGCAGAGTGGTTCCAAAACCAAGCCATGGTATAACCCCACCGTATGCTTTCTATGGTGCATTTGTAAAAATTTGTAAGCGTCCTTGGAGACATGCTGAATTCCCTCAGTCTCCTGAGGAAGTCGAGTCATTGATGTGCCTTCTTGGCTGTTGCATCAATGTGATTGCTCCCCGACAGATCATTGGCACTATTAACCCCATGTTCCTTAACCAAGCTCTTAACCATTTTCACTTTAGCACCATCGATGCAGGTTGGGGCATGTACCAATCACACTTCCTGAAGTATATTTCTAGTTCCTTCAAAAAGATCAGCTCCTCATTTTTGTCGATATTGAGAAAAAGTGTGTGTAAATGTTTGACATAAGTGGGTGGAGTACATTGCAATGTTACTTCTTTGGTCAGGTTGTGAGGTTTAGTTTAGTTTAGAGATACAGCACGGAAACAGGCCCTTCAGCCCCACGGGTACGCACCAACCAGCGGTTCCTGCACTTTTACACTATCCTACACACACTACGGACAATTTACATGTATACCAAGTCAATTAACCTATAAAGCTGTACATCTTTCGAGTGTGGGAAGAAACCAGAGATCTTGGAGAAAACCCACGCGGCCAGGGAAACAATGTGCAAACTCTGTACAGACAGCACCCGTAGTCAGGATCGAACCCAGGTCTCTGGCGTTGTAACAGTGACGCAGTAACATAGAAACATAGAAACATAGAAAATAGGTGCAGGAGTAGGCCATTCGGCCCTTCGAGCCTGCACCACCATTCAATATGATAATGGCTGATCATTCAACTCAGTATCCTGTACCTGCCTTCTCTCCATACCCCCTGATCCCTTTAGCCACAAGGGCCACATCTAACTCCCTCTTAAATATAGCCAATGAACTGGCCTCAACTACCTTCTATGGCAGAGAATTCCAGAGACTCACCACTCTCTGTGTGAAAAATGTTTTCCTCATCTCGGTCCTAAAGGAATTCCCCCTTATCCTTAGACTGTGACCCCTTGTTCTGGACCTCCCCAACATCGGGAACAACCTTCCTGCATCTAGCCTATCCAACCCCTTAAGAATTTTGTAAGTTTCTATAAGATCCCCCCTCAGTCTTCTAAATTCTAGCGAGTACAAGCCAAGTCTATCCAGTCTTTCCTCATATGAAAGTCCTGACATCCCAGGAATCAGTCTGGTAAACCTTCTCTGTACCCCCTCTATGGCAAGAATGTCTTTTCTCAGATTTGGAGACCAAAACTGTACGCAATACTCCAGGTGTGGTCTCACCTAAACCCTGTACAACTGCAGTAGAACCCTGCTCCTATACTCAAATCCTTTTGCTATGAATGTTAACATACCATTTGCTTTCTTCACTGCCTGCTGCACCTGCATGCCTACTTTCAATGATTGGTGTACCATGACACCCAGGTCTCATTGCATCTCCCCTTTTCCTAATTTGCCACCATTCAGATAGTAGTCTACCCTTCTGTTTTTGCCACCAAAGTTTTGCCTCACATTTATCCACATTATACTGCATCTGCCATGCATTTTCCCACTCATCCAGCCTATCCAAGTCACCTTGCAGCCTCCTAGCATCCTCCTCACACCTAACACTACCCCCCAGCTTAGTGTCATCCGCAAACTTGGAGATGTTGCATTCAATTCCTTCATCCAAATCATTAATATATATTGTAAATCTCTGGGGTCCCAGCACTGAGCCTTGCGATACCCCACTAGTCACTGCCTGCCATTCTGTAAAGGATCCATTTACTCCTACCCTTTGCTTCCTGTCTGCCAGCCAGTTCTCTATCCACATCAATACTGAACCCCCAATACCGTGTGCTTTAAGTTTGTATACTAATCTCTTATGTGGGACCTTGTCGAAAGCCTTCTGAAAGTCTAGATATAACACATCCACTGGTTCTCCCTTATCCACTCTGCTAGTTACATCCTCAAAAAAGCAGTAGACAGTGACGCGAGGTCGCGCGCGACGCCCCAGGATTTTGGTATGTACAAAATCTTTGCGCGCCATCTGTGTGATGCGCAAATGACGCCCAAGTGGGGCAGGCCCTTTCGGCAGCAACTTAACCACTGCGTTACTGTGCTGAACGTGTGTAGGTTGGTATATACTCTTTAAATCGTTGGCCCAGACAATTTATTTTTTGAGTTGCTGCATGTTTTTGCTCCTTGTGCTATCAAGCAGTTTAGTGTACACTAAAATGTAGACATTTTATTACTTAGATATTATACTTGGAGATTCAATGAGCATTTTTTTCTTGGCTCACAAATTCTATATAAATGTAGATAGAAGCAGGAATGTCGCGTCCTACAATGCCATTCTAACCACGTCCTACAATACCATCTCCAAAGTCATCATCTAAGAAAGAAAATTTATAAAAATATATATTTTTAAATGTCTTTCTTTGTAGACAGTTGTTTGATCAAAATAATAGAAGAAATAGCTCAACCATGGAAGTTTCTCTCTTTATAGACTGTGGGTTTTTAAAAATGATGCAAGAAATAGTTCAGAATGCTTCATTTATTAAAGCATTAGGAGATAAATGTTTATTTACAATGAGTTTGTTTGTTCATACTCATTGAGATGAAAGATCACGTGAGGTAAAGATAGCAGACAATGGGCCGAATGGCCTAATTCTGCTCCTATGTCTTATGGTCTAAATCAAACGGGAAAAATGCAAGTTTAGTAAATCTGAAATACAAGCTGAATATGTCATAAATATGCAAAGATCAATCTGCAAATGTAGAGAGGAAATGCGGGTTAATATTTCAAAGTTCACACCTGAAGTTTCATAATGTCTGTTGTCTATTTACATTAAGGGGGCGGCACAGAGGTGCAGCGGTAGAGCTGCTGCCTCATAGCGCCAGAGGCTTGGGTTCGATCCTGACTGCGGGTGCTGACTATGCGGAGGTTGTACCTTCTTTCTCCCTGTGACCGCAAAGGTTTTCTCCGGGTGCTCCGGTTTCCTCCCACACTCCAAAGACTTGTAGGTTAATTTGCTTCTCTAAATTGCTCCTGGTTTTTATTCAAGGAGAATCGCAAAAGGAATCCACAAATTGAACTTGGTAGGTTGAATGTTCCCCCATTACTTAAAGACCTGAGGTACGGATGCACCGATAGATACATAGGTACTAAACCTAGCCAAAATGCAAAACACTAAACAAAATAAATCGGGAGGAATCTCATTTTGCAGTTGGAATATTAGGGGGGGCTAACTTACCCCTATTAAAAGGGGTAAGATTTTAGCATAGCTGAAAGCATTTAATTCAGATGTTATCTTTCTCCAAGAAACGCATCTTAAAGTTCAAGATCAAGTTAGATTGAGGGCCAACTGGATAGGTCAAACTTTTCATTAGTCATACACGTCAAAATCCAGAGGCACGTCCATCATTGTAGACGATATGTGTATACACCTTCAATTGATAGTGACGATGTCCATGCTAACCACCCCCCCACCAGTTAGTATAATTGTAACCCACATGCCCCTAGCTCTCTCTCTGGTGATCGTGACAGACCACATACAGCTAGGGCTATATATGATGTATGATTAATAAAGTAGTGAAGACCTTAAGGTGTCTGTGTACCTTCTCTACATGGCATCAGAAGTGCTTCTTTCTGCGTCTCCAGTCTATCGCGTTTTATTTTCTTAGTCCCAGTACCCCCTCCCTGTGCCGTGATGGCTTCTGCCTGTCGTAAACCTGACATCCTAGTCTTTGATGCAGACATCACTCATCGCTGGAGTGTGTTCCGACGGGACTTTGAGCATTATGTTACCATCGCCCACCCTGCTGTGGCCCCCGCTGTCAAGGCTTCCCTGCTGCTTAATCTAGCTGGTCCCGAAGCGCTCGAGCGTTCGGAGTTGTTCATCTATGGACAGGGTGAGAGTGTCCAGGACCCGGTATGTCTGCTTGCTAAATTTACGGCGATGTGTGACCTTCCCACTAACCACATCTTAGAGCGTTTCAAACTGTTCTCCTGACGCCAAAATCCAGGGGAATCTATTGACAATTCCATGGCCGCGCTGCGCCAACTGGCTCGCCGATGTGCATGTTCTGACCCCTGATACTTTGACCCGTGACATCTTGGTCTTTGGTCTACGGGATGATAAGCTGCGCTCTGAGCTGTTGCATGCCTCTCGTTTAGCTGAGGCTGTCTCCTCCGCTGTACCTGGCCCTGTGGTCCACGCAGCCAGTCTCGCTAGTCGCCAGTACAATGCTCCCCGGCGACAGAGGGTAAGACCACTGCAGGGCTTCAGATGGCCTCAACGATGTCCAAATTGTAACTTTGTTTCACACCGTTCTAATGTGTGCCCGGCATTGGGGAAAACCTGTAATTTCTGCAACAAGCCCAACCACTTCTCGGCAGCATGCCGTTCCCGTGGGAACCCTGTACAGCCACAGCAGAAACCGTCTCGCTACCTGACACGTGATGACACAGCGTCTGGTTCCCATCTCCAGCACGATGATCTTCCCCCGTCTGACCCTGACTCTTCTCAGAGCGAGCTGAGTGTGTTTTCCTTGCGAGGTGCAGCTGCTCTGATAACGGACCCGACCGTCCGAGTCACGGTGAATGGCATGGCCTTCTCTGCTAAGGTGGATACGGGGGCTGCTGCTAATGTTATGTCAACAAGCCTGTTCAGGAAGATAAGAAATAATGAGCCCGTTTCCACAGACAGTGCTGTTTTGCGTGCCTATGGGGGTGGCGTACTTGTTCCTGTGGGGAGGGCCACTCTCCACTGCAAGGTGCTGAAGACCTCTCGGCCCCTCTCTTTCTTCCTGCTAGACAGTAAATGTGACCCCCTGCTCGGCGTGGAGGCCTGCCAGGACCTCGGATTGGTGAGCTTCCACAGTGATGTCCACCTGGTAGAGGCACCCCTGAACCCGCTGGCTGAATTCCCAGACTGGTTTGACTCGAAGCTGGGGAAGTTGCCCTGCAGCTACAGGATTGTAATCCCGCCATCACACCGGTCATCCATCCCCCGCACCGTGTGTCCTTCGCCATGAGGGGCAAGGTCGAGTCTGCTCTTCGCGAGATGGTGGCCACGGGCATCCTGAAGCCAGTAACGGACTCCACCCGGTGGGTTTCTACTATGGTTGTCGCTGCGAAGAAAGACAAGAGCGAAATACGGATCTGCATCAACCCTAAGGACTTGAACTTGGCCATCAGGCGCCCGCACTATCCCATGCGGACGGTGGTGGAGGATGTTGCTGCACAGGTCGGCCCTGCCACCTTGTTCTCGGTTCTTGATGCCAAGAGTTCATTCTGGCAGATACCTCTAGACGAGCGATCCTCGCACCTGACGACCTTCAGCACGCCCTTCGGCAGGTATCGCTTCCTCCGCATGCCGTTTGGGATCAACTCTGCCAGCGAGGTGTTCCAAAGGACCATGGAACGACTGTTTGCTGGACTTCCGTGTGCCATCATTGTCGACGACATCCTGGTTTATGGGAAGAATGTCGCTGAGCAAGACCACCACCTTCGCCAGGTGCTGCAGCGGGCCCGGGAGGTCAACCTGAAGCTCAACCCGAAGAAGTGCCGATTCCGGGTCCCTGAGGTCACCTACGTGGGGCATGTCTTCACTGCATCGGGGCTGAAGCCCGACCTGCAGAAGACGGCCGTAATATCCGAGATGCCTGCACCTGCTGACGTGCCTGGCCTCCAGCGCTACTTGGGCATGGTCAACTACCTGGGAAAGTTCATCCCCGACCTGAGTGAACTGAGTGCCCCTCTGCGGGATCTGGTGAAAAAGGACACTGCCTGGGCCTGGTTCCCGCAACACCAGCGAGCATTTGACACCCTCAAATCTAAGCTGATCAGCATGCCAACGCTGAAGTACTTCGACTTGCAGCGCCCCATCATCCTCACATGTGATGCATCTAAGTTTGGCCTCGGGGCCGCCTGCCTGCAGATCCATGACGGGGTGCAACTGCCTGTGTCCTACGCATCCCGCACAATGACGACCGCTGAACAACAACACTATGCCCAGACTGAGAAAGAGCTGCTGGCTGTTGTCTTTGCCTGCTCCAAATTCAAAGACTATATCCTGGGCAACTGCTTCACTGTCGAGACGGACCACCAGCCTCCGGTCACCATCCTCAACAAGCCGATACACGCGGCCCCCTCCCGGCTCCAGCGCATGATGCTCCAGCTACAACGCTTCACTTTCACAGTGGTTTATCGCAAGGGCAAGGACATGTTTGTTGCTGACACGCTGTCTCGGGCGCCTCTCTTATCCACAGCCCAGCATCTGTACGAGACATCCGATCTGATAGTCCTAAACGTTAACATCGTGCCCTCCAATCAGTTGAAGTCCCTGGCCAAGCACACGGCGGCTGACGCTTCGCTACAGCAGCTGGCCGCGATCATCAAGCAGGGCTGGCCAGACCGCCGTTCTTCCCTGCCGGCCGCAGCGGTGCCTTACATCCTGGCTCATGATGAGTTGGTGCTGCGTGGTGGTGTGATTGTGAAGGGGCACAAGGTGGTGGGTGGCGCCCGCAGCACTACGAGAACAATACTTCGAAACCGCTCATCGTGGCCATCCTGGGGCCGAAGCGACCCTTTCCATCGCTCAGAGCCAGTTTTTCTGGCCTGACATGCCTCGCTACTTCCGGGATAGAGTCTCCGCGTGCCCTACCTGCAACAGCCTCGCTCCACAGCAACAGCGGCAGCCGCTCCTGCAGCAGCCAGCTGCTAACCTGCCCTGGTCTGCGCTAGCAACCGACATCTTCGAGTGGCACGGAAAGCACTTCCTGGTGCTTGTCGACTCTTACTCCAGCTGGTTTGAAGTTGACCAGCTCCACTCCCTCTCTTCCTCTGCGGTCATCGAGAAGTTGCGCCGCCACTTTGCCACCTTCGGGTCAGCCTGCAGTCGGACAACGGCAGCCAGTTCACCAGTGCCGAATTCCACGCTTTTGCCGAACGATGGAACTTTCGTCATTACACCAGCAGCCCGGAATACCCGCAGAGCAACGGACTGGCCGAACGTGCGGTCCGCAGTGCTAAAGGATTGTTGGAACGTTGTCGCCTATCCCGCTCCGACATCTACCTGGCCCTGCTGAACCTCCGCAACATCTCCCGCGACCATGCCCTGGGCTCCCCGGCTCAGCGCCTCATGTCCCGAGTCACGAGGCCCACGGTCCCGGTGTCTCAGCAGTCCCTGTCCCCCTCCGTCTTTAAACCTGCCTTGGTCCGGAAACGCATTGCCCAAAAACACGGTATACAGAAGCGTTCCCACGACAGGTCCTGCCGTGTCCTCCGCCCTCTTCTCCCCGGCCAGGTCGTCCGTATGAGGTCCACTTCTGGCCGTTCCAAGCTGGCCGTGGTCGTCGGTTCTGCCGGTTCCCCTCGTTCGTACCTTGTCAACCACGACGGAAGGGTGCACCGCCGGTCCTGCCAGCATCTCCCGCTCGTGAACGAGCCTCTCCCCCCCCCGGCGGCTCCGTATGCACTCTCCCCCCCGCTGCCACTGTCGTGGCCCAGTGCTTTGCCCGTTCCTCTGGGGCCAACCCCCCCTCGTCCTCCTCCTGTCCGCTTCCCGGCTGCGGTCCCGCTTTCTCTGGCTTCCTCGCCCTTCTCTTCGCCGTCCCCCCCGATGCCTTTGTCGCCCAGGGGTTCTCCTGTCCGTAGCCCCCACCATGCCCCGGCGTCCCCGCTTGTTCCCGTCGGGGAAGGAGGTGATGGCGAGGTGCGGACCCGGTCTGGTCGCCGGTCCGTTACGGCGATTACGTGTGATTCTGTATTCCCGTGCTTTACTGTTTGCATTCACCCTAGCGCATGAGACGTGGTCGCCCTGTCACTCACTGTTTGTTTTGGTAGAGGAAGGATGTAGATGATATGTGTATACACCTTTAATTGATAGTGACGATGTCCATGCTAACCACCCCCCCCCCCCCCCCCCCCCCCCACTCCAGTTAGTATAATTGTAACCCACACACCCCTAGCTCTCTCTCTGGTGATTGTGACAGACCACGTACAGCTAGGGCTATATATGATGTATGATTAATAAAGTAGTGAAGACCTTAAGGTGTCTGTGTACCTTCTCTACAATCATTATTCGCAAAGGTATACCATTTAAACAGAAAAATACCTTAACAGATAAGGATGGGAGATATTTGATAGTTACCGGTGAGATCCATACCATCCCAATCACATTGGTAAATATATATGCGCCTAGCTTTGATAATCCGCATTTTTTAAATAAAATTTTGAATATGATCGCAGAATATAATTACCAGGATGTTATAATTGGGGGAGACTTTAACTGTGTTTTAGATCCTTATTTAGATAAATCCAGTCAAAAACAGCGAGGTAATACGAAATCTAAAACTAGTGAACTTTTAAACACATATATAAAAAATACAAATATAACCGATGTTTGGAGGATTGCAAATCCGACCGGCAAGGAATATTCGTTCTATTCATTGGTACACAAGACTTATTCACGTATAGATTATTTCCTGGTAGACACAAAATTAATTTTGTATACTCAAAATCCAAAATACCATACAAATACGATTTCCCCCCTAATTTTTTTTTTAAATAGAAGGAATGTCTAAGAATACTTCGTTCTGGAAGTATAACCCCCAAATTTTAAAAGACCCGCAAGGGAGTATATATCTAAGACAGCAAATGGATCTTTTTTTCCAAATAAATGACACGCCAGACACATCACCAACATTACTACGGGAATCTTTCAAAGCTTTTATTAGAGGTGTGTTAATCTCATACCAAGCCTTTCAGAATCTAAAAAAAAATAAGAATGAACAACGGCACCTAGAGGAACAAATTAGACAATTGGATATAGATAATGCTAAAGACCCGTCCATGGATAAACATAATAAAATATTAATACTAAAATTTAAATTAAATAAATTACTATCAGAGAAAGTTATAAGATTATTCCAATTACAAGACAGGAACAGTTTGAATTTGGGGATAAGCCCCATAAACTTCTCGCACGCCAGTTAAAAAAACGAGAAAAGGAACACACGATTTCAAAGATTAAATCAGAAGAGGGGAATTACCGAATTAAATTAATAAAAGATTTGTGCAATTTTATGAGAATTTGTATACATCCAAAACGACAACGGACACCAACAAAGTCACTGAGTTTCTGGATAATTGCAATCTTCCCAAATTAGAATTGCAGGAACAAGAGGAATTGGGAGCACAAATCTCAAATAAGGAAATAGAAGAAACAATATTCTCATTAAAAAATGGAAAAACACCAGGTCCCGACGGATTCAGTAATGAATTCTATAAAAGTTTTTACGAGATATTTAGTCCACGTCTACAGAAAATGTACATACACGCTTTCAGAGAACAAATATTACCTGATACATTAGCAGAATCTACTATTACATTAATACTTAAGAAAGATAAAGATGAGGAAGAACCTGGATCTTATAGAGCTATCGCGTTGTTAAATACAGATTAAAAAATATTAGCAAAAATATTAGCAAGAAGATTAAGTACGCCATTAAACTAATACATCCGGATCAAACGGGGTTTATCCCTAAGAGACATTAATTTAATAATTTGAGACGTCTGCTTAACATAATGCACTCACTCCAAACTAAAGATCCAAATCTCGCAATTATTTCGCTGGATGCAGAGAAAGCATTCGATCAGGTTGAATGGAAGTCTATGGTTAACGTTTTGGAAAAATTTCAACTGGGAGAGAATTTCATTCAATGGATTAAATTAATATATAATAAGCCAACGGCCAGAATATTAACTAATTATATTTTATCCACAAAATTTCAACTGTCAAAGGGGATATTGACAAGGTTGTTCTTTATCACCATTGTTATTTGCCCTCATAATTGAAACACTAGCGGAAAGAATTAGAACTCATCCGAATATCCATGGATATAAGACAAAATATTCAAACAATAAAATATCATTGTACGGTGATGATGTACTTTTGTGCATCACAAAGCCTCATATCACTATACCCAACGTTTTAAATTTAATTGAGGATTTTTGTTCATTTTCAGGTTATAGAATAAACTGGAATAAAAGTAAAATCATGTCAATAAAACCGAAAGATTCTACACATCTCCTACAATTTCCTTTTAAAATAGCTCTGGAAAAATGTAAATACTTGGGTATTGAAATTACTAGAAGATATCAAGACATGTTTAAAGCAAACTATAACCCTGTACTTAAGAAACTACATAATTTAATTAAATTCTGGAAAACGCTTCCGATGTCCTTAGTAGGTCGAATGAACGCCATAAAAATGATTTTTCTACCACAAATTCTATACTTGTTCCAATCAATCCCATTATATCTACGCAAAAAGTTTTTTTAAAAATTGCACTCAGATATTACAAATTTTATTTGGGATTATAAGTCCCATAGAATACTAAGACCACACCTGAATAAACCAAAAGTAGTAGGGGGATTAGCACTCCCTAATTTTATGTATTATTATTGGTCGGTAGATATTAGAAATATGATTCAATTGTTGGATAATTCTCTTCATCAACCGGAATGGATCATTATGGAGAAAGAGGACTGCTACCCCTTTTAATATTGGTGCGATCCTTCTTTCACCAATGACGGTGAATAATACAAACTACAACAAAAACCCAATTATACATAGTACAATCAGAATTTGGAAACAAATAAAATACAATTTAAAATTAAGAAACTTATCTCTCCTATCTCCTATTGCTAAACCCCTCTGTTTAAACCCTCAATTATAGAAAAAGCATTTATACAATGGGAAAGAGCAGGAATTAAAACTTTGGGAAATTTGTATGATACGGGAAAACTATTATAATTTAAACAATTACAACTAAAATATAATCTGGGGAACAATCAGTATTTTAAATATTTCCAAATATGTGATTATCTGAAAAAACATGCACAAGAATTTCACAAAATGCCATTAGACTTACTAGATGAAGTAATGAATACAAAGGCGGAATCAGCAAATTTAATTTCATATATATATAATACTATACTAAATGCAGTAATACCAACAACGGAAGGTATCAGAGGTGAGTGGGAAAACGAACTAAGCATAAAAATTTCCAATGAAAGGTGGAAAGAGTACTTATTAAATGTGCACAAATGCTCAATTAACATAAGACACACTTTAATACAATTTTAAATTTTACACAGATTATACTACTCAAAAACTAAATTAAATAAATTTGTCCCTAACGTTTCACCAATTTGTGATAAATGCCAATGTCAAGAAGCTACTATAGCTCACTCATTCATCTTTTGTACAAAAATTCAAAGGTTTTGGATTGAAATCTTTGAAATATTCACAAAACTGTTTAAAATAAAAATAACACCAAAGCCAGAATGGATTATTTTTGGAATGACAGAAGGTAGTTCGGAATTAAATGTGTATCAAAAGAATCTATTTGATTATGGCTTAATAATAGGAAAAAAACTCATCTTAAAATTCTGGAAAAATGCTCCTATACCAACATTAAATATGTGGATTTCAACTATGTTTGAAACATTACATCTGGAAGATATGAGACTCCGCCTGGCAGGAAAATCAGAACGCTTCTATCAGACGTGGTCTGCATTTATAGAATTGCTACAAAGATAGGGTGCGGGAGTACCTCGGGCCTTGGTAGGGGGGGATGAAAAACTATCGAGTTGGTGGATTCCTTTTGCGTGATATATATAATATAGTAACTGGCTTTTTTTTTCTTTTCTCTCTCTTGTTCTCTTTCTTTTTTCCTTTTCTTTTCTAGGGTCTATCTCTTAACCCCCTTTCTCTAATTCTTTGACCAAGGGTTTCTTCTCCCCTTTGGCACGCTCTTTCACTTTCACAACTCTTTTCACCTACTTCACTCTTTCTTTCTATTCTTTTTCTTTAAAAGCCATAAAATGATGGGGTACAATGATTGTAACAATATATATGTGATGTACATTGATGTATTTACCTCTAATAAATATAAATATTAAAAAAAATAAAAAATTGCTCCTGGTGTATGGGATAGGACTGTTGTACGGGTGATCATTGGTCAGCGCGTGTGGGCACATCTCAGTCAGTGGGCCGAAGGGGCCTGTTCCCACACTGTACCTCTAAACTAAAGATGCTGACAATCTTCCTCTTGGTTTCCAGCACCTTGTCTCTTTGTGCAGGGGACAACAGTGCTTACAGACGAAGCCAAGACACCATTCATGCCGAGCTTTATTTGGAAAAGTCAGGAAGTCGGTAAAGAACTCAATCCATTCTACTACTGGGATTCCGTCATAACACAGCTGACGAAATGCCAGCATCAAACGCACTCTCCAATAAATAGATTGTCAATTTGCAGAAGGGAAATTAGGAAGGACGGCCAAATGTGAGGAACATACAACTGCACCTTAAAGGGCAGAGGTTTATGTGTTTGGAATGAGTACAAGCAGCACTTTAGATTAAAAGGCATCTTGTGTGCTGAACCTTACAGCAATAGCTATTTTAAAGTACCAAGCCCTTAAGTCCTCTTACCCACAAAACAACTGCCATAAAACTGTCTTGCAAACCTCTATATTGAGCCTTCTCCAACCGGAGCAGAAAAGTCTTTGTTTCCAAGGCAAAATAACACATTTACCATCCCGTGCTTGAGGAGCACTGAGAGACTGCAATTGTTGCAGTAGCTTTTCAGGAGACAAAGGCAACATTGTAAAAATGGTATAAATAAACTGGCTCCCTGTGCGGTTCCGAATAAATTTAAAGATCCTTCTTTATGCTTACAAAGCCCTTAACGGGCTTTCCCCCACCTACATCAAAAGTTTGATTACCCACCACACCACCTCCAGGTCCCTCTTCGATCGGCCGACTTGGGGTTACTGACCATCCCACGGTCTAGGCATAAGCTCACGGGCAACTGTGCCTTTGCGGTTGCAGCTCCTACACTCTGGAACAGCATCCCCCTTCCCATCAGAACTGCCCCCTCCATCGACTCTTTTAAGTCGAGACTTAAAATTCATCTTTACTCTCAAACCTTTCTTGACATCCTCTGAGGGAGGGCTATATGTATGTATTTATGTATGTATTAATTCTATGAACCACTGTTGTATAAGATTAGTACCTCCACCAATGTAAAGCACTTTGGTCAACGAGAGTTGTTTTTTAAATGTGCTATAGAAATAAAAGTGCCTTGACTTGACTTGACTAGAAAATAGAAGCAGGAGCAAGTTCATGGCTTCTCAAGCCTGTTCCGCCATTCTTTTTAATTGTGTTGTGTTCTTTTAATTGTATGGGTGCATGGTAACTCAAATATCACTGAACCTTAATTGGTGCATGTTGGAATAAATGTGAATATGAATGTGAATCTGAATCATTCAACAAGATCTTGGCTAATCTACCTCCACACCATTTCAATGGTTCAATGGAGCTTTATATGTCACATATGCAACTGCACAGTGAAATTCAGTTTGCATATATTCCACATGCAAGCGTCATTCCCAAAGTCCAAAAAAGCCCACGCGGTCATAGGAAGAACGTACAAACTCCGTACAGACATCATCAGGAGTCAGGATCAGACCCAGGACAGCAATTCTACCGCTGCGCCAGCATGCTGCCTCTATATTGAAGTATTTCTCTTTTCTCTTTGCAAATGTAAAATGATGTAACTTATAGCCATGTAAAGAATTGGGTTTTAATTTTACAAATTATACGCGTGATTTTCCACATTCTTATCAAAATATGCAAATCAAAATGTATAATTAAAAGGAGTATTATTATCCGTGAAGTGCAAACAGTGAGGTGTAAAAGGATCATAAAATAGACTGCCCTGTGCAACATTCATGCATAAATTCATTATTTCTAATTAGCCCAGTCTAATAGTTGGAGTCTTGATTTCGCTCTGCTTTGCTTTCCACAGATAAATTGCTAAGAGTGTGCAGGTGAAGACTGACTCATCTTCAGACTTCTGAGAATATGCCTCACCTAATGCAGTTAGCACTAATGGATAGGTTTGGACAGTGCACACTGCCTTACACATTCCTGTTAGTGATGTGCATCAGGTGTGTGACCTCAGACACAAGTCCTTTGCAGCAGAAGGTATATGCAATTGAACTTCCGCGTTACACAATGAGCCCTTGTTAAATATTGCTAGTCTTTATATCAAGCCAGATAGACCTTGAGTTTCAATGTTCGCTTGGATTTTCGGGATAAAGGTTTTTGTGTTTATATGCCTTAGCTGTTTAACGGCTCGTGCACACACTTCGTAAATGCTGTGACAATCTCTGCCTCCACCAACAATTAGGGCAATGCATTCCAGATTTCAATCCGGGCAGCACAAAGCTGGTGCCTCACTGCGCCAGAGATCCATGTTCAGTCCCGACCACAGATGCTGTATGTGTGGAGTTTACACGCTCTCCCTGTGTCAATAGACAATAGGCAATAGGTGCAGAAGGTGCCATTCGGCCCTTCGAGCCAGCACCGCCATTCAATGTGATCATGGCTGATCATCCCCAATCAGTACCCCGTTCCTGCCTTCTCCTCATATCCCCTGACTCCAGTATCTTTAAGAGCCCTATCCAGCTCTCTCTTGAAAGCATCCAGAGAACCCGCCTCCACCGCCCTCTGAGGCAGAGAATTCCACACACTCACAACTTACTGTGAGAAAAAGTGTTTCCTCGTCTCCGTTCTAAATGGCTTACCTCTTATTCTTAAACTGTGGCCCCATCCCGGAACCGCCTGGGTTTTCTCCGGGAGCTGCGGTTTCCTCCCACATCCAGAAGACATGCTGGTTTGTTGGTTAACTAGATGCTGTAAAATTGTCCCCAATGTGTAGGGAATGCATAAGAAAGTGGGATAATAGAGAACTTGTGAGAATAGGTTATCAAACTAAATCGAAATAAATAACATCCACTGACTCTCTGCCTATCCTGCATGTTACCTCGTCCAAAAACTCCCAACAGATTTGTCAGCAAGATCGCCCCTTAACAAAGTCATGCCAAAGTCAGCCTATTTTGTCATGCGCTTCCAAGTACCCCAAAACTGCATCCCTAATAATGGACTCTAAAATTTTACCCAGCACAGAAGACCAACTAACTGGCCTATAATTTCCTTTATTTTGCCTTGCTGCCTTTCTAAACAGTGGAGTCACATTTGCGAATTTCCAGTCCTCTGGAATCATTCATGATTCTAGTGATTCTTGAAAGATCACTACTAATGCCTCCACAAGCTCTACAGCTACCTCTTTCAAAATCCTAGGGTGCAGCCCATCAGGTACAGGTGACGTATCCACCTTTGGACCTTTCTGCTTCCCCAGCATTTTCTCATCTGTGACAGCAACTGCACCCACCTCTGCCCCCGGACTCGCTGGAATTTCTGGCACATTGTTGGTGCCCAGGAAGAAAGTACAGGAGCTTGAGAAACGTTACTCCAGGTTCAAAAACAGTTTCTTCCCCTCAACCATCAGGCTCTTGAAACACCTACACAACCCTAACCCAGCACCAAACTGCTGTGGACTTTGTATAAAGGTTACACCCCACACAATACACAAGGACAAATCGCAAGTCACTCAAGGACAAACCAAGTCACTCTTTCCCCCTCCTATCGGGCAAGATGTTCTGAAGTGTGAAAGCGCACACCTCCAGATTCAGAGACAGTTTCTTCCCAGCTGTTATCAGGCAACTGAACCATCCTCCCAATAGCAAGAGAGCGGTCCTGACCTACCATCTATCTCATTTAAGACCCACGGACTATCTTTAATCGGAGATTACTGGATTTTGTCATGCACTGAATGTTATTCCCTTTGTCATGTATGTGAATGGCTCGATTGTAATCATGTATTGACTTTCTGTTGACTGGTTATTTGCAACAAAAAGCTTTTCACTATACCTTGGTACACCCGACAATAAACTAAACTAAACCATGCACTATTATGATCTGGTTAACTTATCATATACGTATTATTGTTATTGCATATATATTTGTTGTGTTGTTACATTAAATATGCCTGTAAAAGTTGCAGCAAAAGTTATAGAATTATTACGTTCCTGGTACTTTCAACAATAAAAAACACTTGGTGCCTCAATTGGACCAGGCATTAAAATGAGTAGCTGTGAAAAGTTATTTGCTAATAAATAATGCTCAAATCCAACATGGGATTGACATTAATGAGGGGGGGTCCCGATTAGTGAAAGGTCTGGATAGAGTGAATGTGGAGAGGATGTTTCCACTCGTGGGAGAGTCTAGGACTTTCAGTCATACCCTCAGAATAAAAGGACATACCTTTAGAAACGAGATGAAGAGGAATTTCTTTAGTCAGAGGGTGGTGAATCTGTGAAATTCTTTGCCACGGACGGCTGTGGAGACCGTCAATGAATATTTTTAAAGCGGAGATTGACTAGATTCTTAATTAATAAGGGTGTCGGGGGTTATGGGGAGGAGGCAGGAGAATGGGGTTGAGAGGGAGAGATTGATCAGCCATGATGGAATGGCGGAGTAGACCTGATGGGCAGAATGGCCTATTTCTGCTCCTAGAACTTATGAACATGACATTTCAGAGTTTTAGGCAAAATGAGCGGTCAGAATGGAGAGAGTTGTGAAGATTAGAGGTGATGAATATATGAGAGTTTCAGCACCAGAAAATCGGCGTTGTGTCAGAGCAAGCAAAGTTTCTGAGGTAGAGGAGCAGATGAGAAATAGTGGGGGCACACATTGAAATGAAACCAAGATGGTGAGCATAACCGAGCAGAAGTTTAAATAGGGTACCAGGAATAGAGTGTTAGGTACAAATCAGGAATAAACGGGGATGGAATTAATGACAAACAGCAGATTTAGTGCAGACTGACTTAAGATTACATCTTCTGTCGTCACAATGATAGCTTGAAGCTAAGAATTGTCCAAGACAGCATGTGAAATCAGAAATGTGACAGACTGTGCTGAGCTTTACATTCAGTGTAATGGGTTGAATTATAGGATGACAGAGGAGACCAAGCAGCTGAAAATTCTTAGAAGGGCACAAAATGCTGGAGTAACTTAGCAGGACGGGCAACATTTTTGGAGAGAAGGGATCAGTGACAGCTTCTTCAGACACTTTAACTGGAGTGAAGGAAACTGGAGATTATGGATGGGTACAAAGCGAATGTTAGGTGTAAAAACGACACATCAAAGCAGACAAATGTAGAATGGTTCATTGTGTTATCGAGTCTGAAGAAGGGTCTCGACCCGAAACGTCGCCTATCTCCTTCGCCTCTTAGATGCTGCTGCACCCGCTGAGTTTCTCCAGCTTTTTGTGTAACCCTAGAATGGTTCATTGTTGAGGGGAAGGTGACAACGATGCATACGAACAGTAACATTAATCAGGGGGACAGTGAAACTAGTTGGAGGACTAGGAAGGGTGAGGGATGGAGAGAGGGAAAGCAACGGTTACGTAAAGTTAGAGAAAACAAATTCATACCGCTGGGGTGTAAGCTGCCCAAGCGAAATATGAGGTGCTGTTTCTCCAATTTGCATTTGGCCTCACTATGACGGTGGAGGGGGCCCAGAGCAGAACGGTCAGTGTGGGAATGGGAAGGGGAGTTAAAGTGTTTATATTCTTGTTGAAGTTTTTAGAAGGAGCCACCCAGCTAGTCTCTTCCTTGTTCCTTGCTCCCATAGTGCTACTACGCATAGTAGTTCTTTAATTTTCATTTGTTATTATTGTCTCTATCACCGTCACTTTATAAACAGCACATTCCTGATAATAAAATGTTCCAGTTGTTCACTGAGTAGGGTTTAATAAAACATAGGAAATAAAACGGCACATCACAGGACCAGGCCCTTGGGCCCACAATGTCTGTGCCAGACACGATGACAAGCTAAACTATTCTTGTCTGCTTGCACATTTTGTTTGGGTTTAGGTTTATTATCGTCACGTGTACTGTGAGATACAGTGCCAGGATGGTGGTGGAGCAGACACAGTTGTGGTGTTTAAGAGATCTTTCGATAGACATATGGAGATGTAGGGAATAAAGGGATTCGTATCCATGAGTTTTCCCATGGCCTCTTAAACACCACTTTTGTGTCTGCCTTCACAACCACTCCAGGCAACATGTACCAGGCACCCACTGCTCTCTGTGTAAAAAACTTGCCCCAACACAACTCCTTTAAACTTTGCCCCTCATATCATAAAGCTATGCCCGCTAGTATTTAATTAATATATATGTAAAAACTGGCGCTATTTTTTCAGTTGAAGAGCTAGAGTAAATGGAGAAGAGGTGAGAGCATTGCCTTCCTTCCAATTGCATTATTATAAAGTATACGGTTCGAGCTTTCAAGACAGTTTTGACTTTTGACTTCCTACAATAGGGTGGCATGGCGGTGCAGTGGTAGAGCTGCTGTCTTGCAGGGCCAGAGACCCGGGTTCAATCCTGACTACGGGTGCTGTCTGTATGGAGTTTGCACGTTCTCCCTTTTCTCCGGGTGCTCCGGTTTCCTCCGACAATCCAAAGACGTACTGGTTTGTAGGTTCATTGGCTTTGGTAAAATTATAAATTGTCCCTAGTTAGTAGAGCTATTCTAAATTGTCCCTACTAACACAGTAGGATAGTGTGAGGGGTGACCGCTGTTCGGCACAAACTCGGTGGGCCGAAGGACCTGTTTCCGCGCTGTATCTCTGAAGTCTAAAGTCTAAAATAAAATCAAAGATTCAAAACAATCTGAAACTTAAAATTACATTATTTCCATTTTTTTGGAAATCTGAGATCAAGTTAAACTCATCTCATAGATAATAATGTGCTTTTCAATATGCGGATATTGAACACAGTAAAAGTCATTGACAATTTTGGTAGAATCATTAACTTAAACTCTGAGATGCACTGCACGTGATCAATGCAAATGGCAGTCAGGATCTTTTCCCAGAATGGAGAAATCACATACCAGAGGGCATAGCTTTTAAGGTGTGAGGTGGCAAGGTTTAACAGAGACCTGTGGGGTGTGATTTTTATGAATGCAGGGAACATGCTGCCTGGGGTGGTGGTGGAGGCAGATACAATGGTGGCTTTGAAGAGAATTTTGGATGGGCAATTTGGATATGCGGGGGGTGGAGGGACATGGATTATATGTAGGCAGATAAGAGTTGGCACGGCCGCGCAGCGTTAGAGTTACTGCCTTACAGCGTCAGAGACCCGGGTTCGATCCTGACCACGGGTGCTGTCCGTACGAAGTCTACGCTCTCCCCGTGGCCTGCGTGGGTGTTTCTCCGAGATCCTCGGTTTCCTCCCACACGCCAAAGAGGTACAGGTTTGTAGTTTGAGGATAGACACAAAATGTTGGAGTAACTCAGCGGGACAGGCAGCATTTCTGGAGAGAAGGAATGGTTCGAGAATCGCTCCGAAACATCAAACATTCCTTCTCTCCAGAGGTGCTGCCTGTCCCACTGAGTTACTCCAGCATTTCGTGTCTATCTTCGGTTTAAACTAGCATCTGCGGTTCCTTCATACAGGTTTGTAGGTTAATTGACTAAATTGGTTAAATGTAAAATTGTCCCCAGTGTATGTTGGATAGATAGTGTTAGTGTGCGGGATGACTGGTCGGTTCGGACTTGGTGGGACAAAGGGCCTGTTTCCGCACTGTATCTCTAGACTAAACTAAACCAAACTAAACTAACCAGGACTTGGCATCATGTTCGGCACTGACAAGGTGGGCTGAGGGCCCAGTCCTTGTGCTGCAATGTTCTACGTCCTATGTCAATAGCAAGCGTGAATTTCATTGACGGGTCCTGTATGAAACCTCACTCGAATAAGAGTTTTGTTCACACTGTAATGCCAACGCTGTTCATAGCAACAACATTGCAGCAAAGTGACTTTTGCCCTTTCTGAAATACACTGCATTGTTTATTATCGGAAAGCATCATGAATTATGAACAGAGGTATAAGCAGAATGTGCTAGATGTTCTCGGCTTTTGTGGTCATTAATATTTCATATCATATCTACACTAAGGGTCGAATGGATTCTTCCTATATGGACCTGACTTTCACCATTCATCAATCAAATTGAATGTTGCTTAAAATCAATGAAAGTAACAAATAGGGGCTGTTATTATGTTGTTCCCTTGACAAGCCTACACAGAATGTATATTCGGTCGAGACAGCTTCTCCCTGCACGGAAACCTGCCTGTTTTTTTTGTCTGGAAGATAGGGTCGATAAGAGGTCTTATTCTGTTAAGAAAAATATGTTGTATCTCCACGGTGATGGACATAAGACTGATTCTTGTGCAGTCCATCATTAAGTGGGTTCCCCACTTTTTTTTGCAGCGCTGGTTGTTGTATTTTTCCTTCAACGCTCGAACACTATTGTTTTTCAAAGAACCCATGGCATTTCTCGTTAAAAATAAAACCAAGAGAAATGGCCGAGTTTCTGCAAACGTTATCCTTGATACTTAATCTGCAAACGTTGCCAAATTTTAGCTGCTTAATGGATTTTTTTTCCCCTACTCCAATAACCAAATTCAAAATCAATATAAAGATCTTTTTATTGGCTGTGTACGTCAGGAAAAAACTTGTGAAGAATCAAATATTCTAAAACTCCAAGAGGTATATTCCTGTTTACTAGCAAATTGACTTTTTTTCACTTTTTCACCCAGAGAGTTGTGAATCTGTGGAATTCTTTGCCACAGAAAACAGTGGAGGCCAATTCACTGGATGTTTTCGAGAGATAGTTAGATATAGCTCCTAGGGCTAATGGAATCAAGGGATATGGGGAGAAAGCAGGAACGGGGTACTGATTTTGGATGATCAGCCATGATCAAATTAAATGGCGGTGCTGGCTCAAAGGGCCGAATGGCCTACTCCTGCACCTATCTTCTATGTTTCTATGGTTCTATGACCTCGTATTGATTCAGTTGATAGAGTTTTATTTCATGTATTATTTTATTTTTCCCTCCTCCCCTGCCTCAAATAACTTTTCTTTCAACCTCAAGTGATGTTGGTATTACTATTTGAGGTACTCCTTTTTAATTCGCCTGAAGAAGGATCCTGACCTGAAACGTCATCTATCCATGTTCGGCGAAGCGATCGCCACCACGATCGCCACCACCTCCGCTCGGTCCGCAATAACCAACCCGACCTCCCGGTGGCTCAGCACTTCAACTCCCCCTCCCATTCCACATCTGACCTCTCGGTACTGGGCCTCCTCCACGGCCAGAGTGAGCAACACCGCAAGCTGGAGGAACAGCACCTCATATTCCGCTTGGGGAGTCTGCATCCTTTGGGCTTGAATATTGAATTTTCTCAATTCTGTTAACCCTTGCTGTCTCCTCCCCTTCCCACCTCTCCCTCAGCCCTCGGGCCCTGGCATTCCCTCTATCTCTATCTCCCTCCCCCACCCCAGTCGCACCAGCTTCTCATTTTCACACCACAAACAGCTTACAATGACTTGTTCCCTTTATCACCGATACTTTTTTGCATATCTTTCACTCATTGTTCCTTATCTCTCCACATCACCGTCTATATCTCTCGTTTCCCTGATCCCTGACCAGTCTGAAGAAGGGTCTCGACCCGAAACGTCGCCTATCTCCTTCGCTCCTTAGATGCTGCTGCACCCGCTGAGTTTCTCCAGCTTTTTGTGTACCCTTGTTAATATTTTTGTTCACTTAATACTGTGTAATGGATACTAAGACAAAAAAAAACAACCAGTATGACTTTTCTATTGACAATACCCACAAAATTCCGGAGAGAAGGAATGGGTGATGTTTTGGGTCGAGACCCTTCTTCTGACTGAGAGTCAGGGAGAGGGAAATGAGAGATATGGAAGGGTAGGGTGTGAAAACAAAAGATCAAAGGAAAATGTAGAATAGATCATTGGTAGCTAGGGGAAGCTGACAACGAGCTTTTACTTTTAAAGTAAAATTTAATCAGGAGGACAGTAAAAACTAGTTGGAGAACTAGGATGGGCGAGGGATGGAGAGAGAGGGAAAGCAAGGGTTTTGACCCGAAACGTTGCCTATTTCCTTCGCTCCACAGATGCTGCTGCACCCGCTGAGTTTCTCCAGCATTTTTGTGTACCGAGGGAAAGCAAGGGTTACTTGAAGTTAGAGAAGTCAATGTTCATACCGCTGGGGTGTAAACTGCCCAAGCGAATTATGAGGTGCTGTTCCTCCAATTAACTATGACAATGGAGGAGGCCCAGGATAGAAAGGTCACTGTGGGAATGGGAGGGTGAGTTAGGGAGAGTGGTTCTATTTAGTTTAATTTAGAGATACAATGCGGAAACAAGCCCACCGAGTCCGCACCGTCCAGTGACCCCCGCATATTAACACCATCCTAGGGACAATTTTTTAAAACATTTACCAAGCCAATTAACGTACTAACACTGTACGTGAGGAAACCGAAGATATCGGAGAAAACCCACGTAGGTCACGGGGAAAACGTGCAAACTCCGTACAGACAGCACCCATAGTTGGGATCGAACCCTGATCTCCGATGCTGCATTCGCTGTAAGGCAATAGCTCTACCGCTGCTCCACCTTGAACCACTTATGGCCTCCAGTTTTATTGAATCTACTTTTGTTTTTCTCCAACAAAGCAATTCTCCATCTTCGGCTAATTCCATTAATCTGCACACGTTTTGTTTTTTTTTCTCCTTACAAAATGCTTTTATTCAGAACAAACAAAAATACAAAGTAGTAACACGGTCAGAGAATGCCTATATTGGTGTTTTACAAAGAAAGTTATCAAATTAAAATATTAACATTTTAATCAATAATACATTCGACCTCCTGCGGTGACCAGCGTTCAAGGAAGGCCTCGTGGACACCGCGTGTTCCCTCTCTAGGGACACGCGGGCACGGACGTAACCCCGGAAAAGGGGCAGGCAGCCGACTGGCTGTGCGGCTGTCGACTGCCCGCTGCCTGGACCCGCGAATGGCCATGTTGGCCAGGCCCAAGGTCAGACCGACAGGGAGACCCCCTACTCCCTCCCGACCCTCCCCCCTCTGTACCGGGTGCCCCAAAATCAATAGCGTCGGACTAAAGTGGAGCCAAAACTCGAGGAGCAGCCCCTTCAGGCAGTGCACTTTGTTACGTATCTTCAAGCATCTTCCTACTTCCCATTTTATGGGAATCCAGAGATATTGCTTCAACGGTGAGCTTGTGGCGCAGAATTCCGAATTCTTTGTGAACACTTCTTTTAAAATCGATTTGTGTCCTCACAGCATCTGAATGGTCATTCTTGATACGAATAAGTCAACAGTTAAGGTAAACAGTTGAATAAACTATTAATGGCGTGCCCTGAATATTAATTATTTTATATGAATTTATTATCAAACAATTATGAGGTTAGCATTTCAATTGAATTGTAAAATGCCATAGGGATTTAATTTCCTCTGGTAGCATTTCAATTAATCAGTTTGCATAAAATGTCTTCGTGTATTATTTGAATACAATAATCATTCCATTTAAAACAAATTTGTTTTAAAAATGGGTAATGACTATTTGGCACTAGCATACAAAAGAATTGTATATGAACATGTCAATTAGTTCACTGTAAGTAAATACATTAAGCCCACCGTGTTTTTTATACATTCTCACAAGGAGAAGGAAATATTTTTCTCTACGCTCTTCTATGATCTTCAGTGCTGCGGTTCAGAGCATCTTTGACAAAGATGATTAAAGATGCCAGTATTCAATTTATTGGGCATGAGCCATTGTTTGGTGGGGAATAACAGAGGAAGGAAGCCCAAAATCGCAATATCGGCAAATAAAATAATGTTTACTTGAAGTATTATATATGAACCGGTTCAAGATGCCGATTCAATTATTATTGGAGTGTTTAATTGACGATTTGGACTTTATTGTATACTTAACTTATACGTTAAACCCTTTATCCACCCATATGTACCTGTGGGCAGCATGATTGTTTTCATGACTGACTTTTCACTGGCTGGATAGCACGCAACAAAAAGTCTTCCGCTGTATCTCGGTGTACGTGTCAATACTAAACTGATCCTGCACCAAATATCCCATCAAAGATGGGGATATTGCAGCTCCTTGGAAGATTGAGGAAAGGTTGAGTAGGATAATATCAGGAATCAAAGTTGTGGGCATCAGGGGAATTAAGAAACACGCCATGATTTAAGGCAGAGAATTGAAGGGGAATTTTAGTTTTATATAGAAACAGACATATCTGCAACTCCCCCCTCCCCCAGGGTAGGTGGTGGAATCAGATACAACCACTACCCTTAAGGGACAGCCACAAAGTGCTGGAATAACTCAGCGGGTCAGGCAGCATCCCTGGAGAAAAAGGATGGGTGACGTTTCGGATTGGATCCTTTCTTCAGAGGGAAGAAGGGCCCCGACCCGAAACCCTTTTCACCCACCCTTTATCTCCAGAGATGCTGCCTGACCCACTGAATTACTCCAGCACTTTGTGTCTATCTTCAGAATAACCAGCATCTGCAGTTCCTTTAGACACACTCAAGAGACATCTAGACAGCACCCAAATAAGCATGGCAGATGGTGGATTTGGATCTAATTTGGACAAATGGGATTAGTGTAGATGGGTGAAAAGGGATGGCATGGATATCATGGGCCGAATGTGCTCCATGTTTCTATGACTATGGCTCAATGATAACTAGAAACATATTCTCAGCTTCCTGGTGATGCCTTCAGATTTGTTTTAATTTGCACAGTGGCAAACAAAAAAACAAGATGTAAACAGGGGACAAAGTTGCTAAGTACTGCATACGTTATCGATTTTATTTGATGTTTGATATCACTATCAGAGACCGGCATCAGTCACAGGTGCCTTTTGCTGGTAAATAACCTGGATGTGAAATCTCGTGTGATGAATTGAAGTGAAACTATAACAGCGATTAGCCAAGGTTGACGGAGTATAAAGGCTGAAAGTGTAAAACGCAGTAGATTAGCAAGTATGCCCAGTTAATGCAAAGGGGATTAAAATAACATGACCAGAACTTTGAGTGATGCCGAGTTGTAAAAAAAAATACAAGCTTCCCTCAACTCGCTTCTCTTCTTTGGATTGAGATGGTATGGTGTTGATGGCTGTGACCTTCATGGTGGCTTAGGTTCCCACCTGGCACTGATTTTTGATTTAGTGCCGATCGGCTGCGCTTGTCAGAGGCTGCAAGGTGCTTTCTATGCACGACTGGAACTGCTCAAGGGCAGCCTGGGGCTGTATCTGCCTGCTGCCTGTCACTCTGATAACCTTCCCGTCTGCTCAGTAGACAGCGTGGACTCCTAGTCCGCATGACCGACACCAAGATATGCCCTCGTGTGAGGGAAAGACTTTGCGTTCTGCATTCCGATCCTATTTCAGTTGATGCACTCCGAAATGCAACGAGAGTCTGTGGCATCTTGCGATAAACTCTTATTCATTTAACTCCCCTTAAAGATCAATTGCTTTGTTCAGGATATTACTAATCAGCAATTAGTAATAAAAACATGTACATATTCAACAATCCAGTGATGCAGTGCAATGTTCCTCTTCAGTAACATGAAGCCTGCGTGTCTTGTAACATGTGTGGTTCAGCTCCTTATTAGCTCCATATTCATCAGTAATCCAATACATAGTGTTCCACTACAAATCTGAAACAATCATAATAGAGATATGTTCTAAGACATGACAAACATTTTGAAACGCTTCTTTTCTAAGACTTTTTTTTAAAAATCTGAAAATAATTGACTTTGTTTAAGAGTGCAGGATAGCATTGAATGCTAACCTTTCACAAAAACACAAATGAAAGTTTTTATTCCACCTCACGCTGCTATTCATTATGCCAGTCATTATTATGCCACGTGTCTAGTCTGTGAAACACTTAAAACGGGTGCTAATAGCTATGACCTTCATGGTGAATAACATTTCATAAGGTTCTATTTCTTATTAATCCCACAGGTATAAAGCCTAACCTCACACAGACCATTCCCTCAACTTGTTCTCCACAGACTCCTTAACCCTATCTATGTGAAAACTGGGCCTTAACCATGAACAACAGTCTTCATACCGGCTGCAATCAAATCATTAAATTACCTTACAACTATCATGACTTTAGATTTTGGAGATGCTGTGTGGAAACAGGCCCTTCGGTCCACAGAGTCCACGCTGACCAGCGATCACCCTGTACTCTAGCACTATCCTATGGACAATTTACAATCAGCAGAAGCTAATTAAGCTACAATCTGCATGTCTATGGAGTGTGGAACCGGAGCACCTGGGGAAAACCCAAGCGTTCATAGGGAAAACGTACAAACTCCATAGACCTGTCATCGGGAATGAACCCGGGTCTCTGGTGCTGCAAGCAGCAACTCCACTGCTGTGCCACCGTGCCGTCCTTATGACTGCGACTGATTTAGATCCACTGAGGATTTTCTAGCTCTATGCAGCAGGATCTTGATCGGTGGCCAGGTGGGCTGAGGAATGGTTGGTGGAATTTAATACCGAGAAATGTGAGTTGTTGCATTTTGGAGAGTCTAACGTGGGCAGGACCTACACAGTGAATGGTAGGGCTCTGGGTAGTGTTGTAGAGCAGAGGGATCTCGGAGTGCCAGGTACATTGTTCCTTGAAGGTGGCCTCACAGGTAGCTGTGGTGGTCAAAAAGCGTTTTGCCACATTGGTTTTCATCAGTCAGAGTATTGAGTATAGAAGTTAGGAGGTCTTGTTGCAGTTATAAGGGGTTGGACAGGCTAGATGCAGGAAGATTGTTCCCAATGTTGGGGAAGTCCAGAACAAGGGGTCACAGTCTAAGGATAAGGGGGAATTCCTTTAGGACCGAGATGAGGAAAACATTTTTCACACAGAGAGTGGTGAGTCTCTGGAATTCTCTGCCACAGCAGAGAGTTGAGGCCAGTTAATTGGCTATATTTAAAAGGGAGTTAGATGTGGCCCTTGTGGCTAAAGGGATCAGAGGGTATGGAGAGAAGGCAGGTACAGAATACTGAGTTGGATGATCAGCCATGATCATATTGAATGGCGGTGCAGGCTCGAAGGGCCGAATGGCCTACTCCTGCACCTATTTTCTATGTTTCTATATAAGACATTGTTGAGGCCGCATGTAGAATATTGTGTTCAGTTCTGGGCCTCATGTTGTAGGAAAGATGTTATTGTCAGAAAGTACGCACAGAAGATTTACAAGGATATTGCCAGAGTGCAGGCCACCACATTCTGTTTCATAGCATTTCAAGCAGAGTGCAGGCCACCACATTCTGTTTCATAGCATTTCAAGCAGAGTGAAGGCCACCACATTCCGTTTCATTGAATTTCAAGCAGAGTGCAGGCCACCACATTCAATTTTGTAACATTGCATTTCAATTTTATAGCATTTCAAGCAGAGTGCAGATCACCACATTCAATTTCATAGCATTTCAAGCAGAGTGCATGTCACCACATTCAATTTCATAGCATTTCAAGCAGAGTGCATGTCACCACATTCAATTTCATAGCATTTCAAGCAGAGTGCAGGCCCCCCACATTCAGTTTCATTGCATTTCAAGCAGAGTGCAGTCACCACATTCAATTTCATAGCATTTCAAGCAGAGTGCAGGCCCCCCACATTCAGTTTCATTGCATTTCAAGCAGAGTGCAGATCACCACATTCAATTTCATAGCATTTCAAGCAGAGTGCAGGCCACCAAATTGCCAAACAACTCATTGAATTGTCATTAAGAGCTACCAAATCATTCATTGCAAGTACATTGCAGACTCACAGTTCCGTTGATTCACAGCTTAGAATCACAGTTGTGGACTCTCCTTCGTGATCTTGCAGAGTTTTATAGTCCTGCCCCCCCCCCCCCCCACCCCACGGAAGGGGCATTGCCTTCATCGTGGTGATTGACAGGCGAGAGGACCAATCAGCTGATCTCAAGATTTTTTAAACACTTATAACTTTTTTTTCATTGACCGGATAAATCCTCAGGGCTGCCTCAGCGGAGGAGGACTGTGAGTAAGATGGCCAAAAATCATAGCGATATAGGGTAGCGTTTTTTTCTAAAATCGATATACAGCACAGACAGGAAGTGGTCAAGATGAGACTTTTAGTTATATAGACATAGATAGGATAAGTTTGGAGTGACATGGGACAAATTCAGGCAGGTGGGAATGATGTAGATGGGATATGATGGGGCAAGTTGGGTCCCTTCTCCTGACTCAGCTGGTTCATTATTATTGTCAAGGGTTATGCATGAACCTGGATGTGCTAATGTAACAAGAGAATCATTCTGTAGATCAATACGATAAAGGAGTTCAGAAGAAAGCATAAGGAAGTTGACGAGAGAAAATTATCCATCATTTTTTAAACATTTTGCAATGGTAGGTGGTTGGAATTCAATAAACCCACCTGAAATATTCACTGGCAGATTTGTTTGTTCAGATTCTATCCAATGTATAAGTGAAATGTCACCATATGTCAATACCTGTATGTCAACTTGCAGAAAACTGCATAGTTTCACTTTTTGCCTTTTCAATTAATCACGATTGAAAGGCAAGAACAAAGTGCAGACATAGATTCTACTCATGCAGCTTACTGGCTCAGTTTCCAGTGCATTTGGAAAGGAAAAAAAACTAGTTTGATATTAATAACAAATTGAATATAATGCAGAACAGGTGTTGCTCCATCACCGCTGGTAAAATAAGTTCCACCCACTCTCGCAGCAGCAGAGACCCACAGTAATTGGTAATATTAAATGCCGCTGCTAAATTAATACGTGTAAGAAAGAACTGCAGATGCTGGTAAAATCGAAGGTAGACACAACATCCTGGAGTAACTCAGCGCGTGAGGCAGCATCCCTGGAGAGAAGGAATGGGCGACGTTTCGGGTCGAGACCCTTCTGAATAGACGCACTGAAGAGCACAGTACCTTTAGCTGTATGTTAATGAAAAACAAGATCTTATTGATCAATGGACACCGAATTTAACTGCACCACTAAATTGCTAAATTCCTACTGTGTGGCCACTCCGGTAATGCCCCTGTCCCATTTAGGAAACCTGGACGGAAACCTCTGGGGACTTTGCGCCCCACCCAAGGTTTCCGTGCGGTTCCCGGTGGTTCCCGGAGGTTTTTGTCAGTCTCCCTAATGGTCGAAAGTGGTTTCCGCTTTAAAAATCGGTCATTTTTTAATCGAAGCCGGTTGCAATGCTAGTTGAAGGTGGTTGCCGGAGGACAAAAACCTCAGGGAACCACAAGGAAACCTTGGGTGGGTTGCAAATCTCCAGAGGTTTCCATTCAGGTTTCTTAAGTGGGACAGGGGCATTAGGTGCTGAGTCAGAGTTAAGATATCAGGAATGGGGAATTGGAAGAGTAGTTGTCATTTGATTGCTGTAGGCTGCCTCTCACGGAATTTATGTCAAAATGAATAAATAAATATATGAAACTTGGGACGCGTGCAAAAACGTGGTTTCAGGTTACAGAAAATCACCGTGCAGATTGTTTTCTAGGAATACAACTCATTCCACCTCTCTATAACATGGGAGTTGCTTATAATAATTTAGCCATCTCCCCTTCAATTCAATATTTGCTGATCAGAATGCAGTCCATTCCACTCCAGGCAGATCTAAACTTATGAAGTTCCAGAGAGGTTTGAGGATTATAAATCAATTGGGCACATTACGGCCTTCTGAATTCATAATTTTCAGAACAACACTTTCATACGATTGGTTCTGGTAACTATTCTGCTGTTATCTGAAGAAGGGTTTCGGCCCGAAACGTTGCCTATTTCCTTCGCTCCATAGATGCTGCTGCACCCGCTGGGTTTCTCCAGCACTTTTGTCTACCTGCTGTTATCATTGATGGCTTTGCTAGACACATCTTTGTTTCGTCCATCATCCGATAACACAATCCTTTATGTGAGGTTGGTCACAAGAATAGGCAAAGCAGGAGATGTAAAAACCTATAAGGTGCACTTAATGAAGGTGGGTTTTTGGATAGATTTTGAAAGTGAAAAATTGTCAGCTACCATCAATAGTTATGTTCAAAATGCTTTCAAGTTTCAAGAAATGGGCGACGGTAACGGAACAACCATCAAGGTTTCTCCCCTCAAACCGATCCACCCTCACTCAAATCCCAAATTGCGCACACATTCCCTGTATGAATATTCGTTTTGAAGGAGTGGAATGCATCTTTAATCTCATTATCCCTGACTGTGGTTTTGAGCGATTGACGAAGGTAGATGATGATGCCAATCACGCTCACCCAGTTACAGAACATCACTGTCAGATCCATGAGCGCACCCGTGGTGAATTGTGACTCTGAAGCACGTTGCACTCACTCCGTCGGAGTCATATCCCAGACCATAAGGACGAATCGCACCCTGGCCACTCCCTCTTCCCCCTTTTCCCATCGGGCAAAAGGTATAGAGGTATGCAAACGCACACCTCCAGATTCAGGGACAGTTTCTTCCCAGCTGTTATCAGGCAACTGAACCATCCTACTAACAACTAGAGAGCAGACCTGAGCTACTATGTACCTCATTGGAAACCCTCCGACTATCTTTGATTGGACTTTAGTGGACTTTATCTTGCACTAAATGTTATTCATGTTATTCCCTTTATCATGTATCTGTACACTGTGGATGGCTTGAATGCGTAATCATTTCTTTCCGCTGACTGGTTAGCACGCAACAAAAGCTTTTCACTGTTCCTCGGAACAATGTGACAATAAATTAAATTCAAACTCAAGATAAATATCCTGATTCCTATTTTCTTATCAAAGCTGAGTTGCAGAATTAAATTTGCTTGGTGATATGAATGTTACATAGAAACAGTAAAAATAGGTGCAGGAGGAGGCCCTTTCCAGCCAGCACTGCCATTCATTGTGATCATGGCTGATCGTCCCCTATGAATAGCCTTCTCCCCATATCCCTTGACTCCACTAGCGCCTAGAGCTCTATCTAACTCTCTCTTAAATCCATCCAATGACTTGGCCTCCACTGCCCTCTGTGGCAGGGAATTCCATAAATTCACAACACTCTGGGTGAAAAAGTTTTTTCTCACCTCAGTCTTAAATGACCTCCCCTTTATTCTAAGACTGTGGCCCCTGGTTCTGGACTCATCCCACATTGGGAACATTTTTCCTGCATCTAGCTTGTCCAGTCCTTTTATAATTTTATATGTTTCCATAAGATCCCCCCTTATCCTTCTAAACTCCAGTGAATACAAGCATAGTCTTTTCAATCTTTCCTCAAATGACAGTCCCGCCATCCCAGGGATCAATCTCGTGAACCTACGCTGCACTGCCTCAATCACAAGGATATCCTTCCTCAAATTAGGAGACCAAAACGGCACACAATACTCCAGATGTGGTCTCACCAGAGCCCTACACAACTGCAGAAGAAAGTAGATGTTGATCTACTTATCCATCCAAAATCTCAACTCTACAGAAAGTGAAGGAGATTTCTCAGCGCAGTGGATGAGTCGTTCTGCGTCTGAGTAAAGAATTTTAGGTTTAGGCTTATTGCTGTCACATGTACTGAGCTGCGGCGAAAAGCCTTGTTTTGCATGCTATCTAGAGATTAGATGATAAAATAGTTAAACCAGCAAGCATGTTCCTTCTCTAGATTAAGCCCACCCCACATTCCTTCACACTTTTCCAACACAATCACAACAAATTGCCCTTATAACATATTTATGCTATTTGCTTTCCTACCAATGAGGTTAGCATTTATGGCCAAGTGAATAGCTTCTGCTTTTCCCGACGTTATCAGGCTCTGTTATCATATGTTCTGAAGTGTCCTTCCATAAAGCCCAAAGGTGCGGTGGCTCAGCAGTAGAGTTGCTGCCTTACAGCGCCAGAGACCTGGGTTCAATCCTGACTACAGATGCTGTCTGCATGGAGTTTGTACGTTCTCGCTGTGACCACGCGGGTTTTCTCCGGGTGCTCCGGTTTCCTCCCACATTCCAAATCCGTACAGGTTTTGTTGCTTAATTGGCATCGGTAAAGATTGTAAATTGTCCCCATAGCGGATTGGGGATGAGGATAGTGCCAGCGTACAGGGATCGCTGGTCGGCATGGACTGGGTGGGCCGAATGGCCTGTTTCCACGCTGTATCTCCAAACTAAATGAAACATAAGCTAGGGTACTGTCCAATTCACCTCCACCCTATTGCAGACTTTGGACTCTGGAACTAATGCGCTACAAAGCTGAGAACTATATTCTGCACTCTTGGATCTCCCGCTTTGCTCTATCTATTGTACTTGAGCATGGCTAGATTGTATTTATGTATAGTATAATTGATCTGTTTAAATAGCATGCAAGACAAAACTTTCCGCTGTACACGGTACACGTGACAATAGTAAACCGGAACGTACATGTGCTCTTAACTGCCCTACATCACCTCGGCAGGGATTCGCAAACAGATTTCCACTTAGCACCATACTGCTAAAAGCCTTAATATTAATCTTAAAATGTAATTAAAATGTAAGAATTGTAATTAATAATGGCAAAGGATTTTTTTTGATGACTAGATCCCAAGGCTGGAGACTGACATTCTTCTGAGAACGCTGCTAATTAAGCTTTGTGCAGTTTTCGCTTAAACGAGGCTGCGACTTTGATGCATAATTGAACAAGAATGGTAGACGGTCGCAAGATGTGAACACGATTCAGCACGTGAGGTGTTAAAAGTACCATTTGAACTTTAATGAATGGAATTTGCATAATTTGTTCAATTTGTCAACTCTCTTGCTTTGTGACCCACTAAAATTTAGTTCAAAGTGTTTTATGAAAAATAATGGCTAAAAACTGAATGTCTTAATTTAAATTTAATGCAATTAAAAACAGTCCTAAATTATGACGGATGAACAGCACACACTGATGTCAGTCAGTTTCATCAGAAATATATTGATGTTAATTTCGATTAATGCTCCACTGATAAGTGTCAGTTTACACAAATTAATAAAAAATTGTAAAATACGTTATATTGCAAACAAGTAGAGTAATGTATTCCAGAATACACTGCAAAAAGCTTTTATTTTACTTACCGCAACATATAGTTACACACCTTGCCATCATGAAGACGGCAATGTATGAACTAGGATTAAATCAAATCAAAAGGGCGCCACGGTGGCGCAGCGGTCGAGTTACTGCCTTACAGCGCCGGAAACCCGGTTCGATCCCGACTACGGGTGCTGTCAGTACGGAGTTTGTACATTCTCCCCGTGACCCGCGTGGGTTTTATAGACAATAGACAAGAGACAATAGGTGCAGGAGTAGGCCATTCGGCCCTTCGAGCCAGCACCGCCATTCAATGTGATCATGGCTGATCATCCCCAATCAGTTTACCTGCCTTTTCCCCATATCCCCTGACTCCGCTATCTTTAAGAGCCCTATCTAGCTCTCTCTTGAAAGCATCCAAAGAACCTGCCTCCACTGCCCTCTGAGGCAGAGAATTCCACACACTCACAACTCTCTGTGAGAAAAAGTGTTTCCTTGTCTCCGTTCTAAATGGCTTACCCCTTATTCTTAAACTGTGGCCCCTGGTTCTGGACTCCCCCAAAATCGGGAACATGTTTCCTGCCTCCAGCGTGTTCAAACCCTTAACAATCTTATATCCGAGATCTTCGGTTTCCTCCCACACTCCAAAGACGTACAGATTTGCAGGTTAATTGGCTTGGTGTAAGTGTGAATTGTCATGCATTGTCATTGTCAATTGCCTGGTACGTGTAGGATAGTGTTAGTGCGGGGATCACTGGTCGGTGTGGGTTCGGTGGGCCGAAGGGCCTGTTTCCAGTCGATATTTCTAAAACTAAAAAAACTAAAACTCTTTCACAACACTGATTATTGTGGTATTTTATGTATTTCATACAATCAAGCCTGTGTTCAAATGAAATTGTGGTAGTTGGTTTTTGCAATTACATCGTAAAACAGGTGACATGTGGTCCAGAGATGCTGCCTGACACGCCGAGTTACTCCAGCATTTTGCGTCTTTTTTGTGAACCGCATCTGCAGTTCCTCGTTCCTACATCTCTCTGATATTTATACCTAACTGACAATATATATTTCTCTGAGAGATATAAATAAATATATATATATCAACTATGTATAAATATATAATGAGTCTGATAGATTGGAGGGTCTGAGGTACAGGGAGAGGTTGAGCAGGCTAGGGCTTTCTTCCTTGGAAGTGCAGGAGGATGAGGGGTGATCTTATTGAGGTGTACAAAATCATGGGAGGAATCGATCAGGTTAACGCACAGAATTCTTGCCCAGAGTAGGGGAATTGAGAACCAGAGGACACAGCGTTAAGGTGAGGGGAGGAAAGATTTAGTTGGAACCTGAGGGGTAACTTTATTACACAAAGGGTGGTGAGTGTATGGAACCAGCTGCTGGAGGAGATAGTTGAGACAGTGACTATTGCAATGTTTAAGAAACAAGAGTCAAGAGAGTCAAGAGCGTTTTATTGTCATATGCCCCAGATAGAACAATTACATTCTCACTCTCTGGAAGGCGTCTCCGGACTGTCAAAGCTGCCACAGCAAGACATAAAAACAGTTTTTATCCACGAGTAGTTACTCTACTCAACAGCCAAAAATCTGTAGCCTCCCTTTGATCTGGTATTTTGTCGGTTCACATGCTTGATCAATGGTGTTTTATAATTAATGTCTTATTATTATTAATGTTTAGTGTTTTCTGAGTCATTCGTAACTGTCACTGTATGTCATGTTGTTACTTTTGGGCGGAGCACCAAGGCAAATTCCTTGTATGTGAATACTTGGCCAATAAACTTACTTACTTACTTGCTGCAGCACAACAGAATATGTAAACATAGTACACTGTAAACAATATGATAAACGAGAGGGAGAAAACAAATTCCAGCTGTTATCAGGCAACTGAATCATCTGAATGTGGATAAATACCCACTTTGGTGGCAAGAACAGGAAGGCAGATTATTATCTGAATGGTGTCAGATTAGGAGAAGGCGAGGTGCAATGAGACCTGGGTTTGCTTGTACATCAGTCACTGAAAGTAAGCACACAGGTACAGCAGGCAGTGATGAAAGCTAATGGCATGGTTGGCCTTCATTGCGAGAGGATTTGAGTTTAGGAGCAAGGAGGTCCTACTGCAGTTGTACCGGGCCCTGGTGGGACCACAGCTGGAGTATTGTGTGCAATTTTGGTCTCCTAATTTGAGGAAGGACATTCTTGCTATTGACGGAGTGCAGCGAAGGTTCACCAGGTTAATTCCCGGGATGGCGGGACTGACAAATGATGAAAGAATGGGTCGACTGGGCTTGTATTCACTGTAATTTAGAAGGATGAGAGGGGATCTTATGGAAACAACGTGGAGTTGCTACCTTAAGCGCCAGAGACCGAGGTTGGATCCTGACTACAGCTGCTGTCTGTGTAGAGTTTGCACGTTCTCCCCGTGACCCGCGTGGGTTTTCACCGGGAAGCACCAGTTTCCTCCCACACTTCAAAGATGTACAGGTTTGTAGGCTAATTGACTTGATATAAATGTAAATTGGTCCTAGTGCATGTTAGATAGTGTGCAGGGATCGCTGGTCGGCGCAGACTTGACGGGTCGGAGGGCCTGTTTCCGCTCAGTATCTCTAAACTACATTAAACTTTGGTGAGGTCGCATTTAGTGTTACGTACTGTCCTGGACACAGGCTGTTATAGGAAAGATGTTGTCAAGCTTGAATCGGTGCAGAGACAATTTACGAGGATGCTGCCAAGACTCGAGAGCCTGAGCTATAGGGAGAGGTTGAGCAGGCTGGGTCTCTATTCCTTGGAGCGCAGGAGGATGAGGGGTGATAGACAATAGGTTGAGGAGTATATGTTTCAATAAGATCCACTCTCATCCTTCTAAATTCCGGAGTATACAAGCCCAGCCGCTCCATTCTCTCAGCATATGACATTCCCATCATCCCAGGAATTAGCCTTGTGAACCTACGCTGCACTCCCTCAATAGCAAGAATGTCCTTCCTCAAATTTGGAGACCAAAACGGCACACAATACTCCAGGTGTAGTCTCACTAGGGCCTTGTACAACTCCAGAAGGACCCCTTTGCTCCTATACTCAACTCCTCTTGTTATGAAGGCCAACATGTAATTTGCTTTCTTCACTGCTTGCTGTACCTGCATGTTTACTTTCATTGACTGATGAACCAGGACCCCCAGATCCCATTGTACTTCCCCTTTTCCCAACTTGACACCATTTAGAAAATAATCTCCCTTCCTGTTTTTGCTACCAAAGTGGATAACCTCACATTTATCCACATTAAACTGCACCTGCCATGCATTTGCCCACTCACCCAACCTGTCCAAGTCACCCTCTTACCTCTAGTTTCCCTCTACCCTGACTCTCAGTCTTAGGAAGGGTCTCATAGAAACATAGAAACATAGAATATAGGTGCAGGCAGAGGCCATTCGGCCCTTCGAGCCAGCACCGCCATTCATTGTGTTCACGACTGATCGCCCAAATCAATAACCCGTGCCTGCCTTCTCCCCATATCCCTGGTGGAAGGGAATTCCATAAATTCACAACTCTCTGGGTGAAAACGTTTTTTCTCACCTCAGTCTTAAATTGCCTCCCCTTTCTTCTAAGACTGTGGCCCCTGGTTCTGGACTCGCCCAACATTGGGAACATTTCAGGTCTCGACCTGAAATGTCACAAATTCCTTCTCTCCAGAGATGCTGCCTGACCTACTGAGTTACTCCGGCATTTTGTGTCTATCTTCAATCTAAACCAGCATCTGTCGTTCCTTCCTATACTTAAAGAGAATTCTAATTTAGTTTAAGTTTAGAGATACTGTGAATTCCGGTATCTAGACTTACCCCCTTACTCTGGTTTAGTCAAACACCAAGTCAAACACTGGTTCCAAAACCTTACTTTATTGAAGAACAAACTGCAGGGACAGTTGCTGATCCACCCTCGCAAGCCAACAATATCTCGTGCAAACAGAACAGAAGTCACATTCAACCGACACACCCCAAAGAATTACACACCCTCTTATACCCCTCCAAACTAAGGGCGTGACATTACTTGGGGTGGGCAACCCCAACAAACCAATCACACATATTAATTATAACAGTACATAATTGACAGTTCTCTAACCCAATAATATAATCTTATATACATTGTATTCGAAATAAACTTCTAGAAGGAAGCAAACAAGGATAAACATTGCAATGTGTGCCCTGAGATTCAAACAGTTTCTCCAAGGCTCAACAGTTCGACCAATCATCAATTAACAGGATGACCATCTCGCAACATTAGTTATAGCCTGAAGAAGGGTTTCGGCCTGAAACATTGCCTATTTCCTTCGCTCCATAGATGCTGCCTCACCCGCTGAGTTCCTTATACTATGTATATCCGGTTTGCATTCATCCAATCCATGCTATGCATTTTGCACCGAATTGTCAGGGTCTGCAGATGTTCCCAGCTGCTCTGACTAGAGACAAACTGGCACCATTCTGCAGCTTGTCCTCCCCTCAAAGTATGCCTACCATGAAGGTCCTCTTCCTCTCTCCGATGCAGCCTGAAGAAGAGATCTGACCCGAAATGTCACCCATCCTTTTTCTCCAGAGATGCTGCCTGACCTGCTGGGTTACTCCAGCACTTAGTGTCTACAGCTGTGTACAATGTGGAGCTGGAAGCTAGCTTTACAAGCAAATCCAGCCTTGAGACATGTTTTATGCTGTGGTTTAAATGCAATTGCGTATCCACCTATCACTTGTAAAGTCTGGTCCACATTACCAGACTTCCAATTACCCACAGCAACACTCTGCTGCATTTTGTCTCTATCTTTGGTCGAGCTGATTGACAATTCTTTGAGGACATTTTCTCTATTTTTCACTCTAGCCTCTCCCACCCATCTGCCAATCAGAACCTCTCTCACCTGTATCCACCTATCACTTGCCAGGCTTTCTCCTGCCCCCACCTCTTTTCCAGCTTACACCAATCAATCGAAAGACAGGCCCAGACCCAAAACATCACCTATCCATGTCCTTCACACATGCTGCCTGACCCACTGAGTTACCCCAGCATTTTGTATTTGGCTCAAGGTTCCAGCATCTGCAGTTACTTGTTTCCCCAGAAATCAACTCTATGGTTCATTTTTGGTTTCTGGCCTCTGGAGATTGGACCTTGATCTTTTTTTTAATTGAGTTTGACAAGGAGACATAGTTAGTTCAGTTTAGTTTATTGTCACGTGTACCGAGGTACAGTGAAAAGCTTTTGTTGCGTGCTAACCAGTCAGCGGAAAGACAGTACATGATTACAATCGACCCATCCACAGTGTACAAGATAAAGGGAATAATGTGACTAACGTTTAGTGCAAGATAAAGTCCAGTAAAGTCCAATCAAAGATAATCCAGGGGTCTCTGAAGAGATAGATAGTAGCTTAAGACTGCTCTCCAGTTGTTGGTAGGATGGTTCAGTAGAAATGTTGAGAACAAATATCTCACCTGCAGTGATTTGGATGTTGAACACGTGAACTGAAATGGTGACAGAGATAGTGATCTAACTATATTTAAAGCTTATGCTGGAAATCCCTTGCTTGATGCACTAAGAGCTTGAATAAGCTTAAATAATGGATTTTTGGCAGGTTCAGATACAATGGGCTGAAGAGCCTCGTTCTAAGGCGTTTACTTTAATAACAACTTGACTCAGTTATTCCCGCTCAATGTTTAGATATTTTCACATTTCATGACATTTCTGAAGCGTGTTAATAAAGGCAGAAATTACTAAAATAAGGGGCATTCATTTCAATTTGTTGTATAAAAATGTCCTCTCTAGCAGGATTTGATCTTAAAAAGAGATAATCAATACTTACCAACTGGAGAAGATATGGTGAACTGCAACATTGCTTTGGGTTTCCTTTGCTCTTTTTAGACTTTAGACTTTAGAGATACAGCGTGCAAACAGGCCCTTCGGCCCATCGAGTCCGCCCCAACCAGCGGCCACCCCGCACACTAAAGGGCCTGTCCCACTGTACGAGGTAATTCAAGAGTTCTCCCGAGTTATCCCCTCATTCGAACTCATGTAATGTACGTAGCGGGTCGAAGGAGCTCGTGGATGTCACGTAGCGGCCCGTACGAGTAACGGGAGGTACTCAGGAAATCCGGTAAACTCGTGACGATTTTTCAACACTGTGAATAATGTCCACGAGTAAAAAAATACTTGTGATGAGAAAAATAGTTACTTTTTACTCGTACGAGCCCCTACGCACCCGCTACGTACATTACACGAGCTCGAATCAGGGGAGAACTCGGGAGAACTTGAATTACCTCGTACAGTGGGACAGGCCCTTTACACTAACCTCCACACTAGGGACAATTTACAATTTTACCAAAGCCAATTAACCTACAAACCTGTTCGTCTTTGAAGTGTGTAAGGAAACTGGAGCACCCGGGGAAGACCCGCGTGGTCATGTACAAACTCCGTACTGACAGTACCCGGAGTCAGGATCGAACCCAGATGTCCGGCGCTGTGAGGCAGCAACTCTACTGCTGATGTCTGAATATTTATTTTCCTACATGCTTTAGGTGTAAGTTTATTATTGTCACGTGTACAGAGGCACAATGAAAAGCTTTGTTTTGCATGCGAACCAATCAGATCAGATAATGCTATGCATTACAATCAAGCGAAACGCAAGTGAACATAGGTAGAGCGAAGGGGAAGGAAGATAGAGCGTACAGAATATACGTAGCTCTCAACATAGTAGCACAAATGTTCCATAGACAAAGTCCAATGTCCACAATGCAGGTAGAAGTGAATCGGACAGTATTCTGGCTTGTGGAAGGACTGTTAACAAGCCAAATAACAGAGGGGAAGACAACATTATCGGGTCACACTGTCAAATCTGCATCGTAAGGGAGTTAAGCCCCTGTCCCACTTAGGAGACCTAAACAACGATCTCTGGTGACCTTGCCCGCCACCCAAAAAAAAAAAAAATCAAGGTCGAGGTGACCTGCAACCTCCTACCACCTCCCACGCATATGTTGAAAACCTTCCTCAACTATGAAGAAAACCGGCTTCGACTAGACCTGCGACAAAAAAATTATCGATTTTAAATATGGAAATTAAAACGGCAACCTATTTTTAGTCGAGGACGGTTTTAAATATGATGAAAAAATAGCAGCAACCTAGATGAAGCCCCGAAGATGCGGAAACCACTTTCGACCATTAGGGAGAGTGACCAAAACCTCCGGTGACCTCATTGAAACCTTGGGTGGCGGGCAAGTTCACCAGAGGTTGCTGTTTAGGTCTCCTATGTGGGACAGGGGCTTAACATTACTAATGGAAATAATAACATTTAAAAGACATTTGGATAAGTACATGGATAGGAAAGGTTTAGAGGGAGATGGACAAAATGTGGGCAAATGGGACTGTTGTGGGTCGGACATGTTGGCCGCTGTGGGCAAGTTAAGCTGAAGGGCCTGTTTCCACGCTGAAGGACTATGACTCTCTGACAGATAGTCATTAACCCAGCAGGCCTTGGTATTCTTGTCAATAAAACCATGAATATTAATTCACTATTTTATCATGAATAAATTTGATCACACATTTGTGCTTAATAACACCTCCATCCTGGAACTCTGATGATGCCACTTATCCTAGATCCTTTAACAAGTATTTCAAACAATTATTAAAAATAACAATTATAATTAAGGACAATATAAAGCATTATTTTTGCATTATTTTCTTTTTAACCGGCCTTTTTAACTGGCATGCATTAACATTTCTTGCAGTACCTAATGTCTACTCTTGGAGATCGTGCAAATATGTCGCTAAACATAAATCTAGAAATTAGAGCAATTAGCGTTGTTTTTTGGGAGGCAGAACACGAGTGAAGTATTGCCTGGTACAGTAACTCGAACACCCAAGGACAAAGGAGATTACAGAGCGTGGCAGACACTGCCTGGTCCATCACATGTATTAACCTGAGTAGAAAGGAACGGCAAGTGCTGGTTTATACCAAAGATAGACACAAAGTGCTGAGGTAACTCAGCGGGTTAGGCAGCATGCCTGGAAGTGGGTGGCGCTTTGGGCCAGAAGCCTTCCCCAGACTGACCGTCCCACCATCAAAGGGATCTATCCGAGGTGCTGCCTCAGAATGACAACCAACATCATCATAGACTCACACCACCATGGCCACCCCCTCATTCCACTCCTACCATCGGGAACAAAGCACATAATTCTGAAAACCATAACCAGCACATTCCAGAGCAGCTTCTTCCCAACAACCTTCAGGCTCTTGAACACTGCATAAAACCAACCGATGAACAATGGACTGTCATTGACAGACACAAAATGCTAGTGTAACTCAGCAGGTTAAGCAGCATCTCTGGAGAAAAGGAATAGGTGATGTTTCAGGTCGGAACCATCGCTTATACTCTTCGGTATAAACCAGCATCTGCAGTTCCTTCCTACACAACGGACTGTGTTTGGTTGCACAAAGGACTTTGGGCTATTTTTTGCATTAGTATTGAGGTTATTAATTTATCAAATTCTTGTTCATTATAAGTTATCCACGTGGATTGTGTTACAGGCCTGTTAGGCCGCCGCAAGTAGGAAATTAATTCATAAATTCATAAATTCTAGGAGCCGAATTAGGCCATTCGGCCCCTCAACTCGACTCCGCCATTTAATCATGGGTGACCTGCCTTCTCCCCATAACCCCTGACACCCGTACTAATCAAGTCTGCCACTTGGTGCATTGTCAGTATAATCAAACATTCTTGACTCTTGCAAGATATTACGGCTTTAGCATGCAGACCGAAACAAAACACAAATTTTCAGTACACGCTGTGGGTCTTCTTTATTGTACAAACGTACACTCAAACCTATTCACCAAACTGATAAGAGAATGAATATATCACATGACACAAATCACCCCATTCTGGTACCCAGTTCTTAAAGTCACAGTTATCATTATATACACTACTACTCTTGACTCTTGCTGAGATGCTGAGAGAATGTCATAAGCTGAGAGAATGGAGCTGTCATATGCTGAGAGAATGGAGCAGCTGGGCTTGTACACTCTGGAGTTTAGAAGGATGAGAGGGTATCTCATTGAAACATATAAGATTGTTAAGGGCTTGGACACACTAGAGGCAGGAAACATGTTCCCGATGTTGGGGGAGTCCAGAACCAGGGGCCACAGTTTAAGAATAAGGAGTAAGCCATTTAGAACGGAAACAAGGAAACAGTTTTTCTCACAGAGAGTTGTGAGTGTGTGGAATTCTCTGCCTCAGAGGGCGGTGGAGGCAGGTTCTCTGGATGCTTTCAAGAGGGAGCTAGATAGGGCTCTTAAAAATAGCGGTGATATGGGGAGAAGGCAGGAATGGGGTACTGATTGGGGATGATCAGCCATGATCTCATTGAATGGCGGTGCTGGCTCGAAGGGCCAAATGGCCTACCCCTGCACCTATTGTCTATTGTCTATTGTCTCTTGAACTCAAGACCATGCATCTGGAAAATTCAGAGGCACTGTAGAAAGTTGTGGAAAGAGCAAACCATCGCCCAGACCATCAACTCGCTTGTCTGGTCAGGCACCGCCCAGCTCACCTGTGGCTGCTCTTGATGACTGGGGTGGGAGATTGCAACTTTCACGTGCAACCTCCACCATGTTTCGACTAGATGTGCGCAAACAAAAGATCAAATCGAACAAGTTGGCCTACATCTTTAGGTTACGCATTACGCTAGAAGAAGACTCTTCATGACTGAAGTGGAAGCAAGTCATCCGAGATGTCAAAGGACTGACGAGGAAGGAGCGAGAACCATTAGGCCAAGATAAGGATGTTTAGCCTACTGTCAGAAAAATATATACAATTTATGAGGATCATTATTGTAAAACACTATCACATCAAAGAAATACTACCATTGAATCAAATGTCGCCATGCCAACCAGGTTATGAGATCAAACCATCCAGCACCACTAACAGTTTTCAAGGTTCAAAAAAATGAAAATGCCTTCCAACTGGGAGCGTGGCACGGTGGCGCAGAGGTAAAGTTGCTGCTTACAGCACCAGAGACCCAAGTTCGATCCTGACCACAGGTGCTGTCTGTACGGAGTTTGTACATTCTCCCTGTGACCACATGGGTTTTCTCTGGTTTCCTCCTACATTCCAAAGACGTTCAGGTTAATTGGCTTCGGTAAAAAAAAATAATTGTCCCTCGTGTGCAAGATAGTGCGCCTGTATGTGGGGGATCGCCGGTCAGCACTGACTCGGTGGGCCGAAGGGCCTGTTTCCGCGCTGTATCTCTAAACTAAACTAAACTAAAGTCTATGCTTTTTTTGTTGTTGTACTTTGATATTTCTCACATAAATTGCAATTGTACCTTTCCCTGGGAACAAACACCATTACCTAAGCCCTATGGCAACCAAAGTGAATGCTTTAGAGCGAAACATGCAGAGATGTATGTTCCTGTAATTACTGCCTAATTATTTCAGTGCTTTCTTAGTCAGGGATAAAACTATATTTACTGCAGTCTCCAATACAGCTGTTTTGTTTACAGGTTGAGGTTGCAGTCTGTGCAAGTGCAGTTAATGGACTATTCGGCTCATTTTTAAGATCCAAACATAATAGTTATTCATGCTATATTAAAAGGGTATATATATTTTTTAAATTAATAATTAGTAACAAATGCAAAGGAACACAAAGATATGTCAGTCGAGAGACACAGCTTCATTTGGCTACACCACTGATCGTCAGAGAAACAGTGTAGTGAGTGAATAGTGGTCACCAGCACCACAGAGTGTTCAAGAAGGAACTGCAGATGCTGGTTTAAACCGGAGATAGGCACAAAAAGCTGGAGTAACTCAGCGGGACAGGCAGCATCTGCGGAGCAAAGGAATGTGTGACGTTTTGGGTGGAAACCCTTCTTCAGACTAGTTAGGGATAAGGAAAACGAGAGATATAGATGGTGATGTGGAGAGATAAAGAACAATGAATGAAAGGTATGCAAAAAAGTAATGGTGATCAAGGAAGCAGGAATTGTAAGTTGTTTGTAGGGTGAAAGTGAGAAGCTAGTGCGACTTTGGTGGGGGCGGGATAGAGAGAGAGGGAATGCCGGGGCTACCGGAAGTGAGAGAAATCAATATTCATACCACTGGGCAGGAAGCTGCCCAAGCGAAATATGAGATGCTCTTCCTCCAATTTGCGTTTAGACTCACTCTGACAATGGAGGAGACCGAGGACGGAAAGGTCTGTGTAGGAATGGGAAGGAGGATTAAAGTGTCCAGCAACCGGGAGATCAGGTTGGTTCACACGGGCTGAGCGAAGGTGTTCCAGTCTGCGTTTGGTCTTGCTGATGTATAAGAGTCCACATCATGAACAACAGATGCAGTAGATGAGGTTGGAGGAGGTGCAAATGAACTTGCCTAACCTGAAAATAGTTGGGGTCCCTGGACAGAGTCGAGGGATGAGGTATAGCGACACGTGTTGTCTTCTGCAGTTGCAGGGGAAGGTACCTGGAGAGGGGGTGGTTTGGGTGGGAAGGGATGAGTTAACCAACGAGTTGCGGAGGGAATGGTCTCTGCAGAAGGCGGAAAGGGGTGAAGATGGGAAAATGTGGCTAGTGGGATCCCGTTGGAGGTGGCGGAAATTTCGGAGGATTATTTGCTGTACGCGACGGATGATGGGGTGGAAGGTAAGGACTAGGGGGACTCTGTCTCTGTTACGACTAGGGGGAGGGGGAGCAAGGGCAGAGGTGCGGGGTACCACGGAGACACGAGTGAGGGCCTCATCGATGATGGGAGAGGGGAACCCACGTTCCCTAAAGAATGTGGACATCGCGGATGTTCTAGTATGGAACACCTCATCTTGGCCGCAGATGTGGCGTAGACGAAGGAATTGGGAGTAGGGGATAGTCATTGCAGGAAGCAGGGTGGGAAGAAGTTTAGTCGAGATAGTTGTGGGAGTCAGTGGGTTTGTAATAGACGTCAGTCATTAGTCTATTTACTGTGAATGAGAGTGTGAGATCAAGAAAGGTGAGGGAGGTGTCGGAGATGGTCCAAGTAAATTTGAGTGCAGGATGAAAATTGGTGGTGAAGTTGATGAGGTCCATGAGTTCTGCATGAGTGCAGGAGGTAGCACCGATGCAGTTTCCTGTTTCCTTTATTATTGTTACTTTTTTCCATATCTTTCATTCATTGTTCTTTATCCCTCCACATCACCGTCTATATCTCTCATTTCCCTGATCCCTGACCAGACTGAAGAAGGGTCTCGACCCGAAACGTCACCCGTTCCTTCTCTCCAAAGATGCTGCCTGTCCCGTTGAGTTTCTCCAGCTTTTTGTGTCTATCCACAGAGTGTTTAATTTAGTTTAAGTCAAGTCAAGTAAAGTCAATCTCATTTCTATAGCACATTTAAAAACAACTCTCGTTGACCAAAGTGTTTTACATCAGTGCATCAGGTACTAACATGCTACATACAGTAGTACATAGATCTAACAATACATACATAAATACATATACAGCGCTCCCTCACGGGACCTCAAGAAACGCTTGTGAGTAGAAATAAGTTTTGAGTAGACTTAAACGAGTCGATGGAGGGGGCAGTTCTGATGAGAAGAGGGATGCTGTTCCACAGTCTAGTTTAGTTTAATTTAGTTTAGTTTAGTTTAGTTTAGTTTAGTTTAGTTTAGTTTAGAGATACAGCATAGAAACAGGCCCTTCAGCCCACAGAGTCCACACCGTACACTAACACTATCCTACACACACTCGGGACAATTTACAATTTTTGCCTAAGCCAATTTACCTACAAATCTGCACTTCGTTGGAGTGTGGGGGGAAACCAGAGCACCTGGAGAATACCAGGTCATGGGGAGAACGTGCAAACTCCTCACAGACAGCACCCGTGGTCAGGAACAAACCCGGGTCTCTGGCGCTGTGAGGCAGCAACTCTACCGCTGCACCTCCATGCCATTAAATGGTAGACTATGGTTGCTTTCTGTCAGTCTTTTGCCATCTGTCAACAAGTGTCTGAGTACTTGTCTGAAGATCTATCCCGACCCTAAATGTCACCTTACTTTGGCCGCAAGACACGCAGCCTGGGAATAGGTTAACATATGATGAGCGTTTGACGGCACAGAGCCTGAACTCGCCGGATTTTAGAGGAATGAGGGGGGATCTCATTGAAACATACAGAATAGTGAACAGAATAGTGAACAGCTTGGAAAGAGTGGATGTGGAGAGGATGTTTCCACCAGTGGGAGAGTCTAGGACGAGATATCATAGATTCAGAAATAAAGGACGTTCTGCCTGCTGACTTACCCCAGCACTTTGTGTCCACCTCTGGTCATAAAGGCAGGCCAGGGGGCGAAGTGAACTCTGGAGGGAATTGAATTGAATTAAATTAAATACTTTATTCCTCCTCCGACCAGCGAGGCTCCACCTCCGACCCAGCGAGGCTCCACGTCCAGCCCAAAGGCTCCACCTCCAGACCAGCGAGGCTCCACCTCCGACCCAGCGAGGCTCCACGTCCAGCCCACGAAGGCTCCACCTCCAGTCCACAAGGCTCCACCTCTGACCCAGCGAGGCTCCACCTCCAGCCCACGAGGCTCCACCTTCAGTCCACGAGGCTCCACCTCCAGCCCGCGAGCCTCCACCTCCAGCCCGCGATGCTCCACCTCCGAGGTCACATGTGACAAGTCACTGTGAAATTCTTTGCTTGTATACCCAAGGTATAAGGAAGGCAAATCAAACAGTGTGCCTTGGACCTGCACATTGGTACATAGAACAGTGTAGCACAGGGACAGGCGGTTCGGCCCACGAAAGTGACGCCTTCCAGAGGTGCCGCTGAGAAGCCGAGGCCGGAACCTCGCGGACTGGATGTGGAGCCTCGTGAGCTGGAGGTGGATTCTCATGGACTGGTGGTGGAGCATCGTGTGCTGGAGGTGGAGCCTCGCGGGCTGGAGGTGGAGCCTCGCAGGCTGGAGGTGGAGCCTCGTGGACTGGAGGTGGATCCTCACGGACTGGAGGTGGAGCCTCGCGGTGGAGCCTTGTGGACTGGAGGTGGAGCCTCGTGAGGTCAGAGGTGAAGCCTCGTGGGCTGGAGGTGGAGCCTCGCGGGCTGGAGGTGGAGCTTCGCTGGGTCGGAGGTGGAGCATCGCGGGCTGGAGGTGGAGCCTGTGGAGGAGGTGGAGCCTCGCGGGCTGGAGGTGGAACCTCGTGGACTGGAGGTGGAGCCTCGTGAGCTGGAGGTGGAGCCTCGCGGGCTGGAGGTGGAGCTTCGCTGGGTCGGAGGTGGAGCATCGCGGGCTGGAGGTGGAGCCTCGTGGACTGGAGGTGGAGCCTCGTGGGCTGGAGGTGGAGCCTCGCTGGGTCAGAGGTGGAGCCTCGTGGACTGGAGGTGGAGCCTTCGTGGACTGGAGGTGGAGCCTTCGTGGACTGGACGTGGAGCCTCGCTGGGTCGGAGGTGGAGCCACGCTGGGTCGGAGGAGGAGCCACGGGGTCGGAGGTGGAGTCGCGTGGGTCTGCAGAGCCTGGGGCTGAGGTCGGCGGTGAGGTGGCGTTCGGTGAAGACCCAGCGGCGCTAATGGGGAGGTCGGTGTGAAGGTCAATGGACGCTGGAGGATGGGGAGGGAGGGGGGAGAACAAAGGGGGAACTGATGCAGGGGAAATTTGTAACTTTGTAAGTGCACTTTAAGGGTGACTATTTGCCGGTACCCAGACGTGGCGTCGACGGACGAGAAGCTGAAGCAAAGAAGTGGAAGCCAAATAACCGAATGGAAAAAAAGCCGAAACGCCAAATAACCAAAAGCGTACGAAGCCGAAACGCCAACTAACCGAAAGCGTACGAAGCCGAAACGCCAACTAACCAAAAGGGCGGGACGCCTAAAAGCCAACTAGCCAAAAATGTGCATCGCCTAAAAGCAAACTCACCGAAAGACCGCTCTGCCGAAACGCTAAGTAACCGAGAGGCTGCATCGCCTACAAGCCAACTACCCGAGTGGCCGCTCTGCCGAAAAGTCAAATAACGGCCTGGGGGGCGGGAATGTCAACGATTGATCCAGACCCCTGCGGCCATCACATCACTGGCCGGTGGAGACGGTGGAGAGGGTGGGGGTCATTTTCGCACACAAACCGTAGGTGACAGGGCACTAAGGAGCGCATCCCTCGGGACAGCCCCCACTCTCCCAAGGCCACGGCCATGGCCGCCCTCCGCCTCGTCTCCCCCATGCGGCCGCATTGTGACGGGCTGTGTGTCAGGCTGGTCCCTCAGCACCAGCTGGAGCAGACGTCCCCCTCCGCCCACCCAGAGTCACTTACCACGATGCACCGTCATCAGACCCCATCCCCCACACCAGGGTGATTCACCCCCTGACACCCACACCGGGTGATTCACCCCCACCCCAGCCGCGGGGACAGATGTGGCATTGGCAGCCATAGTAAATCACTTTTAAAACATGGGGGGGGGACACAAATTCCCTGGCGGGCCGATGATAAGTGTGCATGACAATTTTATCTCCTCCCACTCCCCCCCCCCCCCCCCCCCCGACAACAAGAAGCACATTTTATGTATTACCGTCCAGTTGCCTGCGTAACACGCACAACAAGATCTCATGCACAAAACACCAGGTAATCTGCAAACTGTTTTAAACAAAAATGGACACAAAAAGCTGGAGTAACTCGGCAGAACAGGCAGCATCTCTGGAGAGAAGGAATGGGTGACGTTTCGGGTCGAGACCATTCTTCAGACCTGAAGACTGAGTCTGAAGGGACTCGACCCGAAACGCCACCCATTCCTTCTCTCCAGAGATGCTGCCTGTCCCACAGGTTCACTCCAGCGCTTTGTGTCTATCTTTGGCGTGACAATGGTCCTCATTTCATCGGCTTCATGTATTGCGGGCGTGGAAGAGATGCTGTACATGCCACTTGCATCTATTCATCCAAGTATGCTTTTAATGACATCTCACATCTTTGCAAGGGAGGGATGGAATGGATGTGACCACTGGCTAAAGCAAAGGCATAGTTAGGACAGGGAAATAATCCCACCACTTAATGAACCAAGTTCCCGAATGTAAGAACTATTTACACGTGTAACATTTTTGTTTTAAAATCAATGTAACTATTTTTTGATTTTTAATGCAGAGTTAAATCACCATCCTGTGGGAAGGGCTTGCAGCAGCTGGTTTCATAGTGCCTTCATTGTTGGTAGGTGCTGTCCTTTCACATGGACCGCTTACAACTTGCCGCTCGGGTTCAGGGTGCCCAGTCACCTATGGCTTGTGTGGGAAAATGACTCCCACCCTCCATCGGCCAGTGATGTGATGGACGCGGGGGGGCTGGACCAATCGCTGACAATTCCCGCTCCCCCGGCGACGTCATGTCCGTTATTTGACTTTTCGGCTGAGCGGCCATTCGGTTAGTTAGCCTGTAGGTGACGCAGCTTTTCGGTTAGTTGGCGTTTCGGCAGAGCGGCCATTCGGTTAGTTAGCCTGTAGGTGACGCAGCTTTTCGGTTAGTTGGCGTTTCGGCAGAGCGGCCATTCGGTGAGTTTGCTTTTAGGCAACGCAGCCTTCCGGTTAGTTGTCTTTTAGGCGTCACGCCCTCTCGGTTAGTTTGCATTTAGGCGTCCCACCCTATCGGTTAGTTGGCGTTTCGGCTTCGTACGCTTTCGGTTATTTGGTGTTTTGGCCTCGTTTCCGTTCGGTTATTTGGCTTCCACTTCTTTGCTTCCGCTTCTCGTCCTTCGACGCCGCATCCGCACACACTATTTGCCTACCTTCAATGTGACAATAAACTATTCAATTCAATTCAACAAATCCCCCTTAAACGTTGCTCCTCTCAGCAGAAAGCTAAAGCTTTAGTATCTGATATATCCATTCTGGGAAATAGGTTTGGACTGTCTATCCTATCTATGCCTCACATCATTTTATAGACTTCGACCAGATCTCCCCACAACCTCCAGCATTTTAAGAAAACAACCCAAGTCTGTCCAACCTCTCCCTGTAGCTAACCCCCCCCCCCCCCCCCCCACCCCCTAAACCAGGCGCCAATCCGGTAAACCTCCTCGTCGCCTTTTCCAAAGCCTCCACATCCTTCCTGTAATGAGGCAACTGGAATTGAACGTAATGTCCCAAATGTGGCCTAACCAAAGTCCGAGAGAGCTGATCATGGTTCCTGACTCTTATACTCAATGTCGCCACCTATGAAAGCAAACATACCACACACGTTTAAAGCACACCGCCATATTAAAGCGCAACATATTAAAGCACACCATATTGTTCCAATGCAAGGTTTCCTCTGCATACCTCATTACATGATATGAAAGGTGAAGATTAATATCTTTACACATACATCTTGTTTACACACTCTCCCTGTGACCACGTGGGTTTCCTCCAGGTGCTCCGGTTTCGTCCCACACCACAAAGATTTGTAGGTTGATTGACCTCTGTAAAATTGCCCCCAATCTGTAGGGAATGAGTGCAAAAGCGGAATAACATGGAACTTGTGTGAGTGGGCCGAATCGCTGAACTAAACTAAACTGTCTCAGTATAATTTTAGGATTGTTTGCGACTCTAACCGTAGAATCAGTTGATAACTTGTCTTAGTTGTATTAAAATGTTATGCTTAAAATGGAATGCATTAATATACGAAAAAATCTTGAGGCAATCTCAGTTAATTACTAATTTCGAAATGTTATGATTATTGGAGGGTCTTAGAAAGAGCAGAATTATATATATATTTAATAACAGAACATAACTACAAAGCAGCAAGGAGGAAGCAAGAATCATTTTATTTAGTCTTATGATGAGAAAGTTATTGTGCTTACATTGAGATTAAAATAATAGGATGCACTTTTGGAGGTGATTGTTGTGCAGATCAGTGCGACCATTATAGTCAGGCATTATAGTCACCCCAATCATAACAGTGGAATGAATGGCACTTTCCAGTTAAGCTGGAAAAGCTGCAGAGAAGATTTATGAAGATGTTGCCAGGACTCAAGGGCCTGAGCCATCGGGGGAGGTTGAGAAGGCTGAGACTCTATTCCTTGGAGGGCAGGAGGATGAGGAGTGATCTTATAGAGGTGTATCAGATCATGAGAGGAATAGATCGGGTAGACGCACGGAGTCTCTTGCCCAGAGTAGGCGGATCGAGAACCAGAGGGCACAAATTTATGGTGAGAGGGAAAGATTTAATAGGAACATGAGGAGTAACGTTTTCACACAAAGGGTGGTGGGTGTATGGGAGGAGCTGCCCTGGGAGGTAGTTGAGGCAGGTACCATCGCAACATAAAAAAAAAAATATATATATATTTTTATTAGAAGCATGTACACAAATAATAGTAAGCAACAATTTAATTACAGATTTCTTACATAGCTTCAATTTTTTTTTTAAAGAATAAAGATAAAGGGAGAAAAAGATGAGAGAAAGTGATAGGGAGAAGACAAAAAAAGAAAAAAGGAGGCGCAGAAGGAAATTACCAATGACAAGATTATGGAGATAGATCCGGGAAATATTGACTGTAACTATTCATCCAGTCCCAAACTCAGATTTCAACCCTGATTTTGTGTTAAACCAATTTACTTTTTTCAAAAAGTCAATAAATGGAGACCATATTCTAACAAAAAATTCTGGTTTGTCAATTAAGACAAATCTTATTTTTTCCAAATGCAAGGTCTCAGTCATTCCCGTAATCCACATTTTAATTGTGGGGGGTACCATCGCAACATTTAAGAAATATTTGGACATGTACATGTATAGGGCAGGTTTAGAGGGATACGGGCCCAACACAGGCAGGTGGGACTAGTGTAGATGAGACATGTTGGTCAGTGTGAGCAAGTTGGGCCGAAGGGCCTGTTTCCACGCTGAGCACCTCGACACATGTGTTATTAGCTGATGGAAAAGCGTTGTCCAAGACATCAGAATGTACTTCTCTCTTTAACCCTGCAACAGGAAGGATGACGTTAAGCTCGAAAGCGTGCAGAGAAGATTTACGAGGATGTTGCCAGGACTTAAGGGCCTGCGCTTTAGGGGGAGGTTGAGCAGGCTGGGACTCAATGCCTTGAAGGGCAGGAGGATGAGGGGTGATCTTAACAGAGGCGTATAAAATCATGAGGGGAATTGATAAAAAAGAGTCTTTTAGCCATGGTATGGGAATCAGGAACCAGAGGACACTTTTTTAAGGTGAGAGGCAAAAGATATAATAGAAACCTGACGGGCAACATTTTCACTCATAGGGTGGTGGGGATATGGAATGAGCTACCAGAGGAGGTAGTTGAAGCAGGTACAAAAACAATATTTAACATACAGGAAAAGTCTAGAGTGATATGGGCCAAATGCAGGCAAATGGGACGAGCTTAGCTGGGGCATCTTGGTCGGCAATAATGAGTTGGGCTGAAGGGCCTGTTTCCATGCTGTATAACTCTATAACAGAGGCCCACAGGAGCCGTTGGAAGAGGAGGAGGGGGAGGAGCGACACCCGACCGGTAAGCTATAAAATCCAGCGCGGGGCTTGTTTTTACCCAAATCCATAACATTCCATTTGGAGAAGTGGGTTTTTTTGAGGAAGCCGCTGATTGGTGGGAAGTGGACTAGGGAAAGCAGCTGATTGGCAGTCAGATCCCAGCAGTTTGTTGTGTACTTTGTATTGTGTTGCTGTTGTATCCTGTGTAGGGGGGGCAGTATGAAGGCCAGGGCAGTGTACTGTTCTGGATGTCAGATGTGGGAGGTCAGGGAATCTGATAGCCCTCCAGACGTCCACATCTGCGCCAGGTGTGTCGAGATGCGGCTCCTAAAGGACTGTGTTAGGAACCTGGAGCAGCAGCTCGATGACCTCCGTCTGGTCAGGGAGAGTGAGGAGGTCATAGAGAGGAGCTACAGGGAGGTAGTCACTCCCAGACCACAGGAGGCAGACAAGTGGGTCACGGTTAGGAAGGGCAAGGGGCAGAGGCAGGGGCTAGAGAGTACCCCTGTGACCGTACACCTGGAAAATAGGTACTCGGGTTTGAGTACGATTGGAGGGGACAGCCTACCTGGGGGCAACAACAGCGGCCGGGCCTACGGCACAGAGACCGGCCCTGATGCTCAGAAGGGTAGCAAAAAGAGGAGGGCAATTGTAATAGGGGACTCTATAGTTAGGGGGTCGGATAGGCGATTCTGTGGACGCAGTCGGGAGACCCGGATGGTAGTTTGCCTCCCTGGTGCCAGGGTCTCGCATGTGTCAGAACGTGTCCAAAAGATTCTGATAAGGGAGGGAGAGGAGCCTGATGTTGTGGTACACATAGGTACCAATGACATAGGCAGAAAAAGTGACGAGGTCCTGAAGGGAGAATTTAGGGAGTTGGGGAGAAAGTTAAAGAGAAGGACCAAAAGGGTAACGATTTCAGGATTACTGCCTGTGCCGCGTGACAGTGAGAGTAGGAATGAAATGAGGTGGAGGCTAAATGCGTGGCTGAGGGACTGGTGCAGTGGGCAGCGATTCAAGTTTCTTGATCACTGGGACCTCTTTTGGGGAAGGCATGATCTGTACGCAGAGGACGGGTTGCACTTGAACCCGAGGGGGACCAATATCCTGGCAGGGAGATTTGCAAAGGCTACTGGGGAGACTTTAAACTAGAAAGGCTGGGGGGAGGGACTCGGGTAGAGGGGGCTAGGGGACAGTGTGTGGGGTAAGAGGCAGAGAAGGGAAGCACTCGGACCCAAAATGTAGTAGAGAAAGATGAAAAAGATAATAGACAGAGAATAAAGGATGGTGGGTTTATAAAATGTGTATATTTTAATGCTAGGAGCATTGTAAGTAAGGTGGATGAACTTAGAGCCTGGATTGACACCTGGAAATATGATGTTGTGGCAATCAGTGAAACATGGTTGCAGGAGGGCTGTGATTGGAAACTAAATATTCCAGGATTTCGTTGCTTCCGGGGTGATAGAATTGGAGGGACCAGAGGTGGAGGTGTTGCATTGCTTGTCAGAGAGGATATTACAGCAGTGCTTTGGCAGGATAGATTAGAGGGTTCGTCTAGGGAGGCTATTTGGTTGGAACTGAGAAGTGGGAACGGTGTAGCAACACTTTTAGGGGTGTACTATAGACCGCCAAATGGGGAGCGAGAATTGGAAGAGCAAATATGTAAGGAGATAGCAGATATTAGTAGTAAGCACAAGGTAGTGATTGTGGGAGATTTCAATTTCCCAAAAATAGACTGGGAAACACATTCTGTAAATGGGCTGGATGGTTTGGAGTTTGTAAAATGTGTGCAGGATAGTTTTTTGCAGCAGTACATAGAGGTACCGACCAGAGAAGGGGCAGTGCTGGACCTCCTGTTAGGAAATGAGGCAGGACAGGTGACGGAGGTATGCGTTGGTGAGCACTTCGGGACCAGTGATCACAATACCATTAGTTTCAATATAATTATGGAGCGAGTCAGAACAGGACCTAGAGTGGAGATTTTTGATTGGAGAAAGGCTAACTTTGAGGGAATGTGTGAGGATTTTAAAGGAGTGAATTGGGACACTTTGTTTCATGGGAAGGATGTAGAAGAGAAATGGAGGACATTTAAAGGGGAAATTGTAAGAGTACAGAATCTTTATGTCCCTGTTAGGTTGAAAGGAAATAGTAAAAATTGGAAAGAGCCATGGTTTTCAAGGGAAATTAGACACTTGTTTCGAAAAAAGAGAGATATCTACAAGAATTATAGGAGGTATGGAGTAAATGAGGTGCTAGAGGAGTATAAAGAATGTAAAATGAATCTTAAGAAAGAAATTAGGAAGGCTAAAAGAAGATATGAGGTTGCTTTGGCAAGAAAGGTGAAAGTAAATCCAAAGGGTTTCTACAGCTATATTAATAGCAAAAGGATAACGAGGGATAAAATTGGACCATTAGAGAACCAGAATGGACAGCTATCTGCAGAGCCAAAAGAGATGGGGGAGATATTGAACAATTTCTTTTCTTCGGTATTCACCAAGGAGAAGGATATTGAACTCTGTGAGGTAAGGGAAAAAAAGTAGAGTAGCTATGGAAACTATGAGATTCAAAGAGGAGGAAGTACTGACACTTTTGAAAAATATAAAGGTGGATAAGTCTCCAGGTCCTGACAGGATATTCCCTAGGACATTGAGGGAAGTTAGTGTAGAAATAGCAGGAGCTATGACAGAAATATTTCAAATGTCATTAGAAACGGGAATAGTGCCGGAGGATTGGCGTACTGTGCATGTTGTTCCATTGTTTAAAAAGGGTTCAAAGAATAAACCTAGCAATTATAGACCTATTAGTTTGACGTCAGTGGTGGGCAAATTAATGGAAAGGATACTTAGAGATAATATATATAAGCATCTGGATAAACAGGGTCTGATCAGGAACAGTCAACATGGATTTGTGCCTGGAAGGTCATGTTTGACAAACCTTCTTGAATTTTTTGAAGCGGTAACTAGGAAAATTGATGAGGGTAAAGCAGTGGATGTTGTCTATATGGATTTCAGTAAGGCCTTTGACAAGGTTCCCCATGGAAGGTTGGTTCAGAAGGTTCAATCTTTGGGTGTTAATGGCGGAGTAGCAAGATGGATTCAACAGTGGCTGAATGGGAGAAGTCAGAGAGTAATGGTGGATGGCTGTTTGTCAGGTTGGAAGCCGGTGACCAGTGGGGTGCCTCAGGGATCTGTGTTGGGTCCACTGTTGTTTGTCATGTACATCAATGATCTGGATGATGGGGTGGAAAATTGGATAAGTAAGTATGCAGATGATACTAAGATAGGTGGTATTGTGGATAATGAAGTAGATTCTCAAAGTCTACAGAGAGATTTGGGCCATTTGGAAAAGTGGGCTGAAAGATGGCAGATAGAGTTTAATGCTGATAAGTGTGAAGTGCTACATCTTGGCAGGACAAATCAAAATAGGACGTATATGGTAAATGGTAGGGAATTGAGGAATGCTGTGGAACAGAGGGATCTAGGAATAACTGTGCATAGGTCCCTGAAGGTGGAATCGCATGTAGATAGGGTGGTAAAGAAAGCCTTTGGTGTGCTGGCCTTTATAAATCAGAGCATTGAATATAGGAGTAGGGAAGTAATGTTAAAATTGTAGAAGGCATTGGTAAGACCAATTCTGGAGTATGGTGTACAATTTTGGTCGCCTAGTTATAGGAAGGATGTCAACAAAATAGAGAGAGTACAGAGGAGATTTACTAGAATGTTGCCAGGGTTCCAGCAACTATGTTACAGAGAAAGGTTGAACAAGTTAGGTCTTTATTCTTTGGAGTGCAGAAGGTTAAGGGGGGACTTGATTGAGGTCTTTAAAATGATGAAAGGGATAGACAGAGTTGACGTGGATAAGCTTTTCCCATTGAGGGTAAGGAAGATTCAAACAAGAGGACATGACATGAGAATTAAGGGACAGAAGTTTAGGGGTAACGTGAGGGGGAACTTCTTTACTCAGAGGGTGGTGGCTGTGTGGAATGAGCTTCCAGCAGAGGTGGTGGAGGCAGGATCGATTTTAACATTTAAAAGTAAAGTGGATAGGTATATGGACGTGAAGGGAATGGAGGGGTATGGTCTGAGTGCAGGTAGATGGGACTAGGGGAAAACAAATGGTCGGCACGGACTGGAAGGTCCGAGATGGCCTGTCTCCGTGCTGTAATTGTTATATGGTTATATGGTTATATGGTTATTACTCGGGTCACAGAATGATTGTCCGAAAAGCAACATCAAACTCTACTAAAGTTTCTTATTTTGCTCTTTGAAACTGTGTATTTTGTTGGAATTTGAGGCATTAACCAGGTTCTAGATTCATGATGAGTAGCAATTTATCCTCTTGAACTTGAAGCCAGCTCCAGGAGTAAAATAAATGAACAAATTAGATTAAGATCTTAAGTAGGAAGCAAGTTAATTCAAACATGCAATTGTGTCAACTATGTACAGTACTTGAATGAACTGTTATTTCAGCTCGGTAAACATTTAGACTCAGTAAGAATTGAGTCAATTTAGACACAAGACTTTCGACATTAGAGAAACCGCGCGGAAATAGACGCCAGCGAGTCCACGAGTAACACTAACACTGTCCTACACACAAAATAATGTTATAACTTATCAAAGCCAATTAACCTACAAGCCTGTGCGTCCTTGGAGTGTGGGAGGAAACCGGAGCACGTGGAAAAACCCCATGCTGTCACAGGGAAAACTTACAAACTCCGTAATCAGGATCGAACCCGGCTCTCTGGCGCTGTGAGGCAGCAACTCTACCCGCTGCGCCACCGTGCTGCTCTTACCGTAACATAAAGAATTGCATTTACATATCACCATCCTGACCCATCCCAAAGTGTTTTGCTGTCGGTTAAGTGCCTTTGACGAGCGATCGCTGCTGTAAAAATAAAACAAGAGAGCAGCTTTGTAGAAAGCAACTTGTCTCAAGCAGCATCTCGAAATTGGCCCGTTAATCTGTTCTTATAATGTTGACTGAAGATAAATACGGGCAGAGACACCAACAATAGCCAATATTTATCTTTCAATCAACGTAGGAAGGAAGATCTGGCCAATTTGCTGCCTGTAACCAAAGAACAGCTCTCCTGCCATTCTGCAAGAATGTGCCATGCAGCCTTCTGCATTAGTTGATGAAACAGACAGGGCTTTAGTTGAACATTTCATTCAAAAGGCCAATGCTCCACGGTGCGTTACTGCATTGAAATGTCAGCCTTGAAGTGTGCTGGATAGCTGGAGAGATATTCAGGGGAAAGTAACTCTCCAATGAACTACACTTAAAGGCCTATCCCACTGTACGAGTTCATTCAAAGAGTTCTCCTGAGTTTGCCCTGATTGGAACTCGGAGATTTACGGTAATGGCCGCTCGTCGGTACTCGGGGCTCTCGTGGACATTTTTCAACATGTTGAAAAATCTTCACGAGTCTTCCCGAGCTTACCTGCCGTTAGCGAGTCTTCCCGAATACGTGCCGTTGGCGTTACGAGCCGCTAATGGACGTCCCCGAGCTCCGATGTTCCCGCTACGATCATTCTCTGTGCTTACCACGAGTTTGATTTTTTTTTAACTCGGGAGAGCTCTTGAATGAATTTGCATCGTGGGACAGGGCCATTAATGGTTCAAATGTTCTTTATTATCACATGTACCAAGGTACAGTGAAATTCCTTTTTTGCACTAAATTCAGTAAATTATCAGTGTACATAAGCATCATTCTAGATTAAGTACAAGGTGTATAGATATAGCCCACTGAGACCATATACAAGAGTCGCCAGGTTTTGGTGCCATTTCAGAGTCTAAGCTGCAGCTGGCCGTAAAGGCCCATTGTCCTGGGGGTGTTGCAGGGTTGGCCTGGCCAAGCGAACCTGTTGTAAGCATTCACCACCACTGCTCCACTGCTCGGTGCCGCTGCAGGTTGCGTCCGGTCCGTGCGCTCGTTCTCTGAGAGCAGTGGTGGTGAACACCTGATCCAGGTGAGACCCAGGCTGCTCCAGGGCCTTCAGACAATAGGTGCAGGAGTAGGCCATTTGGCCCTTCGAGCCAGCACCGCCATTCAATGTGATCATGGCTGATCACCCACAATCTGTACCCCGTTCCTGCCTTCTCCCCATTTCCCCTGACTCCGCTATTTGTAAGAGCCCTACCTAGCTCTCTCTTGAAAGCATCCAGAGAACCTGCCTCCACCACCCAGGGAGGCAGAGAATTCCACAGACTCACCACTCTCTGTGAGAAAAAGTTTTCCCTCGTCTCCGTTCTAAATGGCTTACCCCTTATTCTTAAAGATAAAAAAATATAATTCAGCCATCACCTTGATCCAGATTGCCCAGTAAATCGTCGTCCCTCTCCTCGTGTGGCCACCTTCAGCCTCTGTGCTCTGGGGGCAACTACCGCAGCTGACTTTGAGGGTGGGGGGGAAGGTAAGATGCCAGTTCTTCTCACCGGCCCCTTGTTCTTGCATCCGCCGCTACTGGCACCCTCCACCTCCCTCTCTGGTTCTCCGGTCCCCGGGCAGGAGCAGGGGCCAGGCTCGGCAGCTTCCCTCGTCAGCGGGTTCCCCTGTTGTCCGTGGCGGGCGGGCCACGCCTGCTGCCGAGGGAGAGACACAACGCCACGATGTTCCGCCGTGAGGCACGGCGCTGGACAGGCTGCTTTTGGAATTTGCCGTTCATTGCTTGCGCTTTGTTTACTCCTTACATACATTAATGTTTGATTTCTCATTTCTGCAAACCCTTGATCCGTTTGCCATGACTGTCTAACTAACGCTTCCTCCGTTATCAGTGGCGTTACCGGGCGCTATGGTGGCGCAGCGGTAGAGTTGCTGCCTCACAGACTGGGTTCAATCCTGACTACGGGTGCTGTCTGTGCAGAGTTTGCACGTTCTCCCCTTGACCTGCGTGGGTATTCTCTGAGATCTTCGGTTTCCTCCCACACTCCAAAGACATACAGGTTTGTAGGCTTGGTATAAATGTAAAATTGTCCCCAGTGTGTGTAGGATAGTGTAAATGTACAGGCATCGCTGGCCGGCACGGACTCGATGGGCAGAAGGGCCAGTATCCACGCTGTATCTCTGAACCAAACTAAAATAAGCGTACAGGTAGCTGTTTAGTGCAGCCTTCAATAGCACAGGGAAAAGGAGACAGTATCATGCCTTGGAAACGATATTACTGCATTTACATTCCATTTTTGGAAACAGGAAAAAATAAATCATGTTATGGCTTTTGCCGTGTCTAAATCAAAAATACAAATGTGGTAATGAAATCATTGCCTCACTGATTCTGAAAATGTAGCTGCCTTCAATAACATTAACTCAGAGTGCAATTGCCTTCAGTAGCTGCATAACACATGAGAAATGCCTCATAGTTTTGAAATAGATCTTTAATTTCTACCCGCTGTTTTATTTTCAATATAATTTTCCAGTTTTTAATAGTCTGGCAATGCCTCGTTTAGTTTAGTTTAGTTTAGTTTAGTTTAGTTTCGAGGTACAGGGTGGAAACAGGCCCTTCGGCCCACCGGGTCCGCGCCGACCAGCGATCCCCGCACATTAACATGATCCGACACGCACTAGGGACAATGTTTACATTTACCAAGCCAATTAATATACAAACCCACACGTCTTTGGAGTGTGGGAGGAAACCAAAGAACCCACGCAGGTCACGGAGAGAACGTACAAACTCTTTTTTTTAAATAATATTTTTATTAGAAGCATATACATATCATAATCAAAACACATTTTGTTTATCTGTTACATATTGTTAATCGGTGGGGTTCCAGCTATCAAAGTAGTAAGGGTCCTCATTTATTAATTGCATATTAACTCTGCTTCTATTTGTTTTGGTTTTTTTTTAATATATAGATAGGAAGAAAAGACTGAAAAAAAAAAACAATAAAAAAGAATAGAATAAGTTACCAATAATACACTTTTGGAGATAGGTCCGTAGATTATAAAACATAACCATTCATCTAAACCTGGGTTCAAGCTTCAGCCAGGCTTCCGTTCCGGAAGTAAAAACGTACAACGAACAAAGTCCGAACGTAGAAACACTGTACAGACAGCACCTGTAGTTGGGATCGAACCTGGGTCTCTGGCGCTGCGTTTACTGTAAGGCAGCAACTCTACCCGCTGCGCCACCGTGACCGCCCTCGTGAGTTCATAATGTCAAGTCAAGTCAAGTCAATTTTATTTCTATAGCACATTTAAAAACAACTCTCGTTGACCAAAGTGCTTTACATCAGTGCAGGTACTAACGTGCTACAAACAGTGGTACTTAGAATGATAATGATGGACTGTGGTAACGATGGACTGACGGTCGGAACCCTTTTCCCAGAATTAAAAAAATCAAATGCAAGAGGGCATAGCTTTAAGGCGATAGGGACATATTTTTAAAGAGACGTGCAGGGCAAGTCTTTTTTTGCTCAAAGGGCAGTGAGTGCCTGGAACATGGTGGTGGAGGTAGGTCCGAGTGTCATTTAAGAGATTCTTGGATAGGCACATGGATATGCAGGGAACGGAGGGATATGGATTATGAGCGGGTACATAAGAGTTGATCTTTGCGTTATGCTCGGCACAAACATTGTGGGCCGAAGGGCGTTTTCCAGTACTGCATTGTTCTAAGCTCTATGAGTTGCCGTATTTGTTCAAAATACTTCCCTTCATTGGTATTTAAAATTAATGATGATGGGTTAATTTCTCCACTAATATTATTACGCTTCAGCTGAACATATAATAGGGTTCCATTGTAAAAGTTAGATCTGTAGAACAGCTAAAATAGACTGTATTATTCCATGTCAAACGTTAAAAGGAACCCAGGAAAGAGAATGCGTTTGCAAAGTGTGAATGGGGAAAAGACCGATAGACATAGACATAGAAATTAGGTGCAGGAGTAGGCCATTCAGCCCTTCGAGCCTGCACCGCCATTCAATATGATCATGGCTGATCATCCAACTCAGTATCCCGTACCTGCCTTCTCTCCATACCCTCTGATTCCAACTCACTCTTAAATATAGCCAATGAACTGGCCTCAACTACCCTCTGTGGCAGAGAGTTCCAGAGACTCACCACTCTCTGTGTGACCGATAGGATACACCATTAAAGTAACAATTTTTAATGTTTTGAAACTGATATGTATGACGGTATAATTGATTTAAAATAAATAAAGATCATAACAAAGCTCAAAATAATCCTGGAGAAATCATAAGGTTCATAAGTGATAGGAGCAGAATTAGGCCATCCAGCCTATCAAGTCTACTCCGCCATTCAATCATGGTTGATCTATCGCTCCCTCCTAAATCTATTCTCCTGCCTTTTCCCCATAACCTCTGACACCCATACTAATTAAGAATCTATCTATCTCTGCCTTAAATATATCCATTGACTTGGCCTCCACAGCCGTCTGTGGCAATGAATTCCACAGATTCACCACCCTCCAACGAAATAAATCTCCTAATCTCCTTCCTAAAAGAACGTCCTTTATTTCTGAATCTATGCCCTCTAGTCCTAGACTCTCCCACTAGTGGAAACATCCCCTCCACATCCACTCTATCCAAGCTGTTCACTATTCTGTTCGTTTCAATGAGATTCCCCTTCATTCCTCTAAACTCTGGCGAGTTCAGGCCCTGTGCTGTCAAATGCTCATCATATATGTTAACCTACTCATTCCTGGGTCCAAATCTCTAAAGACGTACAGGTGTGCAAGTTAATTGGCTTTGTATAATTGTAAATTGTCCCTAGTGTGTGTGGGGTAGTGTTAATGTGAGGGGATCGCTGGTCAGTGTGGGCTTGGTGGGCCGAAGGGCCTGTTTCTACACTGTATCTCTAAACTTAACAAAACTAAATCTGAAACCTATGACTCAGAATGAACTGATCAATGTGCTGAGAAGATTCTTTCTATTTCCATTACTGGCATGTGACGTGCACCTACTGGGTCCCAAGATTAATTGCTCTGATGATTTTGAGAGCGATTATTAACTAAACCCACCTGGCTTAAAGTGAAATAAGGTGCAACCTGGAATTGGCCATTTGAATCACCCAGCACTGGAGATGACCGCTGGTGAGTTTAAATTGCATGACTGAGCAGTCATCAAAGGCACAGATTAAAAGATGTTGAAATTCTACTTATCATGTCCATGTCAGATTCTGTAGAAAATCCATGGCAAAGATCCCAGGGGAAATTTCAGGCATGTTAAGAACTACAGCCAAAGTTAAGACGGCAAGGCAGAGAAATTTGGCCCCCATGTCACTCTTCCATTTCTGATATTTCATCACCTCTGCACCCACCCCTCCACCCCCACCTCTTTCCAGTCAACAGCAGCTTTCAAATAGCACTTATGTATAGGACGTCACGAAGGTTGTGTGCTCTGTCCCTTGCTCTGATACCCGTACCCCCATGCACTGTGTGGCCAAGTACGACGACAGCTCGATATTTAAGGTTTTCGATGATACCATCAAAGTTGGCCGTACTCGATGGGTCAATGGTGCTTTATTGCAATAGTGCATCATTTGTCAAATATGGGGTGGCACGGTGGCGCGGCGGTAGTTGCTGCCTTACAGCTCCAGGGACCCGAGTTCAACCCTGACTACGGGTGCGGTCCGCACGGAGTTTGTACGTTCTCCCCGTGACCTGCGTGGGTTTTCTCCGAGATATTCAGTTTCCTCCCACACTCCAAAGATGTACAGGTCTGTAGGTTAATTGGCTAAGGTATAAATGTAAATTGTCCCTAGTGTGTGTAGGATAGTGCTAGTGTGAGCGCTGGTCGACGCGGACTCGGTGGGCCGAAGGGCCTGTTTTCTCGCTGCATCTCTAAACTAAACTAAATAAACTGCACCGTGAAATTCTTTTTGCATATATTACACATTTACACCGCCATTTTTGGCACCATTATTCAAAGTCCGATCGGCCGGCGTGCTCGCTGAACTGGAGCAGTTCCCGTGAACTAACATCCCTTTCCTCTTGGTGCACAAAAGTGCTGGAGAAACTCAGCGGGTGCAGCAGCATCTATAGAGCGAAGGAAATAGGCAACGTTTCGGGCTGAAACCCGACAAGCTAGATGCTGGAAAAATGTTCCCAACGTTGGGTGAGTCCAGAACCAGGAGCCATACAGTCTTAGAATAAAGGGGAGGTCATTTAAGTCTGACATGAGAAAAAACTTTTTCACCCAGAGAGTTGTGAATTTATGGAATTCCTTGCCACAGAGGGCAGTGGAGGCCGTCACTGGATGGATTTAAGAAAGAGTTAGATAGAGCTCAAGGGGCTGGTGGAGTCAAGGGGTACGGGGAGAAGGCAGGCACGGGTTATTGATAGGGGACGATCAGCCATGATCACAATGAATGGCGGTGCTGGCTCGAAGTGCCAAATGGCCTCCTCCTGCACCTATTTTTTATATTTTCTATATTTTCTATATTTTCTATGAAACATCACCTATGCACGTCCTCCAGCGATGCTGCCTGACCCGTTGAGTTACTCCAGCCATTTGTGTCTTCAGTAGGTAGCTCCACCGGAAAGCACTCTGCTGTGACCTCAACAGTCCACATGCCCATCAATCAAAAAATATCAATGGGTTTCACATGACCAACCGAGTCTGGAAAAAATGTCAATTGTTTAATCAAATTCAATAAACATCATAAATCCAGCGATTAGCTGAAAGAGTCTATAAGTTACATTATTTCTCAAAGGGAAACTTAAGCAACCTTTTCATCTTTATTTGCAGTGGAATGCTGGATCTTTGGTATTCCGAGTGTTTCGTATGCATGCCTATTAAGGTGACGAAAAGGAAAGCCATGTAACTGGATAGAAGTGCATTGGCTTCAGCGGATTAGCCACAAAATCAGGTGCCCAAGCTATTTCAATAATGGGCTCCATCTTTGAGCCATGTCGCATTATTGTATTTAATTTATTTTTCTTTATCTGTCAACGGCTGTTTGGTAAAATGGTTGCAAAGAGAATCAAACGGACACGATTTCGATAAAGATGTTAGTAATCGCATTTGCTTTTATTTTCCAGCGGTGGTTATGCTGCCTTCTGTTCCACACACAGCATGTCAAATTGCCCCCAAAAAAACAAATTCTACAGCACTGGAGAGGCATTCACACTTCACTGAGTATTGATTTATTTCGTTTATTGACACAAGATGGGCTCGAGGCGAGCACTTAGTTCCTCTCTTTCCACTATTCTCCAAGCAGAGGATCTGAGTAATCAGAGCAGTATTCCTAAACACACCAGGTCAGAATTTGATATGGCTCCCTCATCATTGTGTGAAAAATTCCCTAATGAAGAGTAGGTTACACAGACTAAATTAATTGGTTGGGGCGAGACTGAGACTAATTGCTCGAGTTATATATAATGTAATCTTGCACCTGTTTGCGTGCAAACCAAGGTAGTCAGCTGCGTGAGCTACGAAGCCAATGGCTCAGACTTAACAGCAAGAATAACAATGTGGTTATCAGCACACAATCCACCTCAGGAGTATATAGAAACATAGCAGTGTAGGTGGAGGAGTAGGCCATTCGGCCTTCGTGTCAGCACCGCCATTTCAAGACAAGTCACAGAATATTTTAGCCATAAATACAGATCAGATCAGATCAATGTGTACATATACCATAGAATATATATATATATATATATATACACACATATATATATATATATATATATATATACACACATAAATAAACAGATAATGAGCAATAGGCTGTTATAGTTCATAGTCTGTTTGAAGTTGTGTTTAATAGTCTTGATGGCTGTGGGGAAGAAGCTGTTCCTGAACCTGGATGTTGCAGATTTCAGGCTCCTGTACCTTCTACCTGATGTCAGCGGAGAGATGAGTGTGAGGCCAGGATGGTGTGGGTCCTTGATGATGCTGCCAGCCTTTTTGAGACAGCGCCTGCGATAGATCCTCTCGATGGTGGGGAGGTCAGGGCCGATGATGGACTGGGCAGTGTTTACAACTTTTTGCGGCCTTTTCCGCTTCTGGACGCTCAGGTTGCCGAACCAAGCCACGATGCAACCGGTCATCATGCTCTCTACTGTGCACCTGTAGAGGTTAGAGAGAGTCCTCCTTGACATACCGACTCGCCATAATCTTCTCAGGAAGTAGAGGCGCTGATGTGTTTTCTTTATGATTGCATCAGTGTTCTGGGACCAGGAGAGATCTTCGGAAATATGCAGCCCAGGAATTTGAAGTTCTTGACCCTTTCCACCATCGACCCGTCGATATAAACGTGACGTCCCCATTCTACCTCTTCCTAAGTCCGCAATCATTTCCTTGGTTTTGCTGGTGTTGAGAGCCAGGTTGTTGTGCTGGCACCATTTGGTCAATCGGTCGATCTCACTTCTGTACTCTGACTCGTCCCCATCAGTGATACGTCCCACAACAGTGGTGTCGTTGGCAAACTTGATGATGCAATTCGCACTATGACTGGCTACGCAGTCATGAGTATAGAGTGAGTACAGCAGGGGGCTGAGCACGCAGCCTTGAGGTGCTCCCGTGCTGATTGTTATCGAGGATTACACATTTCCTCCAATACGGACAGACTGTGAATGAGGAAGTCGAGGATCCAATTGCAGAGGGATGCGCAGAGACCCAGATCTGAGAGCCTGGTAACCAGCTTGGAGGGGATGATGGTATTAAATGCCGAGCTGTAGTCAATGAATAACAGCCTGACATGTGAGGTTTTTTCGTCCAACTGGTCCAGAGCGGAGTGGAGGGCCAGCAAGATCGCATCCACCATTGATCTGTTGTGGCGGTAAGTGAACTGCAGTGGGTCGAGGTTTTTGTCGAGGTAGGAGTTGATTTGCGCCATGATCAGCCTCTCAAAGCACTTCATCACCACAGACGTTAGTGCCACTGGTCGATAGTCATTGAGGCACGTCACCTTGCTCTTCTTGGGCACCGGTATTATTGATGCCCTTTTAAAGCAGGTGGGAACCTCAGACCTCAGACCTCAGAAGTGAGAGGTTGAAAATATCTGTAAAAACTCCAGCCAGTTGGTCCGCACAGGTTTTTTGGAACACGCCCGGGTATACCATCAGGTCCAGGCGCTTTCCGAGGATTCACCCCTCTGAAGGATCTTCTGACGTCGGCCTATGTGATCTAAATACCATCACAGCGAATGGGGGCTCGGGAAGGCATATCAGTGTTCTCCCTATCAAAGCGTGCGTAAAATGCATTGAACTCGTCAGGGAGTGATGCTTCGCTGACATTTGAGCTGCCTCCTGATTTCGCCCTGTAGGAGGTGATGGCATTCAAGCCCCGCCACAGTTGCCGAACATCCGTCTCATCCTCCAGCTTGGAGCAGAAGTCCCTTTTGGCCTTTTTGATGGCCTTATTAACGTCATATCTGGACTTCTTGTAGTATAATATAATCATGGCTGATCATCCAAAACCATTATCCCGTTCTGGCTTTTTCCCCCATATCCCTTGATTCTCTTCACCCTAAGAGCTATATCTAACTCTCTCTTGAAAACATCCAGTGAATTGGCCTCCATTGCCTTCTGTGACAGAGAATTCCACAGATTCACAACTCTCTGGGTGAAAAGGTTTTTCCTCATCTCAGTACTAAATGGTCTACCCGTTATTCTTAAACTGTGACCCCTGGTCCTGGACTCCCCCAACACCGGGAACATTTTTTCTGCATCTACCCTGTCCAATCCTCTAAGAATTTTATATGTCTCTATAGGATCTCCTCTCATCCTTCTAAATTCCAGCGAATACAAGGCCAGTCAACCCATTCTTTCATTAACCGTCAGTCCTGCCATCCCGGGAATTAACCTGGTAAACTTACGCTGCACTCCCTCAACAGCAACAATGTCCTTCCTCAAATTAGGAGACCAAAATTGCACACAATACTCCATGTGCATGATCAAGCATGATTTCCCCTTCATAAATCCTTGCTGACTTTGACCGATCCCGTCACAGCTTTCCAAATGCACTGTTATAACATCTTTAATAATCGACACCAGCATCTTCCCCACGATGCCTGACTGGTCTATAATTCCTTGTTTTCTCTCTCCCTCCTTTCTTAAAAAGTGGAGTTACTTTAGCTACCCTCCAGTCCACAGGAACTGATCCAGAGTTGAGAGAACATTGGAAAATGATCACCAATGCATCCACGATTTCTAAGGTCACCTCCTTGCATACTCTGGGTTGCAGGCCCTGGGGATTTATCTGCCTTCAGTCCCAACACCTATCTGCCTTCAGTCCTAACACCATTTTCTGACTTATGTGGATTCACTTTCAGTTCCTCCCTCCCACTAGATCCTTGGTCCCCTAGTATTTCCAGGAGATTGTTTGCGTCTTCCTTAGTGAAGACAGAACCAAAGTACTTGTTTAACTGTTCTGTCATTTCCTTATTTCTCATTATAAATTCACCCGTCTCTGACTGTAAGGGACCTACATTTGGCTTCACTAATCTTATCCTTTTAACATATCTAAAGAAACTTTTACAGTCAATTTTGATATTCCCCACAAACTTTCTTTCATACTCTTTTTTTTCCCCTTCTTAATTAACCCCAGTCCTCCTCTGTTGAGCTCTAAATTTCTTCTAATTCTCTGGTTTGCCGCTTCTTCTGGCCAATTTATATGCCTCTTCCTTGGATTTAACACTATCCTTGACTTCCCTCATCAGCCAAGGTTGAACCGCCTTCCTAGTTTTATTTTTTATTTTTTTGCCAGACAGGGATGAACAATTTCTGGGTCAAATAGCAAATCTGGTATCTGCACATACTCCATTTGGTGTGTAACTGGGCTTTTATTTGGCTTCTTAGCCAGAGAGTCATACAGCATGGAAACAGGCCCTTCGGCCCAACTTGCCCACACCGGCTAACATGTCCCATCTACACTAGTTCCACCTACCTGCACTTGTCCCAGATCCCTCCAGACCTGCCCTATCCATGTACCTGTCTAAATGTTTCTTAAATATTACAATAGTATCTGCTTCAACTACCTCCTCCGGCAGCATGTTCCATATACTTACCACCCTTTGCATGAAAAAGTGATCCCTCAGGCTCCTATTAAATCTTTCCCCTCTCACCTTAAACCTATGTCCTCTGGTACTCAATTCCCCTACTCTGGGCAATTCCGCTACTCTGGGCAAAGATTACTCCTTCACAAACTTCAATACTGCCTGACCTGCTGAGTTACAGGCACTTTATGTCTATCTTTGATATATATCAGCATCTGCAGTTACTTTCTACACATTTTGTCTGTTTCACAGCGAAATCTCCTCCAGGTATGCCTACTTTGAAGAAGTTCCCCTCCTCTCCTTCTACTTTCAGCCTGAGGAAGGGTCCTGACCCGAAACATCACTCGTCCTTTCTCACCAGAGATGCTGCCTGACCTGCTGAATTACCCCAGCACTTTGTGCCTATCTTCAATACTCTGGGACCTCGTTCAAATACTGAGAATTTATAAGGCGCTGGTCAGACCGCATTTGGAGTATTGTGAGCAGTTTTGGGGCCCATATCTGAGGAGGAATGTTCTGGCCTTGGAGAGGGTGCAGAGGAGGTTTACGAGAATGATCCTGGGGATGATTGGGTTAACGAATGACGAGCATTTGACGGCACTGGGCCTGTACTTGCTGGAGGTTGAGGGGGGACCAATAGTGAAACACCTGGCTAGAGTGAAGTGGAGAGAATATTTCCACTAGCAGGAGAGTCAAGGACCAGACGGCACAGCCTCAGAATTAACGGACGTACCTTTAGAAAGGAGATGAGGAGGAATTGATCTTGTCAGAGGGTGGTGAATCTGTGGAATTCATTGCCACGGACAGCGGTGGAGGCTAAGTCAATAGATACTTTAAGGCCGAGATTGACAGATTCTTGATTAGTGTGGGTGTCAAAGGTTGCGGGGTGAAGCCAGGAAAATGGGGTTGAGAGGGAAAGATAAATCTGCCATGATTGAATGGCAGAGTAGACCTGATGGGCCGAATGGCCCAATTCTGCTCCTATGATCTTAATAATAGATTTGTTAAGATCTTCTGTCTCTTACAATTCCAAGTATAATCACAAGAAACTGCATCTCATCTTCCGACCAGGGAATATCATGGCATTCAGAATAGAATGATCTCCTTGACCTTTCTCCAATATGTCACCCTACCCCTGAAAAGTACCTACCTGGGTTCAAAGACATACATAGGCTTCTCCTGTTTTCCCCCTCTTGGATTTCTGAGTGATTATCATCTGGGCAAATCTTGTGCGGAGATGGTACAATGGAACTGCTAGTGGGCTGAGCAGAGTGTGCGCTACAAGATGTCTCCGTTGCTTAACTCGTCATCATTCAGCCGTCCGTGCTGAAATGACACCAATCTGTTCTGTTTTTCTTGAAGGATATTATCTCTCAGCTTTGTTGTGATCCTAGTAAATCTTATTTCGCTACATGGTTGTCAGCGGGCCAGCATTGTTTATATAATAGTGAAGCTGTCACTGTGCAAAGTGCTTCACGTACATTAAAAAAAAAACAAAGTTCCATACAGATAGAGATTCATAGAGACATACAGCATGAAACCAGCCCTTCGGCCCAACTTGCCCATTCCCACCGAGATGCCCCATCTACACTAGTCCCACCTGCCCTCGTTTGGCCCACCTCCTCTAAGTCTTTACTATCCATGTACCTGCCCAAATGTCTTTTAACTGTTTTTATTGTACCTGCCTCAACTACCTATTCAACTAATTATTTGTGTTTAAGAAGGAACTGCAAATGCTGGAAAATCGAAGGTAGACAAAAATGCTGGAGAAACTCAGCGGGTGGGGCCGCATTTACGGAGAGAAGGAAATAGGCAATGTTTCGGGTCGAGGCCCTTCTTCACCTCTATAAGATCACCCCTCATCCTCCTGCGCCCCAAGGAATAGAGACCCAGCCTGCTCAACCTCTCCCTAAAGCTCCGGCCCTCGAGTCCTGGCAACCTCCGCACCGATTCCAGCTTGACAACATCTTTCCTATAACACGGTGTCCAGGATGGTACACAACACTGATTGCGGCCTCACCAAGATATAATTTAGTTTAGAGATACAGCGCGGAAACAGGCCCTTTGGACCCACCAAGCCCGCGCCAACCAGCGACCCCCACAAACTAACACCATCCCACACGCACTAGGACCAATTTACATTTAGCCTACAAACCTGTACGTCTTTGAAATGTGGGAGGAAACCGGAGCTTCCCTGAGAATACCCACGCGGGTTAAGGGGAGAACGTAAAAACTCTGCACAGACAGCACCCGTAGTCTGGATCGATGCCGGGTCTCTGGCGCTGTGAGGTAGCAACTCTACCGCTGTACCACCAGGCCGCCCTAACGTCTTACATAACCGCAACATGACCTCCCAACTTCTATACTCAATATTATTAAACGAAAATCAACAAAACTTGCATACACTGTAAATCTGAAATAAAAACTGGGTTTAAAATTGCCGGACTTGTAACATCTGTGGAAAGAGATGAGGTTAAGATTTCAGGTTTGAGTCCCTTTATCAGAACTGAGTAAAAGAGAAACAACTTGGAATTTGAATTATCATAGACATCCCACACTGTATTCAAGTTCATGATGGAAATGATAACAAAACTAAATTATAATATTTCTCATTGACCCTGATATCTGTCCATGTACCCTCCAGGCATCTATTTAATCTCGGTTTCTCTAAACATGATCCCCTCCTTTCTGCGTCTGGCTCATCTAATTGTGCTTCCTTTCTAAAGTCAAACGATTCTATTATACTTAATCTTTCCCCACCACTTAATTCCTGCCGGCGAGCTGTCTGTGATTCTGACCTCCTCTTCTCTCTCCCAGTTTTTACTTGATATTAAATTCACCAGCTCTCCTCTTCGCAAGGTTGCTTTTGTGTGAAAATCCGATTAATTTTCGAGCGGGCACATGAGGAGAAACATGAGATATTATTCAAACACTTGTGATGCGACTGTACAGGAACAAAAAAAACAAGGTTAAACATAGAGCATGCAACAAGGCAGCATAAGAACCACCCTCCAGCCAACAATGATGTTCAATTTAGTTTAGAGATGCGGCAGAGAAACAGGCCCTTCGGCCCACCAAGTCTGCGCTGACCAGCGATCCCCCCCAACCTGTATGTTTGTAGGTTGAGCGTGGGAGGAAACCACCCACAGGTCACAGGGAGAAGGTACAAGCTCGGAACAGACAGCACCCATAAATGTTAAACTAATCTCCTCTGTCTGCATGCGATTCATATCCTTTCATTCCTTGCATATTCATGTGCCAATCTAAAAGCCTCTTATATGCCCCCATAGCAACCGCCCCAACCATGACCAGGACCAGGCAGCAAGTTCCAGGCACCCACCACCTCTCTGTGTGAAAATGTGCCCTGTACATGTCCTTTAAACTTTGCCCTTCTTACCTTAAGGCTACTCCCTCGTATCCTTGTCATTTCCATCCTGGGAGAAAAATTCTGGCTGTCTACCCTATCTATGATTTGGAGGTACAAAGAGGAAACCGGCCCTTCAGCCCATCGAGTCCGTGCCAACCAGTGATTGCCCCGTACACTAGCACTATCCTACACACCAGGCACAATAGACATTTTTTTTACAGAAGCTAATTAAGCTACAAACCTGCACTATCCTACCAGGGACACTTGACATTTATACCAAGCCAACAAATCCTATACATCTTTGGAATGTGGGAGGAAACCGGAGCACCCGAAGAAAACCCACTCGGTCACAGGGAGAACATGGGCGGCCGGGTGACGCAGCAGTGGAGTTGCTGACTTACAGCGCTCGCAGCGCCGGAGACCCGCGGTTCGATCCCGACCACGGGTGCTGTTGGTACAGAGTGTGCTCTTCGGCCCCTGTGTTTTCTCCCAGATCTTCGGTTTCCTCACACACTCCAAAGATGTACGGGTACGCAGGTTACTCCGCTTGGTGTGTGTGTAGGATAGTGTTAATGTGCGGGGATCACTGGTCGGTGCGCACTCGGTGGGCCAAAGGGCCTGTTTCCGTGCTGTATCTCTAAACTAAACTAAACTAAACATAAAAACTCCACACAGACAGCACCCATAGTCAGGATCGAACCCAGGACTCTGGTGCTGTGAGGCAGCAATTCTACCGCTGTTGCCACCGTACCACAGACCTGTTATATGTTTATCGAATGGAGCGGCTGGGCTTGTACACTCTGGAATTTAGAAGGATGAGAGGGGATCTTATTGAAACATATAAGATTATTAATAGTTTGGACATGCCAGAGGCAGGAAACATGTTCTCGATGTTGGGGGAGTCCAGAACCAGGGGCCACAGTTTAAGAATAAGCGGTAAGCCATTTAGAACGGAGATGAGGAAATACATTTTCACACAGCGAGTTGCGAGTCTGTGGAATTCTCTGCCTCAGAGGGCGGTGGAGGCCGGTTCTCTAGATGCTTTCAAGAGAGAGCTAGATAGGGCTCTTAAAGATAGCGGAGTCAGGGGATATGGGGAGAAGGCAGGAACGGGGTACTGATTGTGGATGATCAGCCATGGTCACATTGAATGGCGGTGCTGGCTTGAAGGGCCGAATGGCCTACTCCTGCACCTATTGTCTATTGTCTATTGTCTATTGTCTATGGATTTTACCCAGTGCGCTCAAGTATAGTCAGGAGGTTTCCATCCTCGAAAAGTGTGCATGGCCCTTACTGTGGATCTGATGAAACCCAAAGGCAAGGGGTTATCCTTCCCAGGAAGATGAAGGTAGCCTTTCTCCCTGCAAGTGAAGACTTGATGAAGCTTGCCACAGAAGGCTGCGGAGGCTTAGTCAGTGGATATTTTTAAGGCAGAGACAGATAGATTCTTGATTAGTACGGGTGTCAGGAGTTATGGGAAGACGGCAGGAGAATGGGGTTGGGAGGGAGAGACTGATCAGCCATGATTGATTGGCGCAGTAGACTTGATGGGCCGAATGTCCTAATTCTGCTCCTATTCCTTAAGACAGTATCTCTTTTGCTTCAGCTTCCTCCAGGTCTTGGACTCTCTCTTGCCGAGTGGCAGGATATTGTTCTGATCACCAAAGTGCCTCTGTTCTGATTGATTGATTAATTTATTAATACTTTATTATCACATGAGACATGAAACAGTGTTTTACACGGCGTACGCAACGTATGCAAAGAGTCGCCACCTACAGGGCGGCGGCAAAGTTACAAGGTGTTGAGTGTCGTCCCAAATAGTCCCTCTTTCTTCTCTCGGCAGCACGTCATTGACCGGCCTCGTTCACCCACCGCAGGCCCTTCCTCAAATGCCCGCCGCCGGATCCTCAGCACTTTGCTGGGAGCTTCCGGAGGTCCTCCTCGCTCTCCAACGATGGCATTCCTCTGGCATTCCTCACTCCTCGAAGGTTCACCTCACTTCATTCGCTGGATGCTTTCAAGAAAGAGCTAGATTTAGCTCTCCTGGCTAATGGGATCAAGGGATATGGGGAGACAACCAGGAACGGGGTACCGATTTAGGATGGTGAGCCATAATCGTATTGAAAGGCGGCGCTGGCTTGAAGGGCCGAATGGCCCACTCCTGCACCTATTTTCTATATTTCTACTGCTCGACGGCCCACTTCACTCCTGAATAGCAGAGGAGCAAACACGCACTTTAAGTACAGACAGGAGGAAGATTTGGATTGATGCCAATATAGCAAGGAGGGAGGGGGGGCGGGGGGGGGTATGCATCCCCTACCCATCCCCTTGCATTTCTTTACGGCATTCCTGTTGCTGAAATCTCCCTGTATCAGTCATGTAAATGAATGCATCAGAGAAAGTTGGCTATTTGCCAAGCTAAAGGTGAATTGATACAGTATATATCAATCTTTATGTAGCACTACATTGCCAATGGCAGTGAGTATAATGCCGCGCTCAATTTCTCTGCTGCTGACTCATTTCACACTCATCTCGGAGACATCACAAGTGTCACTCAGTCTCTCAGATCCGACAATGGTACCAAGGTAGCAATTTGGTTAAAAGAACACGTCTGCTTATCCAGGGAGTACAGGTTTCAAATGGAGCTCAGCCTCGTGCAGCATTTCAGTGGATATATCGTGGGATCGTTAGCTCCTTGTGTAAAATTTCTCATGCACGGTGGGGCAGCGCCAGAGACCCGTGTTCGATCCTGACTACGGGTGCTGTCTGTATGGAGTTTGGACGTTCTCCTCATGACCACGTGGGACTTCTCCGGCAGCTCCAGTTTCTTCCCACGCTCCAAATACCTACAGGATTGTAGGTTGGGGTGGAAGATTACAACCTTCACGTGGTCCGCCCTGTTTCGACGAATGCAATCAACCTGCCGTGCACAATCGAGCAAGATCAAATAGAACAAGTTGTCCTACAACTTTAGACTGTGCACGCCATACGCAAGAAGAAGAAGTAGGTTATATGGCTTAGTATAATTATAAATTGTCCCTAGTGTGAATATTAGTGCTAGTGTACAGGGATCATTGGTCAAAGTGGACTCGGTGGGCCAAAGGACCTGTTTCTGCGCTGTATCTCTAAACTAAACTAAACTAAACTAAACACTGAAGCAAGGAAAAAGGATATGTTTTGCACATGTACAGGTATGTGTTTATGAGGAAAGAACACCCTGGCCACAAACCCTTTGAATCACTTCCCTCTGGAAGGCGACTCCGGACTGTCAAAGCCGCCAAACCCAGACATAAAAACAGTCTTTTTTCAACGAGCAATAGCTCTACTCAATAACCAAAAGTCTGCAGCCTCCTTTTGCTCTGGTATTTTATTTCATTCACATGTTTAAACTATAATGTTTTACTCTTAATGTTTTAATGTTTTATGTTTTATTCTTATTTGTTTACTGTATGTCGTGTTGTTAATTGAGAGCGGAGCACCAAGGCAAATTCCTTGTATGTGTACATACTTGGCCAATAAACGTATTCATTCATTCATTCATTCATTTATTGACTTTTTTCTTAACTTCTTTGGGATTCAAAATGTTACAATATTGACTTAATTAAGTCCTTATATTAAAAAACTGGAAATTATTTTTATTGTCATCCTTTTACAACAAGTCTGAAGAATGGTCTCAACCTAAAACATCACGTATCCATTCTCTCCACAGATGCTACCTGACCTGCAGAATTCGTCCAACACCTTATAGAGTAATAGAGTCACAGTGCGTGGAAATAGCCCCTTCAGCCCACATCAATAGACAATAGGTGCAGGAATAGGCCATTTGGCCCTTCGAGCCAGCACCGTCATACAATGTGATCATGGCTGATCATCTCCAATCAGTACCACGTTCCTGCCTTCTCCCCATACATCATGACTCCGCTATTTTTAAGAGCCCGGTCTAGCTCTCTCTTGAAAGTATCACGATAACCGGCCTCCACCGCCCTCTGAGGCAGAGAATTCCACAGACTCACAACTCTCTGTGTGAAAAAGTGTTTCCTCATCTCCATTCTCAATGGCTTACCTCGTATTCTTAAACAGTGGCCTCACATTTGGGAACTAAAACTGCACACAATACTCCAGGTGTGGTCTCACTAGGGCGCTGTACAACTGCAGAAGGACCTCTTTGCCCCTATACCCAACTCCTCTTGTTATGAAGGCCTGCTGTACCTGCATGCTTCTTTCATTGACTGATGAACAAGGACCCCAGATCCCATTGTACTTCCCCTTTTCCCAATTTGACACAATTTAGATAATAATCTGCCTTCCTGTTTTTACTACCAAAGTGGATAACCTCACATTTATCCACATTAAATTGCATCTGCCATGCATCTGCCCACTCACCCAACCTGTCCAAGTCACCCTGCATTCTCTCATAGCTTCCTCCTCACAGTTCACACTGCCACCCAACTTTGCGTCATCTGCAATTTTACTAATGTTACTTTGAATCCCTTCATCTAATTCATTGAAAGTAAAATGCTGGAGAAACTCAGCGGGTGAGGCAGCATCTATGCAGCTCCATAGCTCTATGGATATTGCTCCATAGATGCTGCCTCACCCGCTGAGTTTCTCCAGCATTTTTGTCTACCTTTGATTTTCCAGCATCTGCAGTTTCTTCTTAAACACCTAAATCATTGATGTATATTGTAAATAGCTGCGGTCCCAGCACCAACCCTGTCTGCCAACCAATTATCTATCCATGTCAGCACTCTACCCCCAATACCATGTGCCCTAATTTTCTTTAATCTCCTATGTGGGACCTTATCAAATGCTTTCTGAAAGTCCAGGTACACTACATCCACTAGCTCTCCCTTGTCCAATTTCCTAGTTACATCCTCAAAAAATTCCAGAAGATTAGTCAAGCATGATTTCCCCTTCGTAAATCCATGCTGAATCAGACCAATCCTGTTACTGCTATCCAAATTTGTCTCGATGTCATCTTTAAGATTGACTCCAGCATCTTCCCCACCACCGATGTCAGGCTAACTGGTCTATAATTCCCTGTTTTCTCTCTCCCGCCTTTCTTAAAAAGTGGGATAACATTAGCTACACTTCATTCCACAGGAACTGATCCTGAATCTATAGAACATTGGAAAATGTTCACCAATGCATCCACGATTTCTAGAGCCACTTCTTTAAGTACCCTGGGATGCAGACCATCAGGCTGTGGGGATTTTTCAGCCTTCACCCCGATCAGTCTACCCAACACTATTTTCCTGGATAATTTGGATTTCCTTCCGTTCCTCCATCATCCCAGATCCTCTGGCCACTAGTACATCGGGAAGATTGTTTGTGTCCTCCTCTGTGAAGACGGATCCAAAGTACCTGTTCAACTCATCTGCCATTTCCTTGTTCCCCATAAAAAAAATCACCTTTTTCAGTCTTCATGGGTCCAAATTTGGTCTATTTTTTCCTCTTCACATACCTAAAGAAGCTTTTACTATCCTCATTTATATTCTTGGATAACTTACCTTCATACCTCATCTTTTCTCCCCGTTTTGCCTTTTTAGTTATCTTCTGTTGCTCTTTAAATATTATCCAATCCTCTTGCTTCCCGCTCATCTTTGCTCCGTTATATTTCTCTTTTATTTTTATACTGTCCCTGACGTCCCATGTCAGCCACGGTCGCCCCTTACTTCCCTTGGAATCTTTTTTCCTCTTTGGAATGAACTGATCCCGCACCTTCTGTACTAATCCCAGAAATAAGTCAAGTCAAGTCAAGTCAATTTTATTTCTATAGCACATTTAAAAACAACTCTCGTTGACCAAAGTGTTTTACATCAGTGCAGGTGCTAACATGCTACATACATTGGTACATAGATCTAACAATACATACATAAATACATACATACAGTGCTCCCTCAGAGGACCTCAAGAAATGCTTGTGTAGAAATAAGTTTTAAGTCTAGAGTCGATGATGGGGGCAGTTCTGATGAGAAGAGGGATGCTGTTCCACAGTCTAGGTGCTGCAACCACAAAAGCACGGTCACCTCTGAGCTTATACCTGGACCGCGGGATAGTCAGTAGCCCCATGTCGGCCGACCTGAGGCACCTGGAGGTAGAATGGTGGGTTAGCAGACTTTGGATGTAGGTGGGGGCAAGCCCGTTAATAACTGCCATTGGTGTTCCACTGTCATCCCTGCTAGGGTATCTTTCCAGTCAACGTTGGCCTCCCTCATGGCTCCATAGTCCCCTTTATTCAACATCGACCGACATGTTCCATCTACACTAGCCCCACCTGCCTGTATTTGGTCCATATCCCTCTAAACCTGTCCGACACATGAACCTGTTGAAATGCTTCTTAAACATTGCAATAGTACCTGCCTCAACTACCTCCTCTGGCAGCTCATTCCACTCACCCACCACTGTGGGTAAAGAAATGTAAGTAATACAAAATTCCTCCCCATTCTCCAGATCCAAAATTACTCCAGATTCTACAAACTGCCAAGCTGGAAAGGGCGCAGAGAAGATTTACGAGGATGTTGCCAGGTCCCAAGGACCTGAGCTATAGAGTGAGGTTGAGCAGGCTGGGACTCCATTCCTTGAAGCACAGGAGGATGAGAGTGACCTTATAGGGGTGTATATAATCATGAGAGGAATAGACCGGATAGATGCACAGTCTCTTGCCCACAGTAGGGGAATCAAGAACCAGAGGACATAGGTTTAAGCTGAGGATGGAAAGATTTAAAAGGAAGCTGGGAGTGTGTGGAATGAGCTGCCAGAGGAGGTCGTTGAGGCCGGTACTATCGCAACATTTAAGAAATATTTAGACAGGTACATGGATAGGACAGGTTTAGAGGAATATGGGCCAAATGCAGGCAGGTGGGACTAATTGTAGATGGGACATGTTGGTCGGTGTGGGCAGGTTGGGCCGAAGGGCCTGTTTACATGCTGTATGACTCTATGACTATGACTTTTCCAACATCTGTTGTCGCTCATGTCTTGTATAAAATACACTTTTTTGTTGTAGTCATTTTCAAATGTTGACTTTTCCATTTTTGCAATTTGTACTAGTTGTAATCAAATATTAAAATACACATGTTGCATCATTACAGCATTTTTTTAGCTTCTGATTTGGAACTGCACTCTCATCTGTCCCTCCCCACTAACTAATCCTGTTAGCTGCGCAGTTCTGCTGTGTATACCTTGCCTGGCCAGTACCGTGGACTCCCTTGTCCCCAACCAACGGGGAGAAAATCAACTCGGCATTGGAAGAGGGGAGCAACTATTTACATTTTAGAAGCCACTTAAGGAAATGTTTGCGATTGAATTTCACGCCAAACTTTTGAGCTTAATCACTTTTCTCCTGTATTGCTTCAGAGATGATTTGAATTTAAATAAAAAGTTAGTTGAAATCTAGAGTCTGAAGAAGGCTCCCGACCTGAAACATTACCTATCCACGTCCTCCAGAGATGCTGCCTGACCTATTGAGTTACTCCAGCACTTTGTGCTTTTTTTTTGTAAACCAGCATCTGCAGCTCCTTTTGACTATGCCAACACCAAGTGTGACCTAACCTTTCTTTTATAGCGTTGTAACATGGTGTCCCAAAAGTAGTATTCTATGTTACGCCCAATGAAGACAGCAGCCCATATGCCTTCTTCACAACCTTACCCACCTGTGCTGCTGCCAGCAACGGACTTGTACATCGAGCCCCTCTGTTTATTATCATTCCCTGTCATTTACTATATTTGTCCTTCTGCTCTTTGTCAAGTTTGCAATTGTCAGAATTAGGGGCGGCACGGATGGCACAATGCTAGAGTTGCCATCTTACAGCTCCAGAGACTTGAGTTCAATCCAGACTATGGGTGCTGGCTGTACGGAGTTTGTACATTCTTCCTGTAACCACGTGGGTTTCCTCTGGGTGCTCTGGTTTCCTCCCACAGCTGAAGCAAAAGTGGAGATAGAGAGATGGGAACAGGATGGTGATATGCCACTTGTTCTGCTCTCTGTGTGGGGGCTAACCACCAATACCACAGTACACATGTGCTAATTCAATGCATTTAGAAGTAGTTCATTGGTTATGGATAGGAAGGAACTGTAGATGTTAGTTTACACTGAAGATAGACACAAAATGCTGGAGAAATGCAACAGGTGAGACAGCATCTGTGGAGAAAAGAATAGGTGACGTTTTGGGTCAAAACCCTTCTTCAGACGAGAGTCAGGGGGGAGGGTAACTTGGGGTATGAAACGGTTCAGAACAAATCAGAGCCGGCACCGATGACCAAGGAAAGGTGGAGCCCACAATGGTCCATTGTTGGCTGTGGAAGAGGTGATAATGAAGGGATGTTTGGATGCGAACAGTGGAACTGGCAGGATGATTAGGGTGGGGGAGGGGGCTGTGGTGGGGAAAGAGGGAATGACGTTATGGAACTATTTGATCTGTAGCGAAGACATGAAGGTAACAAAAGATAATTATGCAGCAACCCCACACTGTTTGAACAACGCATAGCAGTTAGATCAAGGACAACTTTTCCAGAAAGACATAAAATGCGGGAGTAACTCTGCAGGTCAGGCAGCCTCTCCGGACGAGTGTGTAGGGAGGAACTGCAGATGCTGGTTTACATTGGAGATAGACACAAAATGCTGGAGTCACTCAACAGGACAGGCAGCATCTTTGGAGAGAAGGAACGGGTGGGAACCTTGTTCAGATTTTCCCAATTTCCCCAGAGTAAGTTATGAACCTATTTGTTCCTTCAGGAAGGGGCGAATGGGACACAGTAAGATGCAAGATAAGGAAAGAATGGAATGGCACATCTGAAGAAGGGTCCTGACCCAAAATGCCACCCATCCTTTTTCTCCAGCGCTGCTGTCTGACCTGCTGAGTTACTCCAGCGTTTTGTGTTTATCTTTTCTAAGTGTTGCCTCAAGCCGCAATTCTTCATTTATGCATCCTGTGACTAAGCTCCACAAACAAATTACTCCGGCTGAGCTCTTGTGAACAAATCTGATTAATCCATTTGCATTCAAGAATATACACATCTATAAATACAAAATAAGCCAAAGGGCGATTAATAACATCTATCTTGAATATTAAGTCTGATATTAATATTAATAACATTAATAACAGGGTGGCACGGCGCAGTGGTAGGGTTGCTGCCCTACAGCGCTAGGGACCCGGGTTCGATCCTGACCCCGGGTGCTGTCTGTACGGAGTATGTCGTTCTCCCCATGACCTGCGTGCGTTTTCTCCACACTCCAAAGACGTACAGGTTTGTAGATTAATTGGCTTCGGTCAAATTGTGTCTAGTATGTAGGATAACGCTAGTGTATGGGGTGATCGCTGGTCAGCACAGACTTGGTGGGCTGAAGGGCCTGATTCCCTGCTGCATCTCCAAAGTATAAAGTCTAAAGATTAAATTCCATCTGCCAATGCTCTACCCATCTTTCCAACTGATCCATATGATGCTGTAATCTTAGACAAACTCCCTTGATATGGACAACAGCACCAATTTTCATTTCAAGAAAGCCAGAGACCCGGGTTCGATCCTGACTACCGGTGCTGTCTGTACGGAGTTTGTACGTTCTCCCTGTGACCACTCCAAATGCTCCAGGTTTCCTCCCACACTGCAAAGATATACAAGTTTGTAGGTTAATTGGCTTTGGTAAAATTATCCCTAGTGTGTAGGTTAGTGCTAGTGTAAGGGGTAATCACTGGTTGGCACGGGCCTGGTGGGCTGAAGGGCCTGTTTCCACACTGTATCTCCAAGGTCAAAGTTTAAATAATCAAAGATTAGTACAGATTAGTGCAGGGACATGGGAAGGACATCAAGATCATCCATGATCTGATTCAGCAGCAGAGATGTGTATATGTGTCCCAATCCTGCACTGCTGTTGAACATCCAACTTTCCATCCTTTCAAAGCACAGCATTCTTCGAAGGGCCGAATGACCTACTCCTGCACCAATTGTCTATTGTCTATTGCAGCAGAACTGAATGAACGAGAGTGCAAGCGTGTTTCGGTTCATGGTGAGATTTTAAACTATCAATCATCTATGTCGGATACCTTGCAGGTCATTCACTACTATTGCTGCTTCAGAAATCTATATACATTGATCCACCTCTGGCATGTGAAACATTACCAGAGATACCAAGTGAATACTAATTTATTCCGAATATGCGAACAATTGAGCCTTAATATTCAAGATAGATGCTTAGTTTAATTTAGTTTTGTTTAGTTTAGTTTAGAGATACTGCATGGAAACAGGCCCTTCGGCCCACTGAGAATATGCTGACCTGCAATCCCCGCACACTAATGCTATCATAAACACACACATGGGAGAATTTACTTGGGATGATCTAAACCCGTCATAAACTGTGGCATATTCTCTACTTCACTCCTTCACCCTGCACGCACCCCCTCCCCCCCCCACCCCCCACCCCCCATTCTCCTGCTTTTTATATTCAGTCTCTTACCTTTAGTCTTCCTGCCATGGTCCCTCCATCTCTGTCTCTGGAACTGATGCGCTACAAACCTGGGAACAATATTCTGCATTCTGTATCTCCCCCTTTGCTCTACCTATTGTACTTAAGTTTGACCTGATTGTATTTATATATAGTATGTGTGACTTCTTGGGATAACATCTAAAACAAAGTTTGCCACTGTAGCTCGGTTCACGTGACAATAATAAACCTAAAACCTAAACCTATATCTCTCAACAGTCCAGAGGATCTTTTAACTCCAGCACAGGCATTGAATGCTTTTTTTCTTTTTAAAGTTCGCTCCATACACACTGACAGACTTCTCTATACATTAGGTCAGGATTGTAGATAATGTTCCAATCCTTTATTATCCTTTTCAGATGAATAAGCTGGAGTAACTCAGCAGCATATCTGGAAAGAAGGTATGGGCGGTGTTTCAAAGAAACATAGAAAATAGGTGCAGGGGTAGTCCATTCAGCCCTTCGAACCAGCAGCACCATCCAATGTGATCATGGCTGATCATCCCCAATCAGTACCCCGTTAATATTCTGGACCTTTCACCCACACAGATTTTTTGGAAGTTCTAATGATTTGAGCTATTTACATTGCCTCATCCATTCATAGCACCTGTAATTGCCATTATTTCAAAGAAAACAAACCATTGCTGAAGTTTTTATGTTTGTATCATTAATGACGTGCTATTATTAGTGAAATATTGTCATCGTTATTTAATTATTTCATTTTATACACAGCATAGCCCAAAAATAACAACGATTAGTTTTTGTTTAGCTTATTTTAATCATTATGCACTTAGGTACAGTGAAAATCTTTTTATTTTGTGCTTTCCATTTCAATGAAAAGACTATACATGATTACAATCAAGCAATCCTCAGCGCACAGATGAAGGAGAAAGGGTACAACATTGAGTGCAAGATAAAGTCCGATAAAGTCCAATTCAAGATAGTTCAAATGCTTTCAATGAGGCAGAGAGTAGGTCTAGTCCTGTAAAGTCTGATTGAAGATAGTCTGATGGACTTCAATGGGGTAGATGGTAGCTCAGGACTGCTCTCCAGTTGTTGATAGGATGGTTCAGGTGCCTGATAACAGCTGGGAAGAAACTGAACCTGGAGGTGTGCATTTTTACACTTCTGTATTTCTTGCCGAATGGGAGATGGGAGAAGAGGGAGCGGCTGGGGTGCCACTTATCCTTGATTACGCTGGTGGCCTTGCCGAGGCGTGAGGTATAAATGGAGTCAATGAAAGGGAGATTAGTTTGTGTGATGGATCCACCACTCTCTGCAGTTTCTGCAATTTGATGTAGCAAATGTTGATATACTCTTTTTTTCAGATTTAATTATTGCAAAAGGCCTGGCACTACTGAAGTTGCTTTTAGGAGTTGTGTTTTAGTCTGAAGAAGGGTCTCGACCCGAAACGTCGCCTATCTCCTTCGCTCCTTAGATGCTGCTGCACCCGCTGAGTTTCTCCAGCCTTTTGTGTACCCTTGCTTTTAGGATTGTGTGCTTTACTAATCGTGACCCTAGCTTAGTTTGGTTTAGTTTAATTTAGTTTAGTTTAGTTTAGTTTAGAGATACCACCCGATAAACTCCACGCAGACAGCTGCCATAGTCAGGAGCAAACCTGAGTCTCTCCCGTTATAAAGCAGCAACTCTACCCCATGCGATCGTTAAGATAGCAACAATTTGTGACTGAAAATGGTAGAGTCTGGCAACAACTGGAAACCAACCCAGCAGAACACGCCAATGGTAGATCCTTTATGTCAAGCAAATGAATGACAATTTTTGTGGTTTTATCTGCCCTTTTTGATCAATTGGACTGGGAGTTTGGCTCAGTCTGCTGAGCAAAAGGTTAGAAATTATTGTGTTACCAGAACTCTGACTGGTTTTCTATGAAGACAAGAATGCACTGGGGAAATGTGATTCCTCCGGCTGTTTCAGCAATCCCTTGATTAAGCATCGAAGCAAGTCCTAAATGACAACAAGCTTCAGTTAAAATCCCATGTGCGTTCTAAGTATTCAGCTTGTTAGATCCTCCTGTTAATTAATAATGCATCTACTCATATTTTTCACACTGGAGCTGTGAATATCGTGGCTGTGAACGGAACAAATGATCCCAGTATTGTCACAAGAAATGGGATACATTCTATACTAACGCGATACGATACGATATAACTTTTTTTAATCCCAGGAGGGAAATTGATCTTCCAACGGTCATAAAAACGCAAAAATACATGAAACATGAAATTAAAGTGACAAGTGGAAAGGATTGGGGATGTGCAAACATTGGGGAGTGGGGGCGGGGGGGGGGGGAGTCAGTCTCAGTCAATGCCAATAGCCAAAGAAACGAAGCTATTCATATGTGATTCCCACTTAAACCTCTCTTTGCTCCTTTAAAACATTCATTGAAACCTTTTCCCAGGGTGGAAATGTCAATGACATAGAGGGCACAGCTTTAAGGTGCGAGGGATGAAATGTAAAGGAGGTGTGTGGGGCAAGTATTTTATACAGAGAGTGGTGGGTGCCTGGCACATGCTGCCAGGGGTGGTGAAGGTGACAGTAGTGTTTAAGAGGCTTTTAGGTAGGCGCATGGATATAAGGGAATGGAAGGATATAGATCATATGCAGGCAGAGCTTAACTTGACATCATGTCCAACAGGGACATTATGGGCTGAAGGACTAGTTCTATGATCTACTCTTCTTCCCAAGTTTAAAGTCATCCACCATATCACCACCTTCAGTGGCTCTCTGCCAGACTTTGTTTACAATGCGTCTGGGATGTGCTTTTAGGCACTTTGCAGCGTTAATATTTTTAAGGATATTTTTAAGGGAGAGATTGACAGATTCATGATCAGTACGGGTGTCTGGGGTTACGGGGAGGAGGCAGGAGAATGGGATTGTGAAGGAAAGGTAGTTCAGCCAAGATTGAATGGCGGTGTAGGCTTGACGGTCTAATTCTGCTCCTATAACTTATAAACCTATGAATTTAATGCAATGTAGAGTCAAGGAGTCATTCAGCACATACATTGACCATTTGGCCCATTTTGTCCGCGCCAAACAAAAATGCCCCTTCTAAGCTTGTCCCATTTGCCTTAGTCCTGTATCCCCCTAAACCTTTTCTATCCATAAACCCGTCCACGTCTTTTAAATGCTCTCCAAGTATAATTATTATTCCTGTGCTATTATTAAATTGAAATCCAAAAGCCCAAATGCTTCCTTCTAGGTAGTAAGGTCAATTCATAGCATAGCAATCTTACAGGTTAATCAATGTGTCTGAATAAGGGAAGAAATGATCACTTTGCATTTCTTAAGAAGGAACTGCAAATGCTGGAAAATCGAAGGTAGACAAAAATGCTGGAGAAACTCAGCGGGTGAGGCAGCATCTATGGAGCGAAGGAAATAGGCGACGTTTCGGGTCGAGACCCTTCTTCAGACTGAAGAAGAAAGGTCTTGACCCGAATGCTGAGCTTCTCTGGCATTTTTGTCTACTTTGCATATCTTAATTACATCATAAGTTATCTCCTCCGTTTCTCTGTTGGTCTTCATATGGTCATGTAATAGGAGCAGAATTAGGCCATTCGGCCCATCTACTCCGCCATTCAATCATGCATGGCTGGTCTATCTTTCCCTCCCAACCCCATTCTCCTGTCTTCTCTGTGCCTGAGAGCTGGATAGACTCTTGCCAAAGCGAGAAGGAGTCAGTAATATCAGAGGTGGGAAAGGCTGGTCAGATCTATATCTTTTGCAAAATGAAAGTTTGGATTGGCTGGTGGGACACTTTTTTCGAACTTTGCACAGAGTTGGCATGTGCTTTATCATAAATAGTTGGCTGTTTTTTTAACGAATTAGTAGCAATATAATGATTTGAAATTAATTGCAAATACAAATTGTACGCCTCCAATTAATGTATTTTCTACTGTGGTTATTACCCTCAAGGGCTTCTGAAAGCGGTTCCCGCCATCCGTTGTAGCTCAAGCTATTAATGATGCTATAATTTATCATTTTGAAATGAAACATGGAAACTATTCTTCCCTGTTCTGATTTCAATTCCCTGTGTACGTTATAAACACAAACTAACAGTAAACGCGGTGAAGCAGGATTAAGTACTCCAAAGCAAAACTATTAATTATCCTCCGTTTTTTTTTTGATGTCCACAAAACTTGCTATTTCCCAAATGCACTGCCGCAGCCATTCTGATAGATCTCGGAAAGTATTTCAAAGTCAACTATCATTTTATGTCTACTTAACTGCGATAAATATATTTATCTAGCAATTACATGGGAGAGTGCCAGAGGATTTGGAGAGTTGAGTGTGTTTGCTCCAACGGTTGTAAGCCGCTTTACCAGCCAGGTAAAAGACATAACAGTTGAAGGAGCGACACTCCAGGGGGATGTTCTCAGCGAAGGGAGCGATACAATAATAATACAGGCCCCATTACATGTAATTCTCAGCAACATCCCACTAAGTCTGAAACGCCAGAGTCTGTTTGGTACAGACCTTTATCAAACTAACTTCCAATAGGATGGACACAAAATGCTGGAGTAACTCAGCGGGTCAGGCAGCATCACTGGAGAGAAGGAATGGGTGGTGTTACGGGTCGAGACCCTTCTTGGTCTTGTGGCATACGTTGTATTTTGACTCCTTCGTAAGTCCTTTCGGTACACCTCCTTTATTTTATAATCAAAATAATCCCTTCTCATAAAGACGTACAGGTTTGTAGGTTAATTTGTATTTTGTTGGTTCACATGCTTGATCAATGGCGTTTTATCATTAATGTTTTGTTATTATTAATGTTTAGTGTTTTCTGAGTCATTCGTAACTGTCACTGTATGTCATGCTGTTACTTGCGGGCGGAGCACCAAGGCAAATTCCTTGTATGTGAACACTTGGCCAATAAACTTACTTACTTAATTGGCTTCGGTAAAAATGTGAATTGTGTGTGTTAGATAGTGCAAGTATACGGGATCGCTGGTCAGTGCGGGCTCGGTGGGCCGAAGGGCCTGTTTCCGCGCTGCGTCTCGAAACTAAACTAAACCAGCCCTACGTTGATTATGATTTAAAATGATTACGATTAAAATCACAGTCATAAATGTACTATTACTGTAATTACCGTAATGTACTGTTTATGCAGTCTATGGTTACACAGGAACTGCAGGTGCTGGAATATTGAATAAAACACAAGGTGCTGGAGTAACGCAGCGGGTCAGGCAGCGTCTGTGGAGGGAATGAGATGCTGCAAGTCAGCTGAGCCAAAAGGCGTGAGAAATTCGTTGGCAAATACCCGAATAAGCGTAACATCTCCAGTCGGAAGGAGGGTCTCGATAATTTTCCCTTTCTCCGGAGATGCTGCCTGACCCGCTGAGTTACTCCAGCATTTTGTGTCCATCAGCTGCATATGTTATGTCACATTCAGTTACATTTTAGCCGTTCAATAAAGTGCACACTGGCTTAATTTTTTTTTAAAGAATGGTTTTGTCATGATTGTACTGTTTCATTATAAATGCTGCCTGTTTTTATTTGGCCTGCTTCAGTTTTGTAGGAACATTGCCTGCCGATTGCTATGTTGCGAGATTATGGTTCCAAAAATGCCTTCAGAGAACCTCATCCAAATGTAAAAGAGCTTGAATTTAATACTGGGCTGGATCGTTCTGTTGGGAATTACGTTCGATATTTCAGTCACTGGGTTTGGCAAAATCGTTCTGCTGAAGGATTAAACATTCAGTGGATGTTTTTAAGGCAGAGATAGACTCTTGATTAGTATGGGTGTCAGAGGTTATGGGGCGAAGGCAGGAGAACGGAGTTAGGTGGGAGAGATAGATTCGCCATGGTTGAATGGCGGAATAGACTTGATGGGCCGAACGGCCTGATTCTATTCCTATTCCTTGTGACCTTATGACCTTAAACCTGTTTCTTGCCTTACTCATTCGCGTATCTAGTTCACTGTTGAGTCGTGCATGCGTCTGGGTGGGGAAGGCAGGACAGGGGAGGTCTGAAGAAGGGTCTCGACCCGAAACGTCACCCATCCCTTCTCTCCAGAGATGCTGCCTGGCCCGCCGAGTTACTCCAGCATTTTGTGTCTATCTTCGGTGTAAACCAGCAAGCAACTGCAGTTCCTTCCTACACAGAACAGAGGAGGCCTGTGGTACGTTTGGCCACAGCGCAGAATTGTCTGTTTTTGTCTTGTCTCGTTCACTCTTCAAGTCCAGAAGGGTAACTCTGCATCTTAATAATGCATTTTCGAACAACCCCTTTACTTTAAATTTCAAAATAATTTGAATGGCTACGTTGTTCTGTTGGGAAACTTGTTCGATATCCCAGTCACCTGGTTGTAAAATGGGTCAGCTGAAGGTTTAAAACTATGTGTTCCGTTGCTTGTCCCTGTTTCCTGCGCATCTCATTCCACAGATGATCCCCGACCTGCTGCTTCTTTTTTACGTTCTGTCGAGATCCCCCTCCCCCCTCATTTTCCCATCCCACCCTTCTTTCCCCACTCCAAAAATCACGAGTAAATATTCCAGAACTAATTTCTTATCCTGGCTATCTTATCTTGGTGTGAAGAAGGGTCTCGACCCGAAAACGCCACCTATTCGCGTTCTCCAGCCGGACCCGCTGGGTTACACCAGCGCTTTGTGTCTATCTTTGGTATAAACCAGCATCTACAGTTCCCTGTCTCTACATTTTGAGTTACTCCAGTACTTTGTGTATTAACCAGCATCTGCAGTTCGTTGTTCCTACTCCTTATCTTGGCTCCTTACTTCCTACGGTTCGATAAGTCCTAATATTTACTCTGGAATGAGAAACTCTAGATCATCTTCGCACTGCGCCCTTGGACAGTGTAGCTGCGGTGAGATGCTTTGCATCTGAAATGCAGATTTCAAAACCAAATTAACCACCGTGCAAGCAGTCCAATGGCGTTGTAAGTTTAAAAAAAATCTACCACCGGAGGTAACTGGTAAAGAAATCGAACCAGTTACAGCACAAAGGTCAGCTGGCGTTTGTATTAATTGACGTAGAAAACTTGACACATCAGCATTCAGAACTTAGTTGAAGATGGAAGATAGACACAAAAAGCTGGAGTAACATCCTTTCGGTTCGTTGGTTGAAAATGATACGTGCAAAGTCTTTAGAAGGCTGCGGAGATGCACACGACTATATCGAAGTGCAAATAGATACAGCGTGTGTAGGAAGGAACTGCAGATGCTGGTTTACACCGAAGATAGACACAAAATGCTGGAGTAACTCAGCGGGACAGGCAGCAGCCGTGGAGAAAAGGAATAGGTAGCGTTTCTGGTCGAGACCCCTCTTCAGACTTTTAATAGATACAGCACAGCGTCCTGTTTTCATAAGTTCCAGGAGCAGCATGTTTTAGGCCGCCGGGCCCATCAAGTCCACTCCGCAATTCAATCATGGCTGATCTATCCTTCCCTCTCAACCCCATTCTCCTGCCGTCGCCCCACAACCCCTGACACGCGAACTAATCAAGAATCACGCAAACTCCACCTTGAAAATATCCTTTGACTTGGCCTCCGTATAGAGAGCAGCGAAGACAATGAGCACGGTGGCTCCTCTGCATGTACCGCCCACTTCACCTACTGTGGCACTCATTTTCACAGTGTTCCCCATTATTAATGGGAGAATACCACGAAATTCACATGCTATCTGTGGTCTGGAGAATTGCTGAACTTTCTCTCCAGCAGTCTAAAGTGGGGAAAATAAAACTCCGTCTGAGAAGGGTCGGGACCCGAAACGTCACCCAATGTCTTCTCTCCAGGGGCGCTCCCTGTCCCGCTGAGTTACTCCAGCTTTTTGTATCTATCTTTGGAACAAAAAAAAAAACCTCATCTCCTTTCGCAAAAAGAAGCGAGGTAAACAAAATTACCTCTGTGTGTTCCTAGTTTTATTTCATGTCACTATTGGTGGAACGCACGTGAAAAGATTATGTAAAAAGTCAAAACTTTGTCATGTAGTACATTGCAACTGTTTTTATTCAATTCATGTGCTGAATTTCCACAGATCGAATTTTACTTTTTTTTTTACCGCTTCCGACATTTCTAAATACAAATAACTGTACATTAAATCATAAAGCTTTTTCTTATAAATTCCGTTACAGGTTTAATACACATTGTGTATTAAAAAACTTGTAAATAATAAGTCACTTTAATTGCTAGATTGGGTTGTGATTAACATAAAAGATTATTTTTTTGTAATATATTTCTGTGCCTCTTTAACTTGTTCGAGTTTCCAATCAACATTTAACACGTTGAAATCTTTGACAACACGTCGAATTTCTAACAGTAATGAATCGCTATGAGTCTGTGTTAAAGAAGGAACTGCAGATGCTGGGAAGAAGGGGTTCGGCCAGAAACGTTGCCTATCTCCTTCGCTCCTTAGATGCTGCTGCACCCGCTGAGTTTCTCCAGCATTTTGTGTACCCTCGATTTTCCAGCATCTGCAGTTCCTTCTTTAACACCTAATCTAGATTTATTGGTTCGGAATTGCAGGCTAACAGTTAGAAAGGCACAGAAAGGCATAGCGTGTTCCCAGAGCGGGATTATTAAACCAAGAACAAACACTCCGAAAATGTGAAGATATTGTATATTACATATTCGAAAAGCAGGGATTTTTTTTTGTCTTACCATGAATAATTTAAACTCAGCGCAAAACAAAAAAATATTATTCAATAACAGATCAAACATTTATTAGGAAATCTATGTTCGATAAATAAGCAAAGACAATAAGTTAAAACATAGCACAAATTGACCAATGTATAACCAGAGTGGTTATTCTACACAGAAAACATTCTATATCACAGCTTTGATCGCTCTGTTTGTTCACTGTAGCTTTCGCCAGGTGGTTGGTTCTGACCAGTTCATGCAGATGAAAGTTTAGGTTCCTGGGTCCGTGTGGTTTCAGGGCTTGAAATACTCGCGTGCACATCGCATGCTGGAAACCTCCCCCCCTCCGCATGCTGTGCAGATGGCAGTTTTTGACTGAAGTATTTCTTTATATTTAACCAAAACCAAACAAAAAAGAGAGAAAATCGCCCAAAATCGTGAGCTGCGACCAGAGAGGGGGGGGGGGGGGGTACAAGCCTCCGATCGGCGTGAACACAGTGCATTGAGAAAATACCGTGAGTCAGCCGGTGTTCTTGCGTTATCCGCTCGGCGTCCGGGTGCCACTGGAGTGAGTGCAAGACCAAAGTATGCTTCGCCGTGGCGGAGATTCAACCCCCGCTGTATTGTAGCGTAAAATGGATCCGTTGAGCCAAGGGCGAAAGGTGTAGAGAGAGGCCAATATCACAAAACACATTTGGCATTGACTCCTTGGGTGATCAAGGACATTGGGTCCTGGACAATATTTATGATTTGTTACGAGATATGGAACCTCGGCGGATACAGGAGGTTGAGAGAAAGATCTCCATGAGTCTATTGAACAGGATCGTGACCTGTTCTATTCTATTCTATTCTTGGGCGAGATGAACAGGGAAATAGTGGCGTTTGAGAGGCTTTTAGATAGACACGTGGATATGCGGGGATTGGAGGGATATTGATCATGTGCAGGCCGGTGTGTTCAGTTAATCATGGCATGAGGTTCGGCACAGACATTGTGGGCCGAAGAGCCTGTTCCTGTGCTGTGCTTTTCTATGTTCTATGTTCTGCGGAATCAAAAGAGAGCACATGTGCCAACTCCGTGGAAATGTGACAAGACAGGAGTTTGTCCTTATTAATATTATGTGTATATGAAGAATCAAAATGTGTGGAAATCCAACGCAAAAATAAGAGACCCCCTCAAGTTGGTCATAGCTCCCTCTTCCTTTGTGTGATCTAATATGTTATTGCAATAGGTCATCTTATGATCTGGAAACATGATTCGGAAAAGGTGAGTCAGCAAGATCACCACCATTGGTCAGAGTTCTTGAAGTTTGAATCCATTGATAAACGAGTATTTTCCTCGCCTATTCATATTTTAAGAGTTTGACCAATCTCCCTCCCTCCCTCTCCCTCCCTCTCCACCTCCCACCTCCTCTTTGCGTGTGGGTTACTGAAGGACGTGTTTCATATCCTGAGTCTGCTCCCTGGTTTTCTGGACGCTGGAGAGAAGGGGGGGGGGGGGCGGCTGCATTAGGTGAAACTCATGGATACTGTGTGCTCGAGTGCTTTGCGGCGCAGGGAGGCGATGCTGGTCCCTCGCCATACGTCGCTGTCCGGGGAACTGCAGAGCTGCGGCGAGCCGCCGGTAACGTTGCCGGGGCCGGCCAGCGAGGCGGGCACCATGCCCGGGAAAGTGGGCTGGTAGAGATGGGACTGGAGGCCGCCGCCGTTCGCGCCGGCCAGGCTATTGGAGAGGCTCATTGTGTTGGAGGGCCCGCCGAGGCTGCATTGGGACAGGGACTGGGCCATGGCCTGTTGCCGGCCCAGGGCCGGCGGCAGCTGCAACTGCGAGACCCCCATGCCCGCCGTGGCCCAGCGGGTGTCGTTGGCATGAAAGGAGCACAGGGTGTCGCCCATGCCGGCGCCTGGGAACTGGGGCAGTCCTGGCGTGGGCAGCAGCGTGCCAGGGGCGCGGAACACGTTGGTCGTCTTCTTTCGCTTCTTCCACTTGGCGCGGCGGTTCTGAAACCAAACCTGCAAGCAGACGAAGAAGGAAAACTCAAGTCAGCGGTCTCGGAAATAACCGAGAGGACGAGAAACACCAATGCTGTCAATATCAATGCAGGGAGGAACTGCGGGTGCTGGTTTAGATCGACACAACACGCTGGACTAACTCAGCGGGCCGGGCAGCATCTCCGGAGAGAGGGAATCGGGTCGAGACAATATCAGGCTGGTTGGTGAAAACAAGCCTGCAAGTATTTTTGACACGACCCGACCCAACCTGAAATGTCACCTATCCATGTTTTTTTTATACCTCTAGTTACCCTCGCAGTCTGAAGAAGTGTCTCGACCCGATTCCTTCTCTTAAAAAATAGCGGAGTCGGGATATGGGGGGAAGGCAGGAACGGGGTACTGATTGGGGATGATCAGCCATGATCACATTGAATGGCGGCGCTGGCTCGAAGGGCCGAATGGCCTCCTCCTGCACCTATTACCTATTGTCTATAGAAACGTCACCTGTCCCTCCTCTCCAGGGGCGCTGCCTGACCAGCTGAGTTACTCCAGCACTTTGTGCTCCTTTGTGTAAACCAGCTCATGCAGTTCCTTGTTTTTTTCGTCCCAGGTTGAGGTTTATTATTGACGGACGCAACGAGGTACAGTGAAAAGCTTTGCTACCCGCTCAGATCAGACATACCATCAATAGATACAATCGCGTCAAAATTAAGTACCACAGGTAGAGCAGCGGCGAACATACAGAGTGCAGAATACAGTTCTCAGCGTTGAAGGGCATCAGCACCATAGACATAGTCCAATGTGGGGTAGAGGTTCATCGGAGAGTGAGTGCCCTCGCTTACGGAAGGGAGGACCGTTCAGAAGCCTCCACAGATGCCGCCTGACCCGCCGAGTCACTCCAGCATTTTGTGTCTATCTACCTCGGTCATTGGGACGCATTGATCTCCCATCCAAGTCCTGACCAGGCCAAAGCCTGCTTAACTTGGGATATCCAAAGATCTGATCCCATGCACCAGTGTCCCGAAAGTAGGGCTTGTTAGACATTGGCCATTAGCTTAATGGCGGGTCACAAGGAAAGGTCGGGATGGAGGGGTGATGGGTGCCTTTTTTTTCTGAAAGAGTTCACAAAATGTTGCTCTCTACACACTGAAGGCCTGTAAGTCAGGCGGCGCCATGCGGAGGCAATAGAGATGCAGCCTCGCAACGCCAGAGACCCGGGTTCAATCCTGACCACAGGCGCTGTGTCTCTGTGTGGAGTTCCCTGCGACCGCGTGGGTTTCGTCCGGGTGCTCAGGTTTCCTCCCACATCCCCTGTGCCATCTGAGTGAAGTTTTCAAGGAGGAGGGAAATCAACACCCTAAATAAACCCTACGTGTGTTATCATTCCAGACAAACAGGAAGGCAGATTACTATCTAAATGGCGTCTATGAAAGTAAGCATGCAGGTACAGCAGGCAGTGAAGAAAGCGAATGGCATGTTGGCCTTTATAACAAGAGGAGTCGAGTATAGGAACAAAGAGGTCCTTCTGCAGCTGTACAGGGCCCTAGTGAGACCACACCTGGAGTATTGTGTGCAGTTTTGGTCTCCTAATTTGAGGAAGGACATTCTTGCTATTGAGGGAGTGCAGCGTAGGTTTACAAGGTTAATTCCCGGGATGGCGGGACTGTCATATGCTGAGAGAATGGAGCAGCTGGGCTTGTACATTCTGGAGTTTAGAAGGATGAGAGGGGATCTTATTGAAACATATAAGATTGTTAAGGGTTTGGACACGCTGGAGGCAGGAAACATGTTCCCAATGTTGGGGGAATCCAGAACCAGGGGCCATAGTTTAAGAATAAGAGATAAGTCATTTAGAACGGAGACGAGGAAACACTTTTTCTCACAGAGAGTGGCGAGTCTGTGGAATTATCTGCCTCAGAGGGCGGTGGAGGCAGGTTCTCTGGATACTTTCAAGAGAGAGCTAGATAGGGCTGAAAGATAGCGGATATGGGGAGAAGGCAGGAACACATTGAATGGTGGTGCTGGCTCGAAGGGCCGAATGGCCTACTCCTGCACCTATTGTCTGTAAGCATTGAACCAGGCACATTGAATAGGGAAACAAGAATTGTAATATTATATGTACGAGTCTGTTTAGGCCTTCATACACTTAAAGTAGAGGGTGTTAATCGAGCCACGTGTAGAGAAACGTGGTACTGGGGAAGTACTGTGTCCGTTCATGGGGAAGTCTTGAAGTATTGAAACACTTTAAAGAGCAGGTCGAATCAAGAGCACTTCACCATCTATTGCGCACACTTTTAGAACTTTCACAAGTTGCTTTATAATTAACTGTTTTTTTCCGTTAGTTCCACTTCAGTGCGCACCGATATAAAATTAACTCAAGATGCTGTAAATTAATGCTATTTTCAATGGCTTTGCATTGGAATCCTGTGGTTCTACAGACTGCGATCGCCACCCGCAAAGAGTCCACAGGGTATTTAAAGGCACATGAGATGTTTAACGTATTCCGCGATCCATTGTGTGCTCCCGGTGAAGGCTATATGCCACAAAATCAGAAGGAGTAAAGTTTAAAGGAGATGTGCGGGGCAAGATTATTTTTTTCCCACAGAGAGTGGTGAGTCCCTGGAATTCAAGAGGCTTTTAGCTTGGCACATGGATTATGCAGGGAATGAGCAGGCGTCTTGGCATCATGTTCCCCCCAAACATTGTGAGCAGAAGGGCCTGTTCCTTTGCTGTACCGTTCTACGTTCTGTGTCGTTCTAACTTCTATGGACGTATTGCAATAAATACAAGGAAAATGGACTCGAGTAAATGGTGATTAAATCTGCATTTTCTAACCGAAGGGACGTCTTAAATCATCGCTTGTTAATCCTCGGGCAATTCCGACCGTCCATTGCAAAGACCCGAGGGTTTACGATTACAATACGAGCTGCTTACACCTTTGCTTAGAAAGTAAGAATTCTTTCATCCAGCGATAGATGCAAGCCAAACATATCCATACTCTTTACGCTGGGCTAATGTGTGATCATTTTTGCAACAGTTGTGTAATAGATTGGAAGCAAATGTTTAACAAACAAATTATACTCATAATAATGGCAACGTTATTGAGAGAACGGTCGACAGACTTTAACCAAAATTAAAGGGGAAAATAAAATTCAGAGTAAATAAATTATTGTAGGAAATAAAAAAATGAACATTAAAATACCATCTTCCAGAAGGATACCGATAAAATAAATCGATATGGACCGAAAAATGATTGAAACTAATACGTTTCCGTGCTGCCTAGGATTTTATTTTTTAAATGAAAGCCATTCTATAAGGACATTGTTGGTTTATTGTGCGCTCCTGCAATGCTGAGAAGGCAAGTCGGCGATTTTGAACGGATGTGGTCATTTTTAGAAAATATAGCATTTAGCATGTTAAATTTTGCGGGAAACCGTGGGTTTATGAAGACCTCATTGTAATATCCGCGATGATTAATGCGGGGATTTTGTGTGAAATCTCCAGCTCTGGATGTGCTCGGAGCACAGATTCATTCTGACCAGCCAGCCGTGAAATCCCAGCGAAATTCATTACACTTTAATAGTGTTAGAGAAAATGCAATTTCTCATTCCATTAGAAAAGTGGAAAATACTTCCAACTTGTCGCCTATTAAGATGTGGCAGGTGACGAACCATTGCATATCTACTATGCAGAGCGGCAGGTTAGAGGCAGAATTAAAACACGTAATGAGGAAGAAAAGATGAATTCTCAAGGATCACTGTGCAGCGGTTATTTCACTGATATGGGTTTTATGTAAATAAAGTATTGGAAGCTAATTAATACATGCTGGAGACTAATGATTATGCTGACTATATTGTATTTTATTGCATGATTTGCATTATTTTCACATTGTCATTTAATAAACTATTTCAACCTAGAGATGATTCAGAAACGGGCTACTTGTAATTGTTCAAATGAAAAATTTTAAGTGAATAAATAAATTCCGATATTGGTGAGGCTGGAGTGTAAGATTGTAATAAAGCTCTCTTCTTAATGAACTGGTGTAAATGGAGTGAAGTTAGACAAGTGTGTTTTCTTGTCTGGTTTTTTTTTTGTGTGTGTTTGCGTGAAAGGGAGGGGGGGGGGGGGGGGGGAGACTCGGGGAAAGCTATTGTTCAGCGGGTCCCTGGAACGAAAAGTGATTTATGTTGTAATGTGTTGTCGGTGGAAATTGAATAAGCGTTAGATAATGTCTCCTTTTGTGTCAGATGACAGGAACCAACTGCAAGACAAACGTTAAACGGTGGCGAGAAACAACAATACCCCTGGAGATTGAACTAAAATAAAGAGCGTTTAAATAAAAGATAGAAACAAAATCCTGGAGTAACTCAGCGGGACAGTATATATAACGTAGGATTTGTTAATAAAAAAAACAAAAACGTGCACAATATTCCCATCAAAATGATCTGATTTGAAAAGAAATCATCAAAATATCTTGATTATTTAAAAATATGTTCATATTTTATGTAAATTTGATCAAAAGATTAGAAACTCCCTAAATGAATTAATACATTCGTCACTGTCAGATAGCGATTACCCAAATTCTAAAATGACAATAATTTAATATCTCGCTGTAAATATTATCCAAAATTATTGTGATCGGCGATAGACATATCGTCACCTCAAGTTTAAATCTAATTACGGATTTAGTGATAATGACATATTTATAATTCTTCAGATAAATTCTTATAATTAATTTTAAACTGAACATTGAATTACGCAATCACCGCCGTCCTGATTTCTTTCTACAAGATATGTGCTAAGATTTCACTGATTTTATTTTGAACGGACTCTTCGTGTGTTATTGAAAACTTTCAATTGTGAAAGCGTGCGAATCTTCCAAGCTATTTATGAATACCCTGTAGTGTTTCAAAACGTTGTTCCAGCCATGAAGTATCAAAGTTAGTGAAAATAACCAGTCCCTCCAGACCCAATACGTCTAGGGCAATAAAATACATCAAAGGCGCTATGATTCTACTTTCTTCTGTCTTGTGATGTTTAACTTCATTCAAATCCTTAATTTTAAATTCCAGACCCAAACATAAACGTGGTCCAATAATATACCATTCATGCATAGCCGACCTCCGCTCTGTGTCTGTTGTTCGAAATGTTGATTTTTTAATTTCTGACTCTGCCCCCCAATGTTTGGATTATTAAACTCTTCCCCCCCCCCCCCCCCCCCCCCCCCCCCCCCCGCCTCTCTCTCTCTCTCTCTCTCTCTCTGAGCAGTAAACACTCGAAATTTCATATCCAATCTTCTTTTCGCCAAACGAGAGTCTATAGAAGTTTAGAGTCATGTTTATTTATCAAATATAAATAAACAAAAAAGATGTCGTACTTTTTTGGGTGTTGTTCTCCATGCAAACGTCTAAAGTGTAATTCTTTGCTCGTTCCATTATCTGCTTTATCATCGGATTAGAATTGCCCTCATGTTAAATCATTGGGCAGCCGATGTAATGTCCAGTGTCAGCAGTAATTACAGATAGCCGCTTCGGGTGATTTACTGATTATACCGTTCGTCAAAACCCGGAAACCTCACAAATCTCCACGTCTTTACGGGGAAAAAAAAACACAGAGTTTCCTTCTACTCCCACTGTTCCCAGGGCAAGGAGATTAGTTTCACTGGCCTGTGTTAATTTAGCGACCGCAGTAGTTTGAGCGTATCTGTGATTCTTAACACCGCGGCCATCAATCTTAAAATTAAACCAGATGCCGGCTGCATTACCTCCTCCAACTTCGGCAAATGCTGAATTTCGTTTACGAACTCGAACTTGAACTCTGTATGATTTCCTTTTTTTTGGATGACAATTATCCGGCACTTTAATCAGAACTTTCCACAATTAACATAATTACCGTTTTCCAAATTCTTTAAAATACATTTTCATAAGAGTTACATCGATAGAATTTAAACTTCAATTTTATTTAACGCCAGTTGTTAGTTTTGCTTCATGTTTTTATGTTACTCCCGGTCTACGTAAAACTTTACTTCTAATCCCTCGTTTAATCTTCGAATATTTATAAAAGTTTTTAAAATAATTAAAAAATAATTCCTGGCGATGGTATTATAAACGAAACATGCAGTGGGACCGCTTTACAAATGCGAACTCACAAAGACCCAAGTAATACCGAATAAAGAATGAATAATGTAGCAATCATTCCTTAAAATTACTTGTGGTTTATAATTGTTTTTAGAATTACAATACCCCTGATGTACTGATCAGCCATACCTCACCTATATTTCACAGATTATATTTCATATCTTATATTTCACGGTTATATATATATATATATATATATATATATATATAGAGAGAGAGAGAGAGAGAGAGAGAGAGAGAGAGAGAGAGAGAGAGAGAGAGAGAGAGAGAGAGAGAGAGAGGGTGCATTGAATTGATGCCCTGCTGGATGAGATTATTGAGGGTGGCGTGTCTAACCGTAAACTGAATGAAAGATTCCCTAAAACCTGATGCCGTGTTTGTTCAGAGACCGGATACCTTTCAACTTCTATCTTTCAAAAGCCAGTCTTCATCCAGATTTGATGATGGGTTGTTAATAACCCGAAACCTTGTCATATTCTCCTGTCATCTCTTCTGTTCTGCGTTTTTCAGAATCGCACGGGGCCGCTTCTTATTTTTGCTCGTTTTAAGTTTTCACCGCTTTAGGTTTGCAGGATGCAACCCGCGCGTTCGAGACCTGTCGCTATCTGATGATCGAATTATTCTGCCGAATATTGAACATTTCCCCAAAAGTCTCGATATGTATCCACTCCATGCAGAACTAACAATCGAGAGATTAATTTCTTCACTAACCGGAGTCTATGAAGAAAGCGAAGACAAATCTAACACCTTAGATTTTTTTAAAAACATCGAATCCAGTTTAAAACTGAAGCTTAAAAATGCTCCCCGTCATTCACCCTTTGAGCTCGCTTGCTTGCATGCAACATTTGAGACAGTCAAACAAAAAAATAATACTTTCGAAGTTATTGATACTAACTTTCAGAATTTGTTAGAAATATCCAAAATCTGTTGAGTAATCTTCAAGATTAACTTTAAGGGAGCCGCATTTATCCCGGTTGGAAACGATTCAGTTCCCCCACAAGGGCCGCCTGTGTTTTGTCGCCTTGTTTCTTACCTGTACCCTGGACTCGGTGAGACCGATTCGCAGAGCCAGTTCCTCCCTCATGAAGATGTCCGGATAGTGTGTCTTGGCGAAGCTGCGCTCCAGTTCGTTGAGCTGGGCTGGGGTGAAGCGAGTCCGGTGCCTCTTCTGCTTCTGGCTCTGCTGCTGCTGCTGCTGTTGCTGTTGCTGCTGCTGCTTGCTTGTCCGTGTCTTTGCCGCTGCCCGAGCCCCCGCCGCCGCCGCCGCCGCCGCCGCCCGTGTTCGATCCGGCCGAGGCGATGCTGTCTCCCGGTAGCAGGGTCGCGCCTTCCACCGTGTCTGAGCCCGGCGGACAGTCGCCTGGGTGGACCGAATCCGAGCCACCGGGTCCCATCCGACACTTCACCGCCTCCCGGTGCCCGAGCAATTCAGCCGCAGCATCCTTCATCCCTAGTAACCAAAACATCGCAAAACAAACACAAATCAGGTAGAAATCAAAAATAAAAGGAACAGACAGACGCGGGGAGGAGAAAAAAAACTTTCTATCAGTTGTTAACGCCAGTGATAGATTTCCCCAACTCAAACAGCAAATGCGATTCTCATAGATTGATTCTAAATCAAATTATTGCAGTAATTTGAAACTAAAATAATTAATTTTAGATAGAATTAACTAATTTTCGCTGCATTAAAGCGGAGTAACGAGGAGTCTGTGAACGAAAGCTGTTATCTTGCAGTGACACGTTCTTGGAGAGAGAGGTTTTTTTGAGGAGAGCGGAGTTTAGCTCGAATACTCACCCAGACGAGCGTCCAGGAGGTCGGCGTGTGAGAGCATAGCGCACCGCTCCAGGATGAGATTCCCCCTAAAAACCGGAGAGGTATTTTAAAAAATACTAAAAAAAAACTACAAATTTCTGTTTGTTGTAAAAGGGGGTCTCTTGCATTATAATCTCCTTTAGAGGGACGGGGTGGTGCTTAACAGTTGAATGAGCCCATGAGCAGCTCCAAATCAGGGCCAATCAAAACTCAACGCTGCAAATGTCAGTGCAAAGTGAGACTCCATTACGCATGCCTTAAGGCAGTCCCTCCTCAAACACTCAGAAGCCACTCAGAGCATTTACAATTCTATTTCTGCTTTCTAAATCTGATTTATTAGCTTTCAACGTCAAATATTATGCCTTTAAATGACCTGTTCTAATTTGTATAATAGATACAAACCAAACATAATAAAGGCAATATTACAGGAATTATATTTATCCAACTATACCTTATCTGCTCACTTCTGGTCCCCATCCGTTAATGTGCTCTATTATAATTCGGGGTTAAGTATTGATGTTTTCGCAATTTTATGGTAGATCGTACAATAGGATGATACAATGAAGTCTGAACGTTTCCCCGCAATGTTAAGGCGTTGAGACTATATTTTTGCATAAGACAATCTGGTGGCGGGCTTTAACTTTTTTCAAGTTTCATGTGCCTGCTACGGTTTCAATGTGTTCTACGTTTTATTTGTAACATGGGTCCGATTGTAGATACACTGTAGCATTTCAGTGCGTGTGTGTGTGTGTGATTATACTATTGTTTGCTATTAAACTCGTCACAAATATTCGACCCGCGGCATATTTTTCTCGCCAACTTGCGGAATAAGAACCAACTCGCCCCCCCCCCCCCCCCCCCAACCCCCGGAATTAGAAGGAAATCGGGAAAGTTATCAATGGTATAGATTTTAACAACTTTATATTCGCATGAACAGTTTACAGAACTGTAAAAACACGTGAAGCCATCCGTTTCTAATATTCTGATTTCAAAAATCAGCCAACAACAAAGTTTCTGTTAGTAATATATTTCATACCAGAGTAATTTTCAAGATCATCAGGCATTTATCTAATTAGTGCCAAATCTATAAGCTTTTATTACGATTATTAAAATAAAATCATTATAAATGTGTACTAATTTACTAGTGGTTTAGCCTTGGCTGTCAACCGAAAGAATCTGCTGTTGTGGATGAGATCAGTAGAAGCAGCGAACAGATTATGTTGGAGATGTCATGGGTGCAGGGATCCAGTCTATTTAAATGCCATTTGTATAAGAGATTGTATCTCCTTTTAAGATTTTTTTTTAAAACTTCACACAAGATAATAATGAGCAACAAGATACAATTTGGGGCTGATATACTTCATTGATACAATTCCTCTCGATTTTGATTGATTTTTAAACAGAATAGATACAATTAAGAGTATTTATGAAGTGGCAATAAAAGTGCAGAACCGGTGTTCTGTAAAGTCGGTGAGAATAAAGGCACAAATGACTCATTTGGAGCAGGTTAATAACCCCCACATAACAATCGAAAAGCCTTAGAGCAGATGCAAGAGTGAGATTTTTTTTTTTAAAAAAAGCTCTTTACACGCCGGGCAGACAAAGGAAGCGGCGAGGCGCAGATTGTAAATTTTTTGTTATTTTCTCAGCACTTTGGCTAGATTTATTCAATCCTGCTTTTTGGGGGCACGTGAGTCCTCGGGATGAATGTGCTGGCGACGGGATCCACAAGCAGAGCGCTTCAATCCTGATCTCGGCCGGGATCTCGGCGCTTCTAGCCCGTGGCTCCAGACCTGACGCGCTGGTTTACCTGCTACATGTGAGTACTCCCGGCCTGAATTCATAAGCTCTTCTTGTGCGTGTGCGTGTGCGCGTCAATAACACCGGGAAACGAAGGTGAACTGAAACATGGGGAAAGGAGAGGGTCTTCTGCTAGTAAAAGTGTCATCATCACGACACACACCCAAAAAAACCCACAAAACCGCAAACAAAAACATCACCGGGCTCAGTTCTGCAAAGTCGGCAGCTGCATCTTCGTTAGAGAAAGAGGGACTCAGGTGTTGAACAGACCCGTTTCAATGTTTCCATTCAGTTGTATTTTTAAAAAGCCTGTTTGTTAAAATTATCGTTAATGGAACAGAATGTTAGAACGTGTATTTTAGTTTTGTAAAAGCACTTGATTATTATCTGTTTTGCTTACTGTTCGCGGGCGAGTTTAGATTGAGATGCTTTATATAGGCATTAAAATGTATCGACTTATCGCTACGGCTAAGTATGGTTTGTGTTATAGAGAGATCATTGGTTTTATTATTCGCTGTTTACTGCGGACTGGTAATGGCAGTCGGATGATTGATAACCCGCTGCATTTATGAATTCTCGCACCGCCATGGGTTTAGATGCGATCAGACGCACCGATATTTCAAATAGGTTTGTATACTCTCTACAGAAGCAAAGAGGGGAAGGGGAGGAAGGGTGGATTGGGATGGTGGGGAACTTTGATAAATCTGCGCCGGCAAGGAGTAGGGATTCAAAATGGTTTTTAAAAAAAAGTTTAAACCAAGAACCAAAAGGCAGATTTCTCTGCAAGTTTATTCAGAAGGTAAACAAACGAAAGCAGGCGTATTTAAAAAAAAAATGAACAGGCGCCGTCCAAATAAAATAGTTTAGTTCTCCTTCATCCATTTCAGTTATGTAACATTTTCTGTAGCGGTTTATTTCGTCTGAACCGACGACAAGGCGGTTCATGAGCAAATATTACTTTCTAATTTCACGAGTGTTCTGCACCCTCTCACGTTAACTAGCGGGAGGGAGCGCCAGTTATAATGTGATGATAGCCAGGGGATATCAGCAAATGTATACTCCGCGCGGCAAAGTTTCTGAGCAGGGGAAAACAAAATAATAAAAAAACAAAACGAACACCTTACCGATTGCCACGTATTGCGGGTACGTCTTCGGGGTAGATTGCTCCATGATCAGCGACAAATAAAGGCCAACATTTTTCACTCTGTATAATATGTCTTGTAGCAATCTTTCTCTCAGGCGCAGCGGGGAGGGGGAGGGGGGGGGAGAAGTAAAAATTTGTTTTCAGAATAAGAATCTTAAAAAAAAAACAAGCGGTGTAAAGACAGGCTTTGTTTATGGAACGGATCACTACATTTTAAATAGGTTTCAGATTGTCGCCCAGACCAAAAGGAACAGCGGAGTAGCGGCCTGAAAACATATTGGTTGCTGGTAATATAATTTATTTATTGAGTTTGTCTGTTACAGAACAAAAAGATTCAATTGTATACGAGCAGAACGTAGCGAGGAAATAAACACCCAAGAGGGGAGCAGACATTAACTCTCCTCGTTATTATATTAAACGGACGAAACTGGACATTCGTCATATATATTATTACATTTATATATATTTATCTGTTTCCGTTCAGTTACATATTCATAAATATATTTATATATATAGATAGTTACATTACATTATGTATAATGTAATAATGCAATAAATTATATAATGTACATGCATCAATATATAACAATATATAACAATATATATATATACACATTTGCTCGTGTCCCTATCTGTGATATAAAATGTATATGTTTCATAAAATAATTAAAATATGTAACTTGCATTGTAAGTAAGTTATTCCAGTTATTTGAGGTCATTTTCTATAACACCGATAACCGTCAAAAACCTCAGTGATTGAAACAATCCACCCAACTTAAATTGGGTGAAATCTGCACAGGGGCAGCGCGTGTAATTATTTGGGCATCTCAGACTTTGAGTAAAGATATAAACATGCTGCAAACCTGCAAATAGGGAACCACACACATTCAGGAAACGAATAGTTTTTAAATGTTATTGGCCAAATATAATGTAAAAACATCATGCAATTAAAGCGACCAGTGTAAATATATTGACCATTTGATAACCGCGCTGTACATAATATATGTTTTCTCTGATTAAATAAGTGCATTGTCTATGTCTTACTGATAAATGTCCTGCAAATAATTCATACTGATAAACGGATTATAAACTGTTGCAAGAGTATCAGAAATTGTCGATGTATCCAGCCAGCTATTTCTTCATCTACTTTGCCCATTCGCCTAGTTTGATTCCGGTTTGTGTGTGTGGGGTTTTTTTTTAATGCTTATTCCGACCCCTGGCGTCTGAAATGAAGAGCCCACTGCAATAATTAACGATCGCACATTTTCTTATTTTCTTGCCTGATGAGAAGAATCAATTTTAATTCGCTGGCAAATTAGAGCAATGCTTTTCTGTGTCATTCAGTTATATAAAACAAGCCAGTGATTGGGGGGGGGCTTTTATTTGTTTTATGCAAAGACAGGAAAATAAGGAACCGCAAAGAAGCAAATGTTTTTTTAAAAATGTCTTTAAAAAAAAATTAAAAACTTTAATTGGGCAAAGTGTCGGTTACGTCTTTTTCCCTCCATTTATTTCTTAACAAGGTACAGATAATAACAACACATCAATCTTTCCCACAAATAAATAAAAATAGACAAACAAACAAATTCGCCTCGAACAAGTTAATGCGGTGTATCTGGGTGGAAAGTAGATATTTTCACGCACTCTGGAGATGAGGATAGACTTTTAATAATATCACAAGAAAACAAATGTAATTCCAGCAATTCTCAGCTCGGCTAGTTAGTATTCTAACGCCGTGCTCCGCTCCGCTTTTTAAAACCCAGTTAGTTCCAGAATATGACTGTCATTCAATCAGGGACCTTTCGATCCGCGTGCGTTTATTACTTGGCTATTCCAGAGGTAATATGGGTTATTTTACAAGGATGATTTTTGTTGACTTTTTCCCAACCAAGCTAATTCGGGCGTCTATATTCACTCAATTAGAGAATTCTAAAGAGAAAATCGATCTTCCATCTATAGAAATGCCAGGTTAACAAATTAGATTCTTGTTTCGTGCAGGTGATTTTGTGAGAGCGCAGACAGTTCATGAATTAGAAGTAATAAGTTGTTTGTGTCGATGTTTTTTTTTTCTTGCCGAGGAAGCAAGAGAATGGAGCGGAGCTGTAGGGGCCTCGTTTTAACCGGATCACACAGTCCAAGCCGTTGCTCTGCCCCCCCCCCCCCCCCAGTCGCACCGCCGCGAAATCTTCGCAGACGCAAACCTGCCTTCAATTAAGGGGCGCTCTGCCCTCAAACGCGTGCTCTATTAAATCGTGATTCAGCCAAAAGAAATATAATTATGGCACCAAATAAAATAATCAGCATTGAAGAGCGATTTCGTTAATGAGATGGAGCGGCCGCATGTCACGAAGTAAAGGGGTCTCATTAAATGCTGGTAATGAGGCTGAGTTTGTAGATGAAGCAGAACAGGAGGTTTTTTTTTTTAAATCTGCCTTTTTAATCCAACGTTTAGTGCGTGAGAGAAAGAGATTCGGGTAAAGGGATATTGACACCATACTAATTTCAGAAACACACTGGAATTGATGTTATACACTCTTTTAAGGAGGGTTCGAATAATGAAAAGAAACTAGTTACATTTTCCAAACTAGGACATTCTGGCGCCTGGAGGATTGATTTACCCCCTGGTCCTCCTGTCTGCATCTGCAGGTTTTGCTGCGACCTGACTCGGCCCGCCCGTTCATCCCCATATTGAATTTTGCAAATCTGCACATTTTACCTTCAAGGTTTGCGCTCCCAATTTACCAGTGTTTGGCCAAGTGACTCACTTCCGGGTACTGGCATTAGGCAATGTAGTCATTAGAGTAATGCAGCGTAGAAGCAGGCCCGTCGGCCCAACGTGTCCCATCTACACTACTACTCCCACCTGCCCGCGTTTGGCCCAGATCCCTCCAAACCTGTCCTATCCATGTACCTGCCAAACTGTTTTTTAAACGTTGGGATAGTCCATTCCTCAACTATCTCCTCGTGCAGTTTTCAAGAGAGTTAGATTTAGCTATTAGCGCTGAATAAATCAAGAGATATGGGGGAAAACGCAGGAACGGGGTACTGATTTTGGATGATCAGCCATAATCATATCGAATGGGGTTGCTGGCTCGAAGGGCCGAATGCCCTACTCCTGCACCTATTTTCTATGTTTCTAAGTTTTCTATGTCCCATACACCCGCCACCCTTTGTGTGAAAAAGTTATTAAATCTTTTCCCTACCACCTTCAACCTATGGCCTCTGGTTCTCAATTCACCTACTCTGGGCAAGAAACTCTGTGCGTCTACCTAATCTATTCATCTCATGATTTTATGCACAATGTACTCGTGTGAGTCTGAGGAAGGGTCCCGACCCGAAGCGTCACCTATTCCATTTCCTCCAGAAATGCTGCCTGACCCGCTGGGTTACTCAATTGCTATTTTTGTGTGGCAGGGAACTGCAGATGTTGGTTTACACCGAGGATAGGCGCAAAATGCTGGAATAACTCAGCGGGACGTTTCGGGTCGAGACAGTGCTTCAGATTGAGGGTCAGAGGAGAGGGGAAGCTGGAGGTATGAAAATGTACAGATCAAATCAGAGCCAGCAACGATGAGCAACGAGCCCACAATGATCTTATAGAGACTTACAACATTCTTAAGGGATTTGGACAGGCGGGATGAAGGAAGATTGTTCCCGATGTTGGGGAAGTCCAGAACAAGGGGTCACAGTTTAAGGATAAGGGGGAAGTCTTTTAGGACCGAGTTGAGGAGATCTTATTTCACACAGAGAGTGGTGAGTCTGTGGAATTCTCTGCCACAGAGGGTAGTTGAGGCCAGTTCATTGGCTATATTTAAGAGGGAGTTAGATGTTGCCCTTGTGGCTAAAGGGATCAGGGGGTATGGAGAGAAGGCAGGTACAGGATACCGAGTTGGATGATCAGCCATGAGCATATTGAATGGTGGTGCAGGCTCGAAGGGCCGAATGGCCTACACCTGCACCTATTTTCTATGTTTCTATGATTCTATGATCCATTGTTGGCTGTGGAGGGGGTGATAACGAGGGGATATGAACAGTAAAACTAGCAGGACAACTAGGATGGGAGAGAGACGGAGAGTGAGGGAAAGCAAGGGTTACCTGAAATTATAGAGTACAATATTCATACCGCCGGTTGTAAGTTTCCCAAGCGAAATATGAGGTGCTGCACCTCCAATTTGCGGTTCGTCCAATTAGAGACAGTGGAGGAGGCCCAGGACAGAAAGGCCAGTATGGGAATTGGAGTTAAAATGTTTATTATCACGTGTACCCAGGTATAGTGAAAAACTTTTTACAGACAACTCTGCCAGACCATCCCCATACAGGGAATTCCCTGCCACAAAGGGCAGTGGAGGCCAAGTCACTGGATGGATTTAGGAGAGAGAGTGAGATAGAGCTCTAGGGGCTAGTGGAGTCAGGGGATATGGGGAGAAGGCAGGCACGGGTTATTGATTGGGGACGATCAGCCATGATCACAATGAATGGCGGTGCTGGCTCGAAGGGCCGAATGGCCTCCTCCTGCACCTATTTTCTATGTTTCTATGTAACATCATTAGAGGTCTGTTATTGGGCGTTTACGTCGGGAATAATCGGCTGTCTTTCCTGGCACATCAAAACATCTTAAAGATTTTGGGATGAGTTGAAAGTGTCCATTTAGTGGCACGGGTCAGTCCCTTTTAAAATATTTACTATCAGAGAACTAGCATAGTCAGGCCGCCTGGTGACCCACCAGGACAGATGGTCAAAAAGCAGGCTTCAGAGAAAGACACATTACTATATTATAGAGCCATATTAGTGATACAGTGTGGAAACAGGTCTTTCGGCCCAACTTGCCCGCACTGGCCAACATGTCCCAGCTACACTAGTCCCACCTGCCCACATTTGGTCCATATCCCTCCAAACTTGTCCTATCCATGTACCTGTCTAACTGCTTCTTAAACGTTGGGACAGTCCCAGCCTCAACTATCTTCCCTGGCAACTTGTTCCATACACCCACCGCCCTTTGTGTGGAAAATGTCACCCCTCAATTTCCTATTCAATCTTATCCCCTTCACCTTAAGCCTATGCCCTCTGGTCCTCGATTCGCCTGCTCTGGGTAAGAGACTGTGCATCTATTGAAAGGTGGACGATTCTCAGAGACCCAAAATAGACGTAAAGTGCTGGAGTAACTCAGCGGGTCAGGCAGCATCTCTGGAAAAAAGGACGGGATACGTTTTGGGTCGGGACCTTTCTTTAGACTGAAAGCAGAGGGAGGAAACTGAAGGCTAGAACAAAGCAGAGACCCGTAGGTGTGGGAAGGATGGGAGGGTGAGGCAGTGGGGGTGGGGGTTGAACACAGGGATGGACATTTCACAATTGATGCGTTCGAGTACCCGGTGACAATTCACTCGGCAACCTTCATAATGTCATGTGCTGAGAGAATGGAGCGGCTGGGCTTGGACACTCTGGAATTGAGAAGGATGAGAGGGAACCTTATTGAAACATATAAGATTATTAAGGGGTTGGACACGCTAGAGGCAGGAAACATGTTCCCGATGTTGTGGGAGTCCAGAACCAGGGGCCACAGTTTAAGAATAAGGGGTAAGCCATTTAGAACGGAGACGAGGAAACACTTTTTCACACAGAGCGTTGTGAGTCTGTGGAATTCTCTGCCTCTGGTGGAGGCCGGTTCTCTGGATACTTTCAAGAGAGCTAGATAGGGCTCTTAAAGATAACGGAGTCATGGGGATATGGGGAGAAGGCAGGAACGGGGTACTGATTGGGGATGATCAGCCATGATCACATTGAATGGCGGTGCTGGCTCGAAGGGCCGAATGGCTTACTCCTGCACCTGTTGTCTATTGGCTATTGGCTATTGGCTATTGGCGTGAATGGGTGAAAGGAACTTTCTGCGAGTCAGGGTGGATACGAGTTTAGCAACAATGCCTTTGTTGCTCTGTACACCGATGATCCGTCTGTCATTGGGTCACCGCTTTCCATTGCTTAAATTTACGACTTATGTTTAAATGGAATTGCTCATTGAATGTGAGCGGCGACAACGTTCTTCAATATAATTTGAGTACTGTCCATTAAATGCCCGACCACACGGTGAGGGCGTTCTGAAAGTCGACCCGTTGCAAATCGGCCTTTCGCCCAGCGCTTGTGTGGGATTAAACGTTCTGGTGTTAAAGTAAACAAGCAAATGTGTATCGTTTCCCATCCGAATCGCATTCAATCTTGAAAAGATATTCTGTAGTGTTTTGTTTGTACATATATGGAGTGTTTAGTCGTCTGACTTCCCGTCTATTTACAAGTTCTGGAGCTGATGCGTCTTCCGAGATAGTCCTTGTCATTTCATATCATTACAATACTAAAAACCGATGGTACCACCAAAAAGATTCCTTGGGTCCTTAATTAGACAGCACGCAAACACAAATCCTTGTAAGACATAATCTTGAAAACTCGAGGCAGAAGCAGAAATCGGCAGAGAAAACTGCTTGACCGTCACCAAAAAATTGTTAAAACAAAATGTTCACATTTCGTCAATTTAGGTTGTTAACTTTCCAAAATAAAGGGTCGGATATCCACAGAGTTCTGCAAGCACCTCAACTTTAAGCCGTCCATGTCGTCTCCTGGGTTATAGGGCACATTCACACTACGCCTACAATAGCCTGGAATAATTTCATTGTCAGAATTTCTGTTCCGTTGCTATACTGTATATTTATTCTCTTTCGCCAGTTATAGTTGTTGGTGGTGGGACATACTGAGGAAGAATCTGTACTCTCTAGGTATATATATTTGTTTAAAGGGACTCCACTTGCAAGATCGCTTTGGTTTCCTGGTCAGTCCCAAGGGGCTCGCTCTATCATCAGTACCAGCATGAACCATATAACCATATAACCATATAACAATTACAGCACGGAAACAGGCCCTCTCGGCCCTTCCAGTCCGTGCCGACCATTTGTTTTCCCCTAGTCCCATCTACCTGCACTCAGACCATACCCCTCCATTCCCTTCACGTCCATATACCTATCCACTTTACTTTTAAATGTTAAAATCGATCCTGCCTCCACCACCTCTGCTGGAAGCTCATTCCACACAGCCACCACCCTCTGAGTAAAGAAGTTCCCCCTCACGTTACCCTAAACTTCTGTCCCTTAATTCTCATGTCATGTCCTCTTGTTTGAATCTTCCTTACCCTCAATGGGAAAAGCTTATCCACGTCAACTCTGTCTATCCCTTTCATCATTTTAAAGTCCTCAATCAAGTCCCCCCTTAACCTTCTGCGCTCCAAAGAATAAAGACCTAACTTGTTCAACCTTTCTCTGTAACATAGTTGCTGGAACCCTGGCAACATTCTAGTAAATCTCCTCTGTACTCTCTCTATTTTGTTGACATCCTTCCTATAACTAGGCGACCAAAATTGTACACCATACTCCAGAATTGGTCTTACCAATGCCTTGTACAATTTTAACATTACTTCCCTACTCCTATATTCAATGCTCTGATTTATAAAGGCCAGCACACCAAAGGCTTTCTTTACCACCCTATCTACATGCGATTCCACCTTCAGGGAACTATGCACAGTTATTCCTAGATCCCTCTGTTCCACAGCATTCCTCAATTCCCTACCATTTACCATGTACGTCCTATTTTGATTTGTCCTGCCAAGATGTAGCACTTCACACTTATCAGCATTAAACTCCATCTGCCATCTTTCAGCCCACTTTTCCAAATGGCCCAAATCTCTCTGTAGACTTTGAGAATCTACTTCATTATCCACAATACCACCTATCTTAGTATCATCTGCATACTTACTTATCCAATTTTCCACCCCATCATCCAGATCATTGATGTACATGACAAACAACAGTGGACCCAACACAGATCCCTGAGGCACCCCACTGGTCACCGGCTTCCAACCTGACAAACATCCATCCACCATCTCTCTGACATCTCCCATTCAGCCACTGTTGAATCCATCTTGCTACTCCGCCATAAAAATGAAGTCGAGGTCATCTCCCCCAGACCGAAAATGTAAAGCCCTTCTTCCACATATGCGCTTTAGGATAATTACTTACAGCCCGCATGACATTTACTAAGCAAGTTCCAAACATTTTAATTAGTTATATTCAGAACAAATGTGTCTAATGTAATTATAATTAGATTTGGATTTTGTGCCCTAGTTACACAAAATGTTTACTTATGTTGGAAGAGGGCAATTTAGTTATGCCATCCTTAAAACACCCATACCTAAAAAAAACATGTAATTAGATTTGCATTTTATGTCCCAGTTACACAGAATATTTACTCATGTTGGAAGAGGGTCATAAGGTCATGTGTGATAGGTGCAGAATTGGACCATTCAGCCCATCAAGTCTACTCTGCCATTCAATCATGGCTGATCCATCTCACCCACCTAACCCCATTCTCCTGCCCATAGCCCCTGACACCCGTACTAATCAAAAATCGAGGGCCATTTAGTTTTGCCATCCTCACAAAACGCTCAATTCTAAAATAATTGTATTAAGATTTGTACTTTATGTCCCAGTTACACAAAATATATACTCATGTGGGAATAAGGTTCTGCAGTTATGCTCTCCTCACAAACACTATTGCTTACTCAGAAAGTGCTAATTTCTCGTATCAGTTTTAGTAAAGCTACCAACCAACATCCTAAAGAAAACGATAATTATTCCAAAACAACTTGTTAACAAAACAAAAATGTTGTTAAAAATAAACTCTCCACGGAGGTAGATATCACCAGAACTAGATATTAGTGGGCATTTTATAATTCTGAGATATGAAGTTCGGAGGATGCAAACAATGCCTTTAGCTACGCTTTGTGACATAGGTTGGCAATAGTCAATGGATAAAGGTCTTGCTTTATCTATGTAGAATCAAACTAGAAAATAATCAGAGTGAATACATTTACAGCACGAGTCGACCGATGCTGAAAGTAAAAATAGAAATAACCTGAAAGCTAGCTGAGCTTTTTATAGAGATAGGATTTAATGTGTAAAGTAGTTACTGCAAGGTGCATACTTTGCTATCATATCCTTTTATTTGAGAAACATGTTGAAGTCAATGCCACCACAATATATGGAGGTTTATTTAAATTGTTTCCTGCATGTTACCTACAGATTTGTCTGGTCAATTATTAAATGTTAAAAAAATAAGTATGATGGGATGTATACAGGGATGTAAGGTTGAGGCTCTATAAGGTGCTGGTAAGGCCACATTTGGAATATTGTGAGCAATTTCGGGCACCATATCTGAGGATGTGCTGGCTCTGGAGAGGGTCCAGAGGGGGTTTACAAGAATGATCCCAGGAATGAGTAGGTTAAACAATAATGAGCGTTTGTCGGCATTGGGCCTGTACTCGCTGGAGTTTAGAAGAATTGGGGGGGGGGGGGGGGCACGCACATTGAAACATACAGTATAGTGAAACTTACAGTATAGTGGAGAGAGTGGATGTGGATAGCATGTATCCACTAGTGTGAGAGTCAAGGACTAGAGGTCATAGCTCAGAATTAAAGGACGTTCTTTTAGGAAGGAGATGAGACATTTCTTTAGTCAGAGGGTGGTGAATCTGTGGAATTCTTTGCCACAGAAGGTTGTGGAGGCCAGGTCAGTGGATATTTTTAAGGCAGAGATAGATAGATATATTTTACTGCGGTCGGTTTTTCTTCACCAGGGCCTCTGTGTAACAGACTACTCCACGGGCCGCTTCGAGACTGACTGCGGACCGCGATGCGGGCAGTCAGCAGCGGCAGCAACAGACCGGAGGCGGGTAAGCCCGTTGACCCAGGAGGGTCCGGGCTTACAGACTCGCCGTTCGGTAGCGACGGCAGAGTGGCAGCCCGACTCAACACCGCAGCCCGCAGTCTGACGGCAACGCTACCCGGAAGTCGGGCAAGCCCGTGACCCAGGAGAGTCCGGGCTCGGAGACTGCCATTTGCGGGTAGCGAAGGCAGAGTAGGAGCTCCGACTCAACGTCGCAGGCCGCAGGAATACCGCGGACTGACGGCAACGCTACCCGGTAGAGGTAGCGAAGACAGAGCCGGGGCCCCGACTCACTACATAGGTGGGAGACTTCCGTTAGCGGCAGTATATATTCCCGCATGAGTCTGGTCACCATGGGAGCTGGGGGTGGGGGGGGAGTGCGCTCCTCCTCCGGCAGCTTCAAAAAGGCCCTCAGGTAAGTTATACTAACCTTGAATTGCTTAGCTTCTGTAGTAGACTTGTTTGCTTACAGAAACGAAGACCAGAAAGAAGGCATCGAAGCATGCCTCCAAGGGCCACGGGACTTTGGACGGGAATCAGCGGCCGCAATCCCCGGAACTGCCCGCAACACCGCCAGTACCCGCTCCACGGGCCGGGAAAAGAACGCAGAAGTTGGGGAGCCCTGTTCAGTTGGCAGGGCCCGACTCTCCACCACAGCAGGCCAGGGAGCTGCACGTTGGTCGGAGCACCGCGCGGGAGCAGGGTAGGCAAGACCCTGACTCCCTGCCGCTATCGCCCAAACATCACCGGGCCAGTGGCAAACAGGTGCGTAAACCCGAGCCTCGTTCAACAGCACGTTCTGTTTCCCCTCTGTAACAGGTCTCCAGAGGGCGGACCGGGGGGGGGGGGGGGGGGGGGGGGGGGGGGGGGGTGGGAAGCCGCAGCGAGGTCGAGAAGCCCCGCTGCAGCGGCCGGCATCGACATGCCACCGGAGAGGTCTGCCAGATCGCGGACCGGTGACGTACCTGCTGGGAAGTCGGGGAGCCCCGCAGGAGCGGGAGGTACCGGCATCACCGGGGCAGGCTGCCAGAGTGCAGGCCGGTGGCAGTGTATTTCGGTCGTGTGGCCCGCTGAGACGGCTGGCAGCGACGGTGCGCCGTCTCAGTCCCGTGTAACCGGGACTGGCGGTAAGCCTGCACGTATGTCGGGGAGCCCCACTGCGGCGGCCGACACCGACTCGTCTCCACTTCTGTCATACCAGACAGGCGGACCGCTACAGTCCGGAAGACGGCGGACTAGTGGCATGTCCGCGCGGGAGTCGTGTAGCCCCGCAGGAGCGGCAGTCAACGACTACCTGCCAACGTACCCTAGACATCACCTCGACGAGGTGCGGTCCGTTGGCAGAGCCCTCAGTAGTTCTGGAGAACCTGGGGAAGTCGACTTGTCGTCCGCAGATGCGGCGGCGGTCGCATGGCTCGTATGGAGTGAATGGAGCAGCTGCTCAAACGGGACCTTCTCCATCAACAGCGTGTGTCCCTGGGATCTAGGAGACACACAGCAGAACCACCAAATATCTCTCCCTCATCAATAGGGAGTGCCTAAAGTCAGCCGTTAGCTGACTTTGAAGAGGGGTTGGCGCAAGAACCGATGTTGCCAGAGATGTCTGAAGAGGAACTACTGGAAGGAGTGTCAAAATTCGATCAGGGCAACCTCTTCAGCCCAAACTAGCGGCCAGCATCAATTACTCAACCACACACCAGCTACAGGAACAGGTGCTCACGGAGGCTACAAACAAGTACAAAGCTCCGGGTAATTGTGTGTCGCTCAATGTCCCGACCGTCAACACACCCATCTGGGGCAGTCACGGGATCAGGGCTCAGGAATTAAAAATACAGAAAATCCTGAAATTGTTGACCTCAGGCATTACTGCCTTTGCCAGGTCCATAGACGGGACGGACATGACGGAGGAGCAACAGGATGCACTAGCGTTGCTGTGCAATACACATTAAGAAATAAACTGCTTTCGCGAAAGCTCCATCCGCCCTACTCACAACCCAAAATACCGGGGTTTGTGCAAAGCCTCTGCTACGCAGCCGCCGAGACAGCTGTTCGGTGAAGACCTGCCAAATCTGGTAAAGACCTGGACGAGGAGGCAAAAGAGGTCAGGTTGAGAAACCACCATCCTCGAGCAGGCCACCGGCGTATCGCAGACAGCATCCTTACGCTACATCTAACAGGCTTCGGGTTCAACCCGACAGGGCAATCAGAGCCTATCCACCGGTCGCACCCTATCAACAAAAGCCTTTTTTAGGACAGGGCCCACAGCGACCAGCGTGGAAGATGCGCCAACCCCACATCCCAGCAACACAACGAACACAAAAGCCCAGAGCATCAAGCCCGCCGGTAACCATGGAGGTAAGGAGGTCTGGTTCTCTTGGGAGTGCTGCATGTATAACCTCACAAGTAGGAGGGAGGTTGCGTACATTCTGGGATGCATGGGGCATTTATTGTCACTATCCCAGGGAACAAGCAACAGACATAATAGAGGCATGTAACAGCCTTGCTTGCGCCAGGAAACCGACTATTAGACATGCTGCTAAGGTGATTGGGAATCTTATAGCTATATTCCAGCTACACAATTTGGGCCGTTACACTATCAAAACTTGCAAAGAGCAAAATCTCAGCATTAAAAGCGAATGCTGGACATTTTGACAGGCCTATGCAGCTGCCAAACAAGGCAAAAATTGAGCTACAATGGTGGATTAGCAATGTTTGTGATTGTTTTAATCCCATCATTATATCAAACCCATCAGTCGTGTAACAAACCGACGCAAGCACCCAGGGCTGGGGAGCTACCGACACCACTTCCAGTTGTGGCGGCAGATGGGATTTGCACGCGTCTACTCTTCTTCAATCACAAGGTATTAATTATTTGGAAATGCTGGAAGCATGTCACAGGCTGCGGGCTTACTGCACTAATCTGCATCATACGCATGTCCGTCTTCAAATAAATAATGCCACTGAGGTGCCGTATTTAAACCATATGGGTGGTATCAAGTCAATATCTTGTGATGAATTGGCAAATTTAATTTGGCTCTGGTGTATTGAAAGAAATATTTGGATATCAGCAACGTACCTTCCGGGTAAGCTCAATACAGTGGCGGACACCAGGTCACGAGTATTTAATAACAACATCGAGTCGATGTTGAATCCCCAAATATTGCTAAATTATAGCCAAATATGGAACACCAGATATCGACCTTTTTGCGTCCAGGTTGAACCATCAGATCCCAACATGTCTCTTGGGAACCAGGTCCTGGGGCCGTGGCGATGGACGCGTTCTCGCTACATTGGAGGAAATGGGTTTCTATGCTTTTCCCCCATTCTGCCTCATTAGTCGGGTATTGCAGGAAAATCAACTCGATTCTGCAACAGGTATGCTGATAATACTCGACTGGCCCACACAACCATGGTACCTGGTGGTCCTCAATATAGAGGCCACTACTGGAATTCGGGCTGTCATCAAAAACCATGGACATCATAACAGCATTGTGCAGAGTCCACAAGGAAACAGTACCTCACCCACATAAGGAAATGAGAGGCCTTCAGTAGTCGGACCAAGACCACCTACAACTCTGCTACGATCTCCAATGTGCTGGAATTCCTCGCGGGCCTTCATTATGATGAGGCCCTCAGTTACAGTGCCATAAACAGTGCCAGGAGTGCACTGTCATCCCATCTCAACATTGGAGTGGGATCTCACCAGCTGGTATCCAAACTATGAGGAGTATATTCAATCCAACCCTCCCCAACCATGATATATTACCTGGGATATGGGGGTGGTGTTGACCCTACTCAGGAGCTGGTCGCCTATGACGTATTTACCACTGGACTAATTCACCTTCAAAGTGGTGATGTTAATGGCACTGACCACAGCACAACGGGTCCAGACTCTACAGAAACTAAAACTGGATAGCATGGTCTCGACCCCCAATAAAGTGACTTCTTTATAAATGAGTTGCTTAAACAACACAGACCTGGGACTACGGGACTGAAAATGGAATTTCTAGCATATCTCGTTAATGTAAGAGACTATAGCCACCAATATCCGACATTATATTAATGTCACACACACCATCAGGAATATGGAGACGGGTCTGTTTATCAGCCTTGAAACCCACATCACAGGGCGATGGTGCAGACTATCTCCAGGTGGCTCAGGGTGGAATTCGGTGCAGCAGGTAAGACACTAACATTTTAAATCTTATTCTACCAGGGCTGCATCCACATCAGCGGCGAGGACCATGGAGGTCCCCCTGGATCATGTCCTCGCAATAGCGGGCTGGGCCAGTGAAACTACATTTCAGTGTTTTTATAACAAACCTGTGGCCGCTTCCGCAACGTTTGCAGAGTCAGTTTAGGCGCTGTTGCCTAAACGTTTGTCCCCGAGTTCAGGGGTTTACTGTTTGTATTAACAAATATGTTATTATTTTTCAGCTTGTTCAAGTCTGAAATACGTTAACATACTTCCTCCATCAGTAATTACAGCAGTGTGTGAGCATGGACGTGGTTCAGGGCATGGAATCACAGAGCTTTGAAATCTTCACGAAGTCACTCACGTGACTCCGAAGTAAAATAGTAAGATTAAATGAGAACTTACCAGTTTGAAGTTTGATCTTTATTTCATGAGGAGTTGCAATGAGGGATTTTGTGCCCTCCGCTCCCAGCCCTCTGTCATAAGATCAACTGGTATATTAGAGTCTCTTAAATCTTACTAGCTTCAGTCATTGTTGTTATCTGCGATTGCACACTGCTGCTTTGAAGAATGTCGCGCATGCGTGCTGGCGGGGTCTTCACGAAATCCCTCATCGCAACTCCTCATAAAATAAAGATCAAACTTCAAACTGGTAAGTTCTCATTTAATCTTACTTTTCTTGATTAGTATAGGTCAGAGGTTATGGGGAGAAGGCAGGAGAATGGGGTTCGGAGGGAGAGATAGATCAGCAATGATTGAATGTCAGAGTAGACTTGATGGGTCAAATGGTAATTTCACTGAGAGTTTACTAGTGAATCATGGAATGAGTGAAAACATTTTTATTAACTGAATATTAATAAAACAGAACTCTCAAAGGTCACCGACACCATTGGTTTTATGACCACAAATCCAACTATTGCTACACGTGCTGCCCTTTATCTTATCTCAATTATCAATAAGTGTATCAACACAAAACCAACAGGTCTAAATTATGCTCAGTTCTTCTTGCAACAACTTTGTTGGCAAGAATACCATGCCACTTTCGAGAGGTTTATTTTTTTAAATCCCTTTAGAGGGGACTGGTGAAAAGATTCATGGAGACTCCATATAGTTCTCCAGATACTTTTCAATGTTAGGTTTTGTATCAGATGTGAGATATGCCACACCCAGAGATACACGGCCAAGGTATACGAGACCCTGCTCGATAAAGTTTCTCTCTCCAGATTTGGATTAACCCATTGAGCGTTTTCATCTCAATGCTAAGTGGCTTTTTGTCGTACAACATTTGTTAAATCATTTGAGCAAAGACGTTCTTGAATAATTGTTTTATAAATAAACAGTGCCAGTATATTTTTCAGTTTAGTTTATTGTCACATGTACCAAGGTACAGTGAAAAGCTTTTGTTGCATGCTAACCAGCCTGCAGAAAGAATTGGCCAGTGATGTCGTAGTTACTGAAATACAACCATACAATTTATATTTATTTCATCCTATAAACTGAATGGAAGAAATGTCTTAGCAAACATCAGACGCACACATAAAAATAGGACAACTCATTGTCATCAAGTACATTTATTTAATGTTTCATTAGTTCACCATGATGTGGCACAAAATTAGTCTGTTGTCCAATGTAAGAGGACTTGGATCACAGGATTTTTACATGCAGCCCAAGCTTGATAATAGCAGGATCATAATGCCTAAAACAGAAATAAATGGGGAAATGGAATGGTACTCAATATTTAAAACAAAAGAGCTCGTCATTGATAATCGGTTTCTATGCTTCTAATTTAATTGATGCTATTGTAGACTGGGCTTCTTTGTATTCCTCAGTTTCTTCCAAATCTTTCTCGCATTCCTAAACAAAAGATATAAAATATAGAATGTTTTAATTATCACAAATGTACTTGTGTAAATATTTTGTATGAAATCTATAATACACCATCTAACAGAATGCAGACACACTGCAACAGAAAACTATAGTCATAGAGACATACAGCGTGGAAACGGGCGCAACTTGCCCATACCGATCAACATGTCCATCTACCTGCATTTGGCCCATATCCCTCAAAACCATCTTATCGATGTACCTGTCTAAATGTTTCTCACACGTTAAGCTGGAAAGGGTGCAGAGAAGATTTACGAGGATTTGCCAGGACTCAGGGGGCTGAGCTATGGGAAGAGGTTGAACATGTTGGGACTTTATTCCTTGGTGCGCAGGAGGATGAGGGGTGATCTTATAGAAACACAGAAAATAGGTGCAGGAGTAGGCCACTCGGCACTTCGACCAGCACTGCCATTCAATACGATCATGGCTGATCATCCAAAATCAGTACCCCGTTCCTGCTTGTTCCCCATATCCCTCGATTCCCTTAGCCCTAAGAGCTATATCTAAATCTCTCTTAAAAACGTCCAGTGAATTGGCCTCCACTGCCTTCTGCGACAGGGAGTTCCACAGATTTACAGCTCTCTGGGAGAATTTTTTTTAACTCATCTCAGTTCTAAATGGCCTTCCCCTTATTCTTAAATTGTGACCCCTGGTTCTGGACTTCCCCAACACCAGGAACATTTCTCCTGCATCTAGCTTGTCCAATTGTTTAAGAATAATATATGTTTATATAAGATCCCCTCTCATCCTTCTAAACTCCACTGACTACAAGCCCAGTCAACCCATTCTTTCATCATATGTCAGTCCCGCCATCCCGGGAATTAACCTGGTGAATCTATGCTGCACTCCCTCAATAGCAAGAATGTCCTTCCTCGAATTAGGAGACCAAAACTGCACATAATATTCCAGGTGCGGTCTCACCAGGGCTTTGTACAACTGCAGTTGGACATCCTTGCTCCTAAACATAAGTCCTCTCCCAATAAAGGCCAACATGCCACAATCTTTCTTCACTGCCTGCTGAACCTGCATGCTTACTTTCACTATAGAGGTGTATACGATCATGAGAGGAATATGTAAGGTAAATGTACAAAATCTTTTACCCAGAGTTGGGGAATCAAAAACCAGAGGACATGGGTTACAGTGAGAGGCGAAAGATTTAATAGGAACCTGAGGGGCAACGTTTGGGTGGTGGATACATATGGAATGAGCTGCCGGAGGAGGTGGTTGAGGCAGGTAATGTCATAATGTTGTCTCATTAGGTTTATTATTGCATGTGTACTAAAGGATATGGGCCAAACGCATACAGTGGCACTAGTGTAGATGGGGCATGTTGGGGCTTGGGAAAGTTGGGCTGAAGGGCCTGTTTCTAAGTTACATAGCTTTATGACTCTCCATGTCTATAATAGCCTTGGTAGTGAACAGTTGTGGCCATTGATAACTTACTAATTCAGTGAAAGAAATGTTAACAAGTATCAAAATGGGTGTCATGCTCACAATCCGCTATTGGAATTCAAACATGGAGTTATGTTTTGAACAATGAGAGTACATAAAAGCTCTGGGTAATCTTAAGATCCCCGAGTCAATGACACACAAGCCTTGGTTGACATCATTGTAAGGGAGTGCTACAGCTGTAATTTCATCTTTTTCCTAACCAATGTAAACTGTGAACAATGTAAAATGCTTCAGACAGCTTCTTCCCAAGAACATCAGGCTCTTGAACACTAAACAATTCCAAAATCCAACTATGAACTTCAACAGACAGCCCTTGATTGCACTCAAGACTTTGAGGTTTATTGATTATTAAGTTATTATATTTTTGTATATTATATATCATCTATGTGTATTCTGTTTTCAGGCCAGTAATGCTGTTGCAAGTAAGAATGTAATCGCTCCATTGTTGGTACATATGACAATTAAACACGCTTAACACTTGTATGTTCCTCTTCTACTCTTCGCAGATCCTTTGGGTAGACTGGAGATTGTCATAGGCATTCAGTTCAGTACAATTAAATACTAAAACAGAATGTGGTTTGTGCACAATCTTTGAATATAATGCCAAATAAAGATGCTTTTTAAATTCTTAGTGCAAAACATGAAAATCAAAACATGCCATTAAAACTAGATGTATCCATTTAAGAATGTGATTTTCATCAAGTTTGAAGAATACTATTATGCACAAACTGGACTTCAAAAGGAACTCTTTCCTTCCCTCCTACCCAAATGTTTAGTAAAATGCATTACAAATTAATAAGTGACTGTTCATTTCCAAAAATTGCCAATTCCGCTACTCATAACAAGCAAAAGTCACTTTAAAGATATCAATATAGCTAAAAGACACTCTCCGGCTAATTTTACATAAAAATGCAAATGAATAAATGCGCTGGAATGATTGTAGTCCAATTTCTTTAAAATATGTATGTGATAACCTAATTATTCTGGGGAACTAGAATATTTAGAAACAGCTGGCATCATCCATTTTCCCTAATCCTGTATTTATTATAAATTCAGAGCTTTTACCCAACCAAGCATACTTTAATAGACTAAACTCCCATAACATTTACACTTCCATTAAAATTATACTTCACAAAATATCTAAATATCTACTTATTTTATAAAGTACTTTAACAGCAAATTTCCAAAATTAATATAAATTGCATCGCCTCATACTTGCCAAGAAGAATCTACTATTATTTTTTGTTAAACACGCATGTTCCCTAAACAATTTGAATAATGAAATGCATCTTATTGCAACTTTATTTTTGAACATCTGTGGCAAATTCATTATATGTTAAAAGATAACTAGATAATGCAAACCAAGCTGCACAACCATAAATGAAGCAGTATCTGAATATCGTACATTTTTTACCTATAGACAATTAAAGCAAAAAACTAACATTTATTTGCTCTAGAATCAATGACACTATTACTTCATATTCAGCAAAAAGGGTGTTATTAAAATCAGCATTATGGTGCATCAAGTTCAAACGGAAGTTAAAAGTAGCTAATTGCTTCAGAGTATAGCAAACAAAACACCTTTCTAGAAACTCTAGATCAATCTATATATTTTGCTTGACGTTTCACCATTTTCATAATTTACATTGTGTATGATTTTGGCGAATAAAATATGTAGCATGTCTAATCCATTACTGAACAGATATACTGGAAAAAGAGAAGGAAACTCTATACTGAACTTGCCAAATCGAGAGTAAAGTCTTCTCACCAATAGTTGTGAGAGGTCACAGTGGGCAGTTGCCAATCGGCGTTGACAGTCTGGAATCATCATCCGTGATTCTTGTAAAACCTCTATCTGAAAAGGAAATAAGAGAAAAGTGAGACTGGAACCAACCAAGATAGGGTTATTTAACAATGTTTTGAGCTGAACTTTGCAATACTAATACTGTATGGCTTCATCAAGATATTGCCAGCATAAAGTCTCGTCTTCTCTCGACTTTCAGAAATGTTGTCAATAATTTGATTTCCAGTCTCTTCATAATATGTAAACACAATTAAAAACGTTGAACAAGCTCAATAAAATTTTCATCGTGAATTAATTCAAGTAATTGAATGATTTTTTCCCCCAATTCACATTCATAATAGTTCAGATACAAACCATGCCTTGTTTTTATTCTTTTAACAAATGGATCTGCAGTTGACATAAAAAACTTTTATCTCTGAGGTAATAAAGAAATGCTGTGCTCAAGTAATATCACACAGATAATTACTGCATGAAAAATGTTATTGAGTTATTGATCGCATAGTGTGCTCACTGCAGGGGGTTTAAGCTATGAAAGACAGAGGTCTATAGGAGCTCGGAGACAAGACAACAGAGACCAGCAGGTCCATTTTCATGCTCTTTATTATGCATGCTATTTCAAAAACTGCACACCAAATTTTAGCCAAGCCAATATAATTTTGATCTCTTCAGTAAGAATTGAAATAACAAATATCATAATGCCATTATAACGAATGGCTAACTAAATTGCTTATGTGCTGCATGTAATGCGTATTGTTTCCAATTAATATTTAGAAAATTAAAATATACCACTGTTCTTGAAGCATTTTTAAACTTAGCAGAAATCTGCTTGTCAATTTTCTTTAATACATGCCCGCAAGTGTGATTTCCCAATTTTTGTTCATTAGTTCAACCAGAATGGCTTTCAAAAATTTCCCATCCAATCCTTTCCCGCATCTTCTCTGCAGCAGAAAACTAACATTTCTCTCTTTCTCAATTCTGACTGATAGATCTACTATCTGAAACATTAACTGTTTCTCTTTCTACATACACTGTCTGACCCGCTGAGTGTTTCCAGCATTTGTGAGTTTTATTTCAAGTTGCTAGCATCTGTAGTTTTACGACTTTCACTAGTCTGTGATTAATGGTATTAAATGAAAAACAAATTTCTTAACAGTAAACAAATAAAAGCAAATGAGAAATTATATATGCATATTAATTACAGGCTTAATTATACTCTTAAGTGGCAGAAAAGTGACGTTGTACTGAATAACAATGTACATTTAAGCTGCTGCAGCTGCTTGCCGCTGCTGGCGCCAACGATGGCTGCTCCTTGCTATTTTGCATGTATTTGTTCGCTTGTGTTGTCTGTGAAAACCCTATTATTAATGTTTTATGTGTCATTCCTAACTGTCATTGTATGTGATGGTGTCACTTGTAAGCGGAGCACCAAGGCAAATTCCTTGTGTGTGAATACTTGGCCAATAAGCTAATTTGTTCATTCAATGGATCATATACTGGTTTTCGAACTAGTGCCTATGACTAGCTCCTGTGGCTCTAGTTCAATCTTTGGTGGCGCCTTTGTGGAATTTGCACATTCTCCCTGTGATGCCATGATGTTTTTTTTTTCCATGTTCTGAAGTATTTCCAATATATTCTAGTAGGTCAATTGGCTAATCTAAACTCCAACTAATGTAGATAGGTGGCAGGAGAATCAGGTGGGCATTTCTGGACATGTGTGGCTGGAAAGTAAAAAGGAAATAAGTGGGGTGATGGGACGAATTGGGAAGCTCAGAGTTGGCTAAATTATGTCCTCTGTCATAAAAAGACATAAGTTCATAATTTATGAACATATGAACTTTATTATATTGATGTATGTTTCTAACTTTATTATAAGTTTATAATTCATGAGCTTATGCACTTAAAAAAAGGTTCAAAATGAGGAAGTATTTCTCTTGTATTTCAAAGTATTTCAATTCAAAATCTCAACAGATGATACGTATGTTCCAACAAAACTGATGAGATAAGTGAAGGCCAACTATGCCAACCACTGTGCTGATCAAACCCAAAACACTTGTTCCTACCACTACCACAGAAGATATACATTCTTATATCCATCAGCAGATTAGATTTTAAATGACGGAAGATCGTCAATATAATGATTTACCATGAACAGCAAAGTTTCTGTTGTCCTGCAGCCTATTGCACAGATGCAGTCATCCAAAGTACCACTGAATCCCTTATCATAGCACAAATTATGTGACTGCAATAAAATGTCCTCTCACATGATTTTTGATCCATCTGCAGTCTTTGGCACAGTACACCAAATCATTCTCTTCCATAGCCTCTCCTCTACTGTTCAACAGTATGTGATGACAATGAGGTTAAAACAATGCAGATGGCGGAATTATGAAAAAAAACTGCAAATAGGAAGCACGAGTCATCCAAAAACAGTGTCAACATAATCTGCATCTTTCTCTCGTCCATGTTTCTTGTCATCTGTCTGTACCTCAATTGTAAAATTCATGGCCTTTCTCTGTTTCCCCTAAACTTCTCCAGCCCTGCAGCCTTCTGATACATTTTCAATTCTGCCTTCTTGTAAATCACTGATGTTAATAACGCAAAGTTGGCATACTCTCAGCTTTGCAGGCTTTGGAATTCTCTTGCTAAACTGTGTTATTTACTCAATTTCCCCATACAAGGACTGGAATCAAAATTTGTCTCAAAATCATCTGGGAAGTTTAATGATATGAAAAGGAGGTACAATGATTTTCCGGGATGCCCAAGAACTTTAATTGCTCATGAACAATGAGTTATTTTTTTGTCATTTATGCCCAATGACCGCTGCTGGAAAATGTACATTTGTGGATAGCTGACTATCTCAGGATTAATTATGTGATCATTTAGAGCATCCAATGCAAGATATTACAATTATTGGATTAGGTTACAGCAAGAAAAACTTGTGATTAGTACCTCTGTTTGCTGGTGAACATATATGGTGGAAGCTGGGATATATGGTGGAACCAGAGTTTAATGACCAGCCTAAGCCAATGGCTCGACTAGTCTAATGACGAGACTAGCCAGGCTCTTGCATAGGATTTGGGAGATGGGTCTTTTATTGTTATGTCTACCAAAGGTACAGTGAAATACATTATTTGCATATAGATCAGTTTGATTATGGCCACACATAATGACAATCCCCGGTTAAGTACCCCATGCACAGAAACCGCTCAGAGTCCATATGCAATAGTTGCCAGATGGACAAGACTGTGTAAAACAATAGTTATTACACAAAACATTCAAATTGAGAACTTCCAAGTGCCTTCCCCTTGGGATTGGTCTGGTTCATTCTAATTAATGATCTTGTAGTTTTATGAAGGCTGGCCATAGAGTCATACAGCACGGAAACATGCCCATGCTGACTAAGATGCACCACCTACATTAGTCCCATCTGCCCGCATTTGGCCCAATCTCTCAAAGCCTTTCCTGTGCATGCCTTTTAAATGTTGTGATCGTATCTGGTTCGACTACCTTCTTTGGCTGTTCGACTCACATGCCACCAACCTCTATGTGAAATAATAAAATAAGAAAACTATCTTAAAATTCAGAAGTCAGAATTAATATCTTTATTACAAGAGTGTATTGTGCATCATAAAGAATAACACATGGTTGTAGGGAAATTAGGATTCTGTACACCATGTGTAAAAAGATAGTTTATCTTTTAACGTAATTCAGCGAGCAGTAAAGGATATGTGCATAATATTGCACCCAGTTTGGTAACAAACATTTTTCAAGTTAACATGCCAAGAAAGGTACAATGTTTCTAACAATGAAAAATATCCTTTACTGATAAGGAATAAACTACAATCCAGTATGATTGTACATGGTGCGAAAATTGCCATCTACTGGTGTGGTAGCATATGACACAAAGACCACACAGCAAACTCGGATTAAGCAATTATCTGCCACAGTCCATCTAAATATATGAATAACTTTAATTTCTATCATTCTTCAGGATCCTTTGGTGAGAAATTGCCTCAATTGGTTTGTGATTTGAGGATTCAAATGGATAATGTTTAACTCGCTTACATACTGCTAATATTAACACGTTGATTTAACTTTAATCTGAACAGTTAACTTTAAACAGTTGAATAATTTATTCAGTTGGCATAAGATGGTATCATTATTAAATTCAAATTAATCTAAGGGATTGCATAGGTTGCACACAAGATGTGCTCAAATGAATAATGCTAGTTATGGGACAAAACTAACATAGTATGCATCCAACTGCAGTCTGATAACTGAAGCACAACTGTCGACTCCATAACTGAAAAGCAAAGCAAAATAAATGTGCTTTTTAAAGTTAGCTAGCTATGCCTTTTGGACTGCAACAAACATTAGTGCAGGAGGCTCACAATCCATTCTTTACAACACATACTATTGACTTCGATGAAGGCAACAAGCATATTATTGTCAAATTGTCTGATGATACAAAGATATACAGGGAAGGAAATTTTGAGTATGACATAAAGGGCCTGTAAAAACATAGATATATGTTGGTTAATGGGCAAACACATACTGCATGGGATAATAATGTGCAGAAATACACAGATATCCTCTCTGGTAGAATAGATTAATTAAAAAAATGTTTAAATGGAAAGGCACTGCATAATGCTGCTGTATAAAGGGATTTGGGAGTCCTCGTAGATGAACACAAAAGAGTAGCATACAGGTATAACAAATAATTAGGAAGGCTGACAAAATAAACACAAAATGCTGGAACAACTCAGTGGGTCAGAAAGCATCCCTGGAGAAAAGGAATAGGTGATGTTTGGAGTCAGAATCCTTCTTCAGACTGAAGTAAGGGGCTGAAGGTAGGAAAAGGTCAGAACAATCAGGGCCGGCAACTTTATGGCAAAGCACTGAAATACAAAATGTATTGTAATGCAACTTTACAATACTCTGTTGAGGGTTTACTTGAAGTTCAGTGGACAGTTTTGGTCTCCATACTTAAAGGAGGATATACTTGCTGTAGAGACGGTTCAGGCAACATTCATTACATTGATTCATGGGATGATGGAGTTTATAGATGAAGAAAGGTTGGGCCTATATTTGTTGGCAGGTAGAACAAGAGATAATCTATTGAAACAAGATTCCATAGGGGCTTGAGAAGTTAGTAGCTAAGATTAGTAGAAACAAAGAAAATAGATGCAGGAGTAGGCCATTCAGCTCTTCGAGCCAGCACCGCCATATGATCATGGCCGATCGTCCCGAATCAGTACCCTGTTCCTGCTTTCTCCCCATATCCCTTGATTCCGTTAACCCTAAGAGCAATATCTGACTCTCTCTTGAATACATCCAGTGAACAGTAAACTAAAGGGCATTGTTTGAGAATCAGGGTGACCCAGAAAACAAAAACAAAAATGTTCAAAACACTTAGGTCAGACAGAGAACGAGTTTCAGATCCAAGCCCTTCATCACAACGAGGGAAAGAGAAAATACAAGTTAATTTTAAGTTGAAACTAAAAACTAAATTTTCTTTAGTTCCCAGTTCTGATAAAGCATCTTTGACCTGAAATGTTAACTCTGGTTTACAAGGGGTTACCCATTTATGACCGAGTTGTGGATTTTTGTTTTCTTTTAGTAGACCATGAATCTTGAAGAATCTCTACTCCTGAGAGGTATGGAGAATGTCATTGAATATATCCAAGAACAATTTTTTAAACAGCAGGAGAATGGCAATAAAGTAGAGTTGCAGCCAAGATCTCAAGAGCCATGGATAGGCTGCAAGGGCTCACGCTGCTGAAGGATCTCCTCCTAATCCTTTGTTTTCTCCTTACGTTCTTCCACAGGGATGTCCAATGAAACCAGGAGGAGCAGCAAGAACATAAATTGGAGTGTGCTGTGACCAATCACTCAAGACTCACAAGGACTACAATGTTGCTGAAGAAAAACATTTTTCTGCATAAGAGCAAGGAATTAAATGAGGGGAGAGGACGGAATAAGCCTCACCAGGAAAGTATGATCAAAACATCATACTGCACAAAAACAGACCCATCGGCACAACAAGCTGACCAAGATGCTATCTATACCAGACATTTTTGGCTCATAGAAACCACCCCCCCCCCCCCCCCCCCCCACCCCACCACAATCTGAAGAAGGGTCCCGACCCGAAATGTCACTTCTTCATGTGGCGCAGCGGTAGAGTTGCTGCCTTACAGTTCTCGCAGCGCCAGAGACCGGGGTTCGATCCCGACTACGGGTGCTGTCAGTACGGAGTTTGTACGTTCTCCCCATGAACCACGTGGGTTTTTTCAGAATCTTCGGTTTCTTCCCACACACCAAAGACATACAGTTTTGCAGGTAAATTGTCCCTAGTTTGTGTAAGACAGTGTTAATGTGCGCGGACTCGGTGGGCCAAAGGGTCTGTTTCAGCGCTGTATCTTTAAACTAAACTAAACTAAAGATGCTGTCTGACATGTTGAATTACTTCAGCACTTTGTGTCTTTCTACCTCCAAATCTTTCCCATCCATGTACCTGGCCAAAAATCCTTTAAATGTTGTTATTTTACGTACCTCAGCCACTTCCACTGGCAACTCTCCATATGCGTGCCACCTTCTGTGGGGAAAATCTCCACTGGCTTGACCTCGAAAGATAGCACTTATCGCGCACTGATCCCCATGTGCTATTCCTCAGCCCACGTACCCAGCTTATTAAGATCCCAATTTAATTATTGATTATCTTCGTTATAGTCCATGATTCCACCTATTTTACTGTCATCTGCAAACATACTAACCATGCATTGTACATTCACATAATTGATATATATGACAAACAACAATAACCCCAGCACTGACCGAAGGTACACCACTTGCCATGGGTTTCTTTTTTTTAATTTTTTAAAATTTTATTTTATTTTTTGTTACTTAATTTTTTTTTTTTTTTAAATTAGAAGCAATGTACATACATAATAATCATGGTATATAACATAATACATTGCATGTACAACTTTTTTTTTGATAGAAAAGAAAGAAAAAAGAAAAGCTTGAGGATTGTAGTGATGTGTGGGGCGCAATAATTAATGGTTAATGATTAATAATTAGATAAATAGACTGTGTCCTTAGAAGCGTTAAAAAAAGGGAAAAAAAGCCCCGAAAACAAAGGAACCTTAAGAAAAGAAAAATCAGAAGAAAATGCAAAAAAGATAGAACTGAACAGAAAAGAAAGGGAATGTGCCTAATTCGTAACTTTACACACCGCTCACCTAATTCTAAAATGGTTACTTTCCAGGGTTATGTTGCACCATATTACACTTCTAATAAATCAATGAAAGGCGACCATATCTTAAAGAATTGTTCTGGTTTTCCTGCTAGAACGTCTCATTTCCTTGAGATGTAACATTTCCGACATATTTGTAATCCACATTTTAAACGTTGAGATAGGTGCGTTTTTCCAGAATTTAAGCATGGGTTTCAAGTCCGAAAAAACCCAACTTTCCACAATCACCCTCTGCTTCCTGTCACCAAGCCAATTAACTCTCCCTGGATTGCATGTGACCTAACCTTCCAGAGCAGCCTACAATGCGGAACCTTATCAAAGGCCTTGCTGTAGTCACACAGACTACATGCTCTTCCCTCTTCGACCACCTTGGTTACTTCTTCAAAAAAACTCAAACTCGTGAGACATGATCACTCTCATACAGGGCCATGTTGTATATCCCCGTGTTTCCATATGCATGTATATCTTATCCCTTAAATCCTTTCCAGTAACTACCACAGATGTTATGCTTACTGATGAAGAATTTCCAGGTTTTTCTTTACAGCCCTACTTAAATGAAGGCACAGCATTAGCCACTCTCCAGTCTTCCAGCATCCGTGGCCAACAATGATACATATATCACATCCAGGGCTCCAGCTATTTATTTGCAAACTTGCCATAATGTTCCTGGATATACACGATCTGGCCTTGGAAATGTATCTACTTTCATATCTTTTAAAACTTCCAACATCTTCTAATAAGGACTCCCCCACAAGATATCCTCATTAGCTTTTTCGAGTTACTTGGTCTTCGTGTCTTTCTCCATGGTTAACACAGAGGAGAAATATTAATTGACAACCTTGCCCATCGCATAACGCTCCACATATAGACAACCACTTTAGTCTTTGATGAGCCTTATTATCTCCCTACTTGCTTTTTTTTCCCTTTAATGTACATAAAATCTTTTGGATGCTCCTTAATTTTCTCTGCAAACCCACCTCATGCTCTTTATCTCATACCCCCAACTATGCTCTGCCCGTTTCCATCACCTACTAAAAATAAATAAATTAAAAGTTCAAAGATTACAACAGAAAATTAAAAAAAATACGACACAATTTAAAAAATCCACAAGTGTTTGTAAACCATCAAAAATATTTAATTAACGTCAAATAGTCAGTCATACAGCATGGAAACAGGCCATTTGGCCCAACTTGTTCATTCCAACCATGATGCTCATCAACAATAGTTACACCTGCGCATGGTTGTCCCGTATCCCTCCAAATCTTTCCTATCCACATGCCTGTCGAAATGTCTTTTAAACATTGTTATAGTTCCTGCCTCAACTACCTCTTGCAGCTCATGCCATTTACCCACCACCCTGTGTGAGAAAAACATGCCCCCCAGGATCTTTCCCCTCTCACCTTAAACCCATGTTCTTTAACTCTTGATTCTCCTTCACTGGGTAAATCACTCTGTGCATTATTCCCTATTACTCCCCTCATAGTTTTATATACCGCTATAAGATAACCAGTCTAAAATGGTCTCGACCTGAAACATCATTTATTCCTTCTCTCCAGAGATGCTGCCTGTCCCTCTGAGTTACTCTAGCATTTTGTGTCTACCTTCTATAAGATGACCCTTCAACCTCCTGCACTCCACGGAATAAAGTCCTAGCCTACCCAACCTCTCTCTCAGGGCGTTGTCCTTGCAACATCCTCATAAATCTTTCCAGCTTAATGACATCAATGAGGTCAATTAATTCAAGTGTACATTTCCTAAGCTAGATAGGGCTCTTAAAGATAGCAGTCAGGGGATATGGGATGAAGGCAGGAACAGGGTACTGATTAGGGATGATCAGCCATGATCAAGAATGGCGGTGCTGGCTCGAAGGGCCAAATTCCTGCACCTATTGCCTAATAACCTTGCCCCATGGTAGTCAATTAACTTTATTTATTGCTTCAGTGACATTTCTATCCTTCTGCTATTAGGTGCTGGAAAAGTGCCTAATTTTGGGGGGAGGGTAAAACGGGAACACACACACACAGTTAAGTCCTTTAAAAGAGGGGGGAGAGAAGAATGGGGGCGGAGAGAAGGGGGTGGGGGGAGAAGGGGGCGGGGGGAGACATCTTTTAAGGTCAGAAATACACGGCTGTGAAGCTCGGCGGACATTAACATTAGCGTTTGGTTATCCTTGATTCTGAAAACTATTGTTTACCTTTTTTTCCCCAATGAGCCAATGAAATTCATCGGTCAGCACCGGCAAGAACCTACGACAACCTTCGACTTCCTGGCGACCCACTACCACTGCACTTCCGACACGAGAATACTCAATACTCTCCATGGCGGCTTCATTCTGGTTCCGAGAATGCGGGAACTATTCATGACCATGAAGACGACTCCCCGGCAACCACCCGCGAACATGTGCTGACCGCATAGTCTCCTGTAGTCTGTGAAAATGTAAACTGCATAAACCTAACTCAATTGAATAATGGAGCAGCAGGACTTTTACATTTTTGTAACTGATCAATTATATCGCATAATGTTAAACCAAATGAATCTCTTTACAGAAGTGCTGCACTTGGCCGTCTGTCTGTCTGTCTGTCTGTCTAATTTTACAAAACTCTGATCTTGGATGTTTATGTCGTCCCTATTGGTGTGTTTGATTGTGTTTCACATCTCCTCGAAAACCCGACCCGCTAACGGTGAAATTTTTACATATTCCAGTAGAGATTTACCTCATGATCTCAAAAATCGCCTCATCTGAAATTTTGAATAATTTTTTCCCCAAGTTATTTCTTCAAATTCTTCACCAATCTGAGATCTTTTTTGAAGTTAACGAGCTGAAGCTAACGAGCTGATGACGTCACAATGGCTCTGCTCCTCGCGGCCAGTTGCACAGTTTTCAACGCGCAGCCTGTTTTCGATGAGCTGCGAGTTACATAATCCGCCCCCCCCCCCCCAACTTACAGTCGACTACGCTGCTTTTGACTGTCCCGAGATCTCGCCCGCCGGTGGTCTCCTTCAAGTCTCCGCAGCCCGCTCGCCGTGGGCCCAGCAGCCCGCTCCTCGCACTCGGCCGGCCGTCACGCGAGTTGGTGGGCTTCCCCTCGCGGAAGCTACGATCGGCTGGCCCTCCGCTGGTTTTGACCGTCCTCAGATTGCGCCCGCCCACGGTCTCCCTAGAGTCTCCGCCGCACACTCACCGTGGGCACAGCAGCCCGCTCGCCTCCTCAACCGCGCGTTGAGGGAACAGGACCCAACAGGTCCCCCTTGGTCTAGTTACTAAAACTCTCATCTTGTTTGATATTCTGTCTGCCCATGTCCTCCCGGAACCAAGTCAAAACGGTACACGATAGCGCCTCAATGTTTGGCCCACCTTACCTTAGTGTGTTTTTTATCAAGTTTAATTCAGATTTATGGTATATTTTACAAGTTATTCACATTTTAAACTTTACAACATCCAGTTTGACAAAAATCACTTGAATTTGCACTGGCAGTTAGCAGGGTATGATATCACAATGGGATCTCATTTATATAAACTGTCAGTCAGCAGTGTTCCACCCCACAATGACATCACAATGGAATCTCATTTACATAATAAAAAACACAGCAGCTTCCACTTCACAATGACGTCAAGGGGGATAGGGAGGGATGGGGGGAGGGAAGGATGTGACTGAGGGTAGGGGAAAGGCGAGGGAGGGAGAGGTGAGAGAGGGAGTGGGGGAGGGGAGGAGGAGAGGGGACGAAGCAGGAGGGTGAAGGGGAGGAAGTGCTGGGGGATGAGGGGAAATGAGCTGCGCCTGCGCAGTTGGGGGCTATGGGTGAGTGGTGGAATATTGCATTGGGGGAACAGGGCCCAACGGGTCCCACTTGGTCTAGTATTTTATAAAATTCAAAGATGTATATGTGTCTTTTTTACAATAGTGCACACAATAATGTGACAAATGGGTTTAAATTTCAAATTCCATCATAAAAGTTGACAAGCACTTTATTGGGTTCATGACTAACATAGTATAAAATAAGAAAAGTTAGCATATTGGTGGCAAGTTTCCGAAAATGGTATCAGAATACACAAATACATTTTGTGTAATGGTTATCGCGTGGTATCCTGGTTGGCACAGTATTTCTTATTCCTTTCTATGTTTATGAATACCAAAAGGAACAATAAAATTGCAAACATCGATCAAGTAGTAGAATACTGCATCCATCTGAGTGGACACCACAATTATTTATTTTTTAATTGATGAGAAAAGTCAGAAAATATATCGTAAACGGTCGTTGCGTTTTTGATACCACAATGTTTTTGAAATATGAAAAAATAATTAACTCGCCCAAAAATCGCTGCTACCATAGGATACCTCGTTGGGTTTTTGAAAAGGATTAGTTTGGCGCCTCCGTGGTTTAGCTTACGGAGGTAACAACCCCGATAACGGTCATTGTGACATTGAACACTAAGCACAACGACTGTTACGGACGGGATCTTTGCCAGGCGGAATACCAGACATATTACTGTATGTTTCTCTCGGTATTGATATTTCCCTAGATCATTATCAAGATATTTCCCTAGATCATTATCAAAGCGTATACGTATGAGGGGCCATTTATGAAGTTTATTTATGAATTAAATATTCATGACTAAATGTGGCAAGAGTTTTTAATGTCACATTTTTGGTGTCCAAAATGGTGGCAAAACTATGAAAATGTGTGTTACAAAAAATGTTTTTCAGTCTTGAAATTATCTAATTTATATCTGTTATTTGTAAGGTTTCACGTGAGGGGTAGATTTTAAGAACAGTGTAATGGCGTAAAAACCTGAATAATAATCTCGTTCCTCAAAATCTCTCCAGTAATGTAAAAATACACATATCTACAATTCAACCAAAAAAATATTCTAAGAGTGTAATGGCATTATGCAAACAGTAGTAATGAAGACAGATTACAGACATTTAGCTGCCAAGGTCAATAACTGGCGTCTACCTTCACTACTAATCTAGCTCAAACTCATTTGGTAAAAGCAATTTTTCATTAATTTCACAGGATTTTTGTAATTTGTTTCTGTGATATGTCTGCAACAAAAACATCAAAATGGCCTGAAATATGCATATTATTCATATTGAAGAATATAGCGTAATGCTATACTCGTATCAATAAAGAGCCCTTGTTATATGCTAGATTGGGAGATAACATGAACATATCACGTTATAACTCCCTTCAGTTCACAAAATGACTCTCCTAATTCAACACCCAATATATCTACAGAAAAGCAACAGTGCAAAATAACTTCTGATCGGTACTTTGTTAATATGATTAAAATATATATTTTTTAAATATTTAGCTTATTTATTTTGTTTTTTAAACAGGATATGCAGATGTTTGATCCTAGTTTCAAATATGTTACAAGTCATAGGAAGTACATGTGCAATTGCAGCATGAACACATCCTGTCTGCCAAGGCCTGCTGGATCTCCAGGTTACTAATCATTTCATCTCTCCTTCCCATAGCGACCTTTCTATCCGTGACCTCCTCCAAATCAGAGGCCATACACAAACTGAAAAAAAAGCACCTCATTTTCTACTTGGGTAACTTACAACCCAATGGTATGAACTACGAGTTCTCCAATTTTAAGTAATACCCACCCCCTCTCTGTCATGTGGCCCCACCCCGGTGTGCACCCATCACCACCCACCCCCTCCCTGCTCCTTTCCCCTCATTCATACACTCATCTCCCAACTCAGAGTCCCTCATTTCCCTTTTATTCTCCCCTGCCCCCTTCCAATTAAATCCATCCCTCTGGCTTTATATTTCACCTCTCATCTTTCTTTATCCACTATTCCTTTATCTCTATTGCCACATACTCCACCCCCCCCAAATGCACCTATCACTGGCCAGGTTCTGTCCCACCTCCAACTCGTTTTTCCATCTTTGCTCCCACTACTACAATTTCTGCAACAGGGTCCCAACCTGAAATATCTCATGTCCATTCCCTCCAAAGATGCTGTCTAACCCACTGAGTTCCTCAAGCAGTTTGTGTTTTAAAAAAATCAGAATATGGTTGTATAATAGTTCAGCAAGTGGACAAGAAACCTGTGATACTATTACATTGCTTACAAAGTTCTGATGGAAAAAAAATCTATTAATAAGAGAGTACACAGCAAACTCCTGAAAAATTCAGGCAAGTTTCAGTTTTCTAAGCAATGAAAGCTCACAACTGCTCACCATCCTGAATACTTTTATAATCAAAGAAATGTGAGAAATATTAGAATTACCTTTACCCTTAGTCAACAATACTCTTGCAGTTAATAACAAACGGGAAAAACCACTGCGTATTTTCTACCTGATATCTTCGAAACTCAATAGATATAATTGTTAAGGCTGGATAGTCAATATTGTTGAGTTCAAATCCATATTTTCAGCTTATATATATGGCTTATCACCACTGATGTCACTGCCTATCTCTCCATTTGATCCTTTGCTCATCAGTCTCCATAAACTTTAATTTGTCCAAAACTTAACTCTGAAAACTTGTTATAACATTAACATACTGTCGTACAACAATCATTCTTGTTGACCATTACTTATGTTCACATATTAAGTGTCGCCAATAAATTTAAAAACTCTTATATGAATACAATACATATCCCTATCTGGTCAGAGCTCCCTCCATTTCATTCAATTCTTCCAATCTCCTAACTTGCCTCCTGTTAATCATCTTCTCTATTCTTCATTCTCAGTGATGGCGCTTTGTTATCTCCAAATCCGCTTTTCCTTGCTTTGCTAGCCTTTAAAGGCATACCTTTGACCAAGCTTTCAGTCATCTCCTAACTCATTTAATCAGAACCTTGGCATCTGCTCCATTTTCTCTCAGTGGGATGTTTGTCTATGTTGAAGATCCTATATAAATGCAAATTGGTGTTGATAGATTTAAATTGAGGAGTAAAGTAGTCTTTGGCATGAATGTGGAATTCGTATTTCTTTGTGATAGCTTTAGCAGGAGAGGTGTGAGAGGTTCCACTTGAGGTCAGATACAGTGGCTGATAATATTAACAAGGATGGAGCTGGAGGAAGTGGCAATGGCTGCACATTCAGACTTGCAAGACATTCAGAATTGAAAGCAGCAGCAAGATTTCCATTGCCCCCACTCAAAAGGCATTAAGAATCAAGATGCTGATTAATACAGAATGGAATTATCAAATGTGCAGTTGGGATTAGATATTGAGTGGGCAATATAAATTTAAAAGAGGAACAGAATGCGAGGGGATGATTTTGAGGAACTCCAAGTTACTATTATTTAATAAAAAGATGCAATCTACTATTTGATCCAAGTAGTTTCCTCACAAAGCTACTAAGTCACTTTGTCATATCTACTATCTTGGTGATAACAAAGTGACCCGTGGCACAGTACAATACAGACATTGGTTTCCCAGCCCACAATGTTTCTGCCAACCATGATGCCAATTTAATCTAATACCATCTGCCTGCCCATTGTCTACCACTTCATTTCCTGCCTGTTCGCGTGCCTTTAAAATCCTTGGGCTTCCACCACTTCTCCAGACAATGTGTTCCAAGCACCCACAGTTCGCAGTGTAAAAAAAAGCCTCATAAATCTTCCTTTAAACGTTCCATCCTCTTACTTTAAATTTATGCTCTCCAATATTTGATATTTCCACTTAGTGAAAAAGGGTATCTACCTAACCAATGCCTCTATTAATTTTATATACTTCCATTACATCACCCCCTCAACCTGTGACCAGAGAAAACAAATTAAGTTTGTCCAACATCTCCTATTAGTCAATATCTTCTAATCAAGGCAATATCTTGATGAACCTTTTCCAGAAGGCTCCAATGCCTCTACATGCTTCCAGTAATGCTGTGACCAGAACTGCATACAATATTCTAAATGCAACCCAACTAAACATTTGTACAACAGTTTTAGATTGCGTGGAATTCAAGGAGAGAGAGCCGAATGGATAGCAAATTGGCTCCATGGAAGGAAGTAGGGGGTGATGGTGGAAGGTTCCTTCTCAGACTGGAGACCTGTGATTAGTGGTGTGCCTCAGGGTTCAGTGCTGGGCCCATTACTGTCTGTCATCTACATCAATGATTTGGATGAGAGCATACAGGGCAAGATTAGCAAGTTTGGTGATGATAAGAGAAGTTAGTGGTTTTGCAGATAGTGAAGATGGTTGTGAACACTTGCAGCAGGATCTGGATCCATTGACCAGGTGGGCAGAGGAATGGTTGATGGAATTTAATACAGAGAAGTGTGAGGTGTTGCATTTTGGGACGTTGAACAAGGGCAGGACCTTCACAATAAATGGTCGGCCTCTGGGTAGTGTTGTAGAACAGAGGGATCTAGGAGTATAGGTGCATGGTTCCTTGAAGGTTGAGTCGCAGGTAGATAAGTTAGACAGTTACATGGATAGGACCGGTTTGGAGGGATATGGACCAAGCGCAGGCAAGTGGGATTAGTGGGGCAGGGAAATTGTTGGCTGGTGTGGGCAAGTTGGGCCGAAGGGCCTGTTTCCACACTGTATCACTCTATGACTGTAACTGATTTTCGGACTTTTCATACTTAATGCCCCAACCAATAAATTATGCCGTGTGTCTTCTTTACCACCGCATCCATTTGTGGTTCTAGTTTCAGGGAGCTATGGACGTGCACCGCAAGATCCCTCTGCACGTCGATGCTGTTAATGGTCTTGTTATTAACCATATATTTTCTTATATTTGATCTCTCGCAATGCATCACCTCATACTTGTCCAGATTAAACTCCATTTTTGCCATTTCTCTGCCCAAATTTCCAACTGGTCTAACTCTTGCTGTATTCTTTGACAATCTTCTGCACTATCCACAACTCCGCCAATGTTTGCGTTAACTGCAAACCTAACTACATTTTCATCCATAACAATTATATATAGCTTAAACAATCGAGGTTCAGCACTGATCACAGCAAAAAACCCACTGGTCGCACGCCTCCAGTCAAAATAATATTCTACCACCACTCTCTTCTGAATTCTATGACAACACCAATCTATCAAGTCTACCATGAAGAACCTTATTGAAAGCTTTACTGAAGTTCATGCATAAAACATCCAGTATCCTACAACTTGCTTGTTGAGAAAAAAAAATTATGTACTATTATTGGTATAGAATTTTAATGCCATAAAGTTTTTTTTAACTTCCAAAAAACTGAGTAGAGAACAGCTGAGGAGGCAGAGGGATGCAGAGAGGGAAGTACAGAATTTAAGCTGAGGCAGCTGGAAGAATAGCGATTAAAAAAAGGGATTCAAATTTTGTGCACGGACCAGATTTGAAGAAAAGCAAAGATTTCAAAAGCTTGGACGAATATAGGTTACAGAGATAGAGAAGGGAAGGAAGGGAGAGATTTCAAAGTTTGGATTAGAAATTTCAACATGTTTTGCAAAAGAGAGCTCATGAACAAATAGAAAACATATAAAACTCCCAGTAGATCATGTGAATTCATGGAAAGGAAACATTCTTCATGTGCATGATTGGTGATACATTGAAAAAGTTAGCTCAAGGTCTATAAAATAGACTACTTTTTTTCCCCCAGAGAGGGAGTTTATGTGAAACCTATCCCATCGAAATTGTAACATGGGCAAGATGTAATGATATGGTCCATTGTTTGATGCAGGTTACAGCCAAAGGAGGGTTTGATTTGCTACTTATTCATTAAGTGGGCACATCGCTCATGTCCTAACTGGATTCTGTTTTAAACCTCCCATGTCCTTCGAGGCTGATGAAACCCAGGGAGCTTTGTCACTGGGCCTTGAATGAGTTCCTTTGGGAAAAAAATTAATGTAGCAGATACAATCTTTTGCCAGTGCATTTCAGATTTAGATTTTTATCATTCTAATCTGTGTTAACTTCAATAGTTTCAGAAAAAAATATCAGATCTACATTAAGTGAAAGAAGCATGATGCAAAAGCATGAAGCATTATTTTAAGTTATAACTGAAACAGGATTATTGACATCTTTATATGTAGGTAACTATGGGATTTAAGGAAGAATCAAATGTAGGATGGTTTGCTTTTAGATAGACTGAAGAAGTCTTCATTCTGAAGAAGTCTTCAGTCTGAAGAAAGGTCTCGACCCGAAACGTCACCCATTCCTTTTCTCCAGAGTTACTCCAGCATTTTATGTCTATCTTTGGTTTAAACCAGCATCAGCAGTTCCTTCCTACACATGGTTTAGGTTTAGATTGTTAAGCAACAAATAAGAGTTTAAAAGTTAGTGGGAATGCAATCAACCAGATTTGCTAATTTTCAGCTGATGGTGCGATACAGCAAACAAAATAAATCAAATTCACATAACTTCTGCTGTGAATCTTCTTCTGATTTTCTTTAGAACGAATACTGAAATTCAGCAAAGAGCTTGTGAAAATGTGGGCACCGATGGAGGTAACTGAAGAGGAATCTAAATAAGTGCATTGAGTAGGTGGGACCAATTTGGATTAAATTAACGTATTATGTAGTATCCTTAGTGTGATAATACACCTTCAGATGCATCAACCAAAACCTGACAGTGGACCACATCGATTTTAGTAGATGACAATCAGGTTCTGAGAAGTATGCACATAGAGAAGAAGGGACACCAAGATGTTTAGGGAATGAACTACAAACCTTAGGTTAGCCACGGTAGTGCAACTAAAATTTGGTATGTGCAAGAGGCAATGGGGAGATGAGAATTTACTTTTTTTAAATTTAAATCATGTAAAATAATTTGTTCCTGGTATTTAAGCACAACTATTTGTCACCTCTATTTACCTAGTATTTATTTTTAATATACAAAATGCCACACTATGGCTGACAGCATTTTGGTCTTCAATTTAACCCGATGCATTGCTCCTGCTCGTGATGTGGCAAAAACAAGCTAAAGGTTTAATTTGCAACAAATGCTTATGGTTGGCTAGTTTACTTTACCACCACCAACCATTAGAAATATCAAACGCATAGTATGGGACTGGAGTTACATGTAGAATTAACATGCCAGACATAACTATTCTCTTAAACTAAATAATTCAGAAGTTTTTTTTTCCCCTGGTGGTAGATAGAAATGACCAAACACATTGGGAATGCAGGTTCATGGCGGAATCTGAACTTCCATCTTCAGGTTTACAAATCTAGTACACTGACCATATCCTAATGTGAAAAAGTGTACGTATATATGACTGGAGTTGGTGGAGAGAGTGGAAGAGGGAGAAAAAGGTAGCAAATCAAATAGTTGATTTAAATTTGTATCTTCTGACAATGGTCCCATATGCTGTCATTTTCTCTACATATCTCTACCATAGGTCATGGTCCATGATTTATTTCCACATGAAAAGAGTCAGTCATACATCACAGAACAGGCCCTACTGCCCCACTTGCCCATGCCGACCAAAATGCTCCATCTACATTAGACCCTCCTGCCCGTGTTTGGCCAATTCCCCACAAAACATTACCTATCAATTTACCTCTTTACAATAATTTTATTTCTTCAAAATCTTGCATTATCCCAAAATTCGTGCACATTGAAATTCTAAGTTGCAGTTTGAACAGTTCATTCTATCTAAACATTAACACTATCTGACTTTCGCCCCAGAATCAAATTGGCATGAAAGACTATGCCTGGACACATTTTGCACACTTGGAACTTCCAAAGTTTCTAAATCCACTTGAAGAGCATATTTTCCAAACTGTTATTTTTTATACTGTAGGTGAATCTGCTGATTTGTATTCAACTACTGTAAACTTGCATACCAGATCTGCTACAATAGAAATTTGGTTGTAAAATTAATTGACGTTCAGACACACTCATATTGCAAAACATGATATAAATTAGATTTATTTTGACGTGAGGATGGCAGATGACATATTATACAGGAACAAAATAAAGTAAACCCATTAGCAAACTGAAGATAAGTTATTCATTTAAAAACAATTTCATCCTCAGTTTGCAGATTCCACAAATTCGAACAGATTGTTAAAAGAGTAGAGTTCTTTACCTGAAAAGACACACATTAACAAAAATACTGAAATGTCAATAGACGGAAACAAATAAAAGTACTTTTGGGTGAATATTTAATAATAATTATTATTATTATCATCAACAACTTGAAAACATAAATAGTAATATTTTAAATTATTTTTGAGCTTGTTTTTGGAAAATTGGACGCAATTGAAAAGGGAAGAAATTTGATTGATTTGACAGTGAAATGGGTCCACCAAACCTGATTTCTATAACCACAATATTCTGAAATAATTTCCTGGCTGGCTTTTAAGGTGGCAGGGTTCAATAACTGATCAGCATACAAACCTTTAAGCTATTCTGTACATATGCCCGAGAGTATTAGTATTATCAGGAAAGTGATCAGGGTGACAGAATATTTTAGGCTTCTTATGAACACAAAGCAGTTTTCAAATACAAGACCAAGCTAAGAATGAAACTTACCTGCTTTTTAACCACGTAATGATCACCCCCTTCAGCTTTCATTTTCTCAACCTTTTCTTCCTGCTGTTTAGCCTCTTTTTCGTACATAAGCTTTTCCTTTACTAGCCTGTGAAAAACAATTATGAACATCCTCAGATTCATAAAATTAAAACCTGTGCATTTTCTAGTACGTATGCAAACTCAAAGTTTAGGATATTTTTTTACATTTAAAAATAATAGAGTATTATCAGGTCATGACTTTTCATACAAATGTTTGATATTTTGTCTCTATAGAATATTAACTTGTAACAGCAAACTTACCTATTTATACACATAAATCTGTTTGACTGACGTGGAAAAAAAAGTCCGTCTTTTCCTTAGGTTGTCGTCTTTATACAGATTCCATAAATCCAGCTATTTGTAATCCAGCTGCATGCTCATTAGCTGCGATCCGTGGCGCATTCAGCTCCTTTCTGCTCATTCCACTAATCTCCTGTCTTTACTCCATTTATTTGCCACTTTTGCTGCTGCTGTTCTACAAAATACAACGCTGCCCCTTCTAAGATTAATTGATCATCAATTTAGTCCTAATTTGGATCAAGTCAGGTGGTAAATGGACCACTTTTGCTTGATTGTTAGTGAAATGTGTGCAAGTACATTGATAAATTTTGATTATTTGTCAATTACGACCAAATGAACTAAATCTATTGAATAAATTCCTGCCTGATTGCCATAATAGAGTTTGAAAATATTGCTATTGATAATGATTCCCATTAATAGTTTCTTCCGGCTGCTGTTGCCTGGTTGTCGGCAAGACAACAAAGAATTCATTTTTCATAACATCAACTGCATGTGCCTGAGCAATTCTTCATTAATCAGTTACATTATAGGGCTGCTCCTCTGTAATGTGTGTTGCTTTGCTCAGAAAGCTTAAAACACTTTGTCATATTTTATGTCAATTACCAGTAATTTTAATATCCTTCCATCAAAGCATCTTGTAATGGTTAGCATATGCTGCAGCGAGAATTTTTAGTTTCTTTGAGATCATTTGACTTACAGTTATGCTTGTGTTCGGTCATGCTGTCTAAGGAGTGCAAAAATATAAATAAACATCAAACTAATGAAAAGCCTTCCCAAGGCCTTAATTTGTATTTGGAAGGATAAGCCACTCACATGAAGGGTGGAGCTGAACTTATTTTAAATGAATCTGCCAGTGTATTTTCCCCAAAGTTAATGGAAATGCAGCTTTGTGGAAAATGGGAAAAAGAATTAGACTCGACACACACTCAACTGCTTTAATACTGTATTTTTGAGCCATGCAGCTCGTGCCAGTTCAAATGACAAAGCTAAATTACTGTTGTCATTTTATTAAGAGCATCCGCTGTATCTGGCACTGACTCAAATGTGCAAAAGCGCAGGAAAACCATGCACGGCATTTTCAGTGACCAAACAGCTACAGGAAGGTACAGTAATGCTTAATTTTATTTTGCAACATGACTGCATGCCTCAGGCAAGCCACACACGCATTTGGTAGTTCTGCACTGGATTATCTCAGAGTTATACTTTCAAAGTAAACTGATACTCTAAAGTCAACATTGGTATTCACCAAATTTTCCATCATTGGATGTGACTTTCGTAAATGACGGCTCCACATGCCAAATTATCTTTGGAGGAATGGGATAGCAACCATACAATAAAATAATGAGAAAGAGCAAGACCTTTAATATGATAAAATATCTCAAGGCTCTAAACAGAAATGAAAAGGAAAAATGGATACTACAAAATGACGAGAATATTAAGAGGAAAAGATAAATGGGTATTGATGTCGGCAGAAAAGTGGTAAGTAACATTTAATCCATTTAATTTAATGAAAGTAATTCATTTGGGTTGGATAAACAAGGCAAGGAATATTCAATAAAATGTAGGAGGATCCTAGTAAACAAGTTGATAAGGAGATATGGTAAAGAATTAAAAACAGGGAGATCGTGCAGGAACAATAAATATCACTAAGATGCAGGCTGATTAGCTTCCATTGAGGAGTGCAACATATCCATGTGTGATTTCTTCTAACATGGGATAGGCGTTGCACACTAGCTACCACAGTGATTCGACAGAGTGAGGATTTAATCCAATAGTGAGAAGTTACACTCACTCATGCATGAACCTACCATGAGCTCCCCTCCCTCATTCAAACCCTTCACACTGAGCCCCTCCCTCCCATTCCTTTTCTCAACTGCCCCTCTTAGCCTCCCGGTGCATTTCCTCAGCTTCCTCCCTCCTTTGCTCATCTCTTTCCTAGTTAGCCTGTTTCCTCTTCCTCCAACCTCTTGATTCCCCATACAATCACTCCCCAATCTCCACCCATTAGTTTCTTGCTATCTGCAAGGAGACCACCGACTCACACCCAGCACTCTCCTACCCAAAGCATCCAAAGGCTGAGGACTAATCTCAGATGTCTCTCAGAAAACCTGCAGAAAATGTTCATCAGACCGCATGGTGCTGCCTTGACATTAACATACAGCATGGATCCTGCTGGATTCCTGTTCCTAATGCCCACACCTTCTAGCTTTCAGCACCTGTGCACCGCCACTTGGAATACACTGAAGGTCTGATACTAGGACACTTAATAACTCCACTTTGTTCCCAAGACAGAATCCACAGCTGATACCTAAGTTTACTGAGCTACAGAACTACTTACATAAGGATCTTTAGCTTTACACGAGCCAGGTCTGGCACATGCAGTGCAGTCTCATTCATTTGAATTGCATTGTATACCTTAATTAAAAAGGTAAATGAAGGTATTTTTAAAACATTCATGCTGTTTTCAATTAATTTTTCCTTTGGTAATTTCTATTTGAATGTATTTTCACCCTTTCTAAATGTCTCTTAGAATCAGTGGAAATATTCTATTATTTGGGATGGCACAGTGGCGCAGCTGTAGAGTTGCTGCCTCACAGCGCCAGAGACCCGGCTTCGGTCCTGATCGCGGGTGCTATCTGTATGGAGTTTGCACGTTCTCCCTGTGATCGCGTGGATTTTCTCCAGGTACCCCGGTTTACTCCCACACTCCACAGATGTACAGGTTTATAGGTTCATTGGCTTTGGAAAAATTGTAAATGTCCCCTAGAGTGTAGGATATTGCTAGTGTAGGGGATAATTGCTGGTCAGCACAGACTCAGTGGGCTGAAGGGCCTGTTTCCACACTATCTCTAAAGTCTAAAATTTAGAATATTAAAACTGTTTTGAATCCAACCGGACCATGGCCAAGCAAGGTCTTTTTTTTTTGATATACAACTTCGGAAATATAAATAGTGTTGGAGTTGGGTAGCTAGGGATAGGCTCATGTTCAGAAATTTAGTTCTTTTTTTAGTTTAAAGATACAATGCGGAAACAGGCTCTTTGGCCCACCGCGTCCGTGCCAACCAACGATTCCGCACATCCACGCTATCCTACACCCACTGGAGACAATTTTTACATTTACCAAGCCAATTAACGTACAAACCTGTACATCTTTGGAGTGTGGGAGGAAACCGAAGATTTTGGAGAAAACCCACGTAGGTCACGGGGAGAACGTACAAACTCCGTGCAGACAGCACCCGTAGTCGGGATCGAACCTGGGTCTCCGACGCTGGATTTGCTGTTGCGCCACCGTGACCACCATTCTTCAGCTTTCCACGTGCTTCACTGGGCACTGGCCTCTTGGACGGCACCCACAGCCACTCTCAATGAGCCTCTCAGATCTGCATCCCACCCTCAGTTTCTTTATGTTCCCTTCCAGCTTATCAGTGCAAAGAGCCCCTACACAGGACACAATCTTACCCAACAATGAAATCAAGCAACAGAGCTTTCTATCTTAATTTATAAACAGCAGGCCTGACCCAATCTGACGGAAGCCCGAGGACTTAATTTTTATCCACAGACAGCCCAACCCCACGTGTGACACATGTAGTTGGGTCCTATCAGGCCTGGATGAACTTTGACAACAGGCCAGTGTGATCTGCCCAAGCCCAACTCACCATTCACCGCATCGCACAGAACAGCTGTAGCAGCAAGGTTTGAGGTTGCTGGGAACCACAAGTTCACAAAAGATAAGCGTGAGAACACAGGGCGAAGGATATCAACAATGATCTGGTCCGTTATTTCAGTTACGTGTTCAAGATTTAGCAGTACATGGAATTTAGGATACCAGTAAGTGTTGTATTTAGAATGAGATGTTAAACCAAAGTCTCTCGCCCTCTCATTTGGATATGAAGGGAATATTCTCTCAGAATCACCACCACTGCTGAAACAGAACAGTTAATCTAGTTATTAATGATCATAACTCTCACTACAGGATTAAGCAACAAATGTCACTAAATATTTGTTATAATATTCAGATTATGAAAATAGTTAGACAACTGCAGCTTTTTGATTTGTCAGAGGACATGAAAGGCATTTTATCAATGCATGTTCAAGATTGTTATCCTCATTCCTTTCTCACCTCACCAAATTCCTCCTCCTCATCATCTCCACTCCTTCTCCTCATCCTGTCGAAGCAACTCTCGCCATTTTTCAGTTATCCTACACCTGCCCCCAACACCTCTCCACTTTCTTCATCCACTTAAGTTATTTTCCTTGTCTTTCAACGTTGCACAAACTGAAAATTCTTGGCCGAGACTATGTGTAGTCAACACAATAGGTAATCAGCAAGTTTACACACATTGGCGAGGATTCGCAAATTATGCAACATTGTTTTACGTTAGTGATACTCAGCAAGCAGCGGCAAAGGAGGAGAAAAATAAAAAAAATCTTCATTAAAATTAGCCAAATGGCAAAACAACCACAGGGCCTGCTGATTCTTATTACCCAAGTTCACAAAACCGGACTGTGAACTCAAACTTCAAAAAAAATTAAGAACATGGGAGAAAATAAGCTAGTTTTTTTTGGGCAATGAAAGTGCAATTTAATTACAATTACTGATTGCTTACGATAGATAGTCTCTCTCATATTTCAAACTCTAAGACTTGTTTTCAAATCTTTCCAGGGCATTACCATAATCCTTTTAAAACTTCTTCTTGAATACAAGTATTCAAGATCACACTCCTACAAAAAGTGTTTGGTGGCTGTGACTATGTCACTGAAAGACACTGTTGCCGGACTGGAACTGTGGCAACCTGTTGAATCAACATAAAAGTAACCCAATCTAGGATGAGTAAGTGCCACTGTTAAAAACATCTTCTGTCACTTTACTGATGATTTGAATAAGATAATTAGCCAGATTGGATTTGGCCCACTGGTGGAAGGATTCAATGGTTAACATGCCATATTGATGTGCATTTACCAATATTATAAATTCCATGCATTCTATTCAAATGCCCTACACCAACTGTGATCTAAATGGTGCTCATCTTTCTCATTACACTTTTACATTGAGATAGAATAGATTTCTTCTTTATTTATATTCAATTTTCTTCCAGCTCAACAAAATGTACAATATTAAAATATTTAGTTTAGAGATACAGCATGGAAACAGACCCTTTGGCCCACCGGGTCCGCGCCGACCAGCGATCCCCGCATTTTAATACTATCCTACACCCATGAGGGTCAATTTTTACATTTACCAAGCCAATTAACCTACAAACCTGTACATCTTTGGAATGTGGGAGGAAACCGAAGATCTCGGAGCAAACCCACGCAGGTCGAGGAGAGAACATTCAAACTCCGTATAGACAGCACCCATAATCGCGATCGAATCCGGGTCTCCGACGCCGCACTCGCTGTGAGGCAGCAACTCTACCGCTGCGCTATCGTACCGCAGTGTTTGCAGATCCGTAATTGTAAATGAATCCATGAACCTCACATATAGCAGTCAGATGTAAACAAATATTTACAACGCCAATTAGAATCATTTGGCCCATTCAAGATGTGCCAATTAGGCCCAAGCTCTGACGTTCACTGTAGCCCTGCATTTGTTTTCTTTTACGTTCTTATCCAATTCATTCATCAAACTATTCCTAACTCTGTTGTCAGCATTATCCCATGCAATTAATTTCCGATTATAACTACCCACAGGAATGCAGCTCCACTTAAAGAATGGGATTTAATCAGAATTTGGGTTTCATGTTACTGAAAATTGTGGTCCAAACTGATTTTGTGTAACACAATCCCACTGTGACGTAGGGGTCACCTGTAATTCCTTCAGTTAATTTCTAAATCACCTTAAGCCAATGTCTTCTAATTCTTGGTCCTTCTCATTGTTTCAATCTTTTCTGCTTCAAGGCAAATAATCAATAGTTTCTCCAGTCTATCCACATAAAGTCCTCAACCCACCTGTCAGCCTGGCTATTCCTTTCTTCAAAAGCAGACACAAAATGCTGGAGTAACTCAGCGGGACAGGCATCATCTCTGGAGAGAAGAGATGGGTAACGTTTCAGGTCGAGATCCTTCTTTAGACTGATGTCAGCGGGGTGGGCGGTACAGAGATAGAATGTAGTCGCAGACAGTAAGACTGGTGGGAGAACTGGGAAAGGATGGAGAGAGAGCAAGGGCTACTTGAAATTAAAGAAAATCCTTTCTTCACACTCTATATGACCTTAAGTGGAGTAGCTAGAATTTGCCCTTTCAGAAAGCTTTTGATAAGATGCCAAATGTGAGGCTGCTAAGGAAGATGAGAGCCCATGGTATCAAAGGGCAGATACTAGCATGGATGGCAGAAAGCAAAGAGTGGCAATAAAGGGGGATTTTTCTGGTTGGCTGCCAGTGACTAGCGGAGTTCTGCAGGGGTCCGTGCTGGGGCCACTACTCTTCACGTTGTATATTAGTGATTTGGGTGAGGGGATTGAAAATTTTGTGGCCAAATTTGCAGGGGATACGAAAATAGGTGGAGGGGGAAATAGTGCAGAGAAAGCAGGGACTCTGTAGGAGGACTTGGACAGGTTGGGGGAGTGGGCAGATGTGGCAGATGGAATACAGTGCAGCAAAGTGAGGAGTTATGCATTTTGGTAGTAGGAATAAAGGTGTAGACTATTTTCTAAATGGGGGGGAAAATCCAGAAATCGGAGGTGCAAAGGGACTTGCTGGTGCAGGATTCCCAAAATGTTTCGCTGCAAGTCGAATCGATAGTAAAGAAGGCAAGCGCAATGCTCGTAACATTTGCAAATGACACAAAGCTGGATGGAGGTGTGAACTGTGAGGAGGATACTATGAGGATGCATGGTGACTTGGACAGGTTGGGTGAGTGGGCAGATGCAGTTTAATGTGGATAAATGTGAGGCTATCCACTTTGGTGTCAAAAACAGGAAAGCAGATTATCCGAATGGTGTCGAGATGGGAAAACGGGTGGTACAACGAGATCTGGGGGGTCCTTGTTCATCAGTCACTGAAAGTAAGCATGCAGGTACAGTAGGCAGTGAAGAAAGCAAATGGCATGTTGGCCTTTATACCAAGAGGAGTGTCCTTCTGCAGTTGTACAGGGTCCCAGTGAGACCACACCTGAGTAACATGTGCAGTTTTGGTCACCAAATGTGAGGAAGGACTAGGCTTATATACTACGGAATTCAGAAGGATAAGAGGGAATCTTGTTGAAACATTTAAGATTATTAAGGGTTTGGACACACTAGAAGCAGGAAACATGTTCCCGATGTTGGGTGAGTCCAGAACCATGAGCCACAGTTTAAGAGTTAAGGAGTAAGCCATTTAGAATGGAGATGAGGAAAAGCTTTTTCACACATAGTTGTGAATCTGTGGATTCTCTGTGCAGTGGAGGCCAATTCTCTGGATGATTTCAAGAGAGTTAGATAGATCTCTTAATGATAGGGGAGTCAAGGCAGGAACAGGGTACTGATTGTAGATGATCAACCATGATCACATTGAATGGCGGTGCTGGCTCGAAGGGCCGAATGGCCTACTCCTGCACCTATTGTCTATTTATTTCAAGAGGGCTAGAAAACAAAAACAGGGATGCAATGCTCTGCTCTATATGGCGCTGATCAGGCTGCAGTTAGAGTATTGTGAGCAATTTTGAGCACCATATCTGAGGAAGGAGGTGCTGGAGTGGGTCCAAAGGAGGTTTACAAGAATGATCCCAGGAATGAGTGGTTTAACATATGATGAGCGTTTGACAGCACTGGAGTTTAAAAGAATAAAGAAGGACCCAATTGAAACGTACCAAATAGTTAAAGGTTTGGATAGAGTGGATGTGGAGCGGATGTTTCCACTAGTGGGAGAGTCTAAGACAAGAGGTCATAGCCTCAGAATAAAAGGACATTCCTTTGGTAAAGAGAGGAGGAGCAATTTTGTTTTAGTCAGAGAGGGGTGAATCTGTGGAATTCTTTGCCACAGAAGGTTGTGGAGGCCAAGTCAATTGCTATTTTTAAAGCAGAGATAGATAGATTCTTGATTAGTACAGGTTGCAGGGGTTATGGGAAGAAGGCAGGAGAATGGGATTAGGAAGAAAAGATAGATCAGCCATGATTGAATGGCAGGGTAGACATATGGCCGAATGGTGTAATTCTGCTCCTATCACCTATAACATTTACTCCAGTTGTTGCCAATAGTCTTTTTTTTTAACAAAAATTCAAAATAACAAATTCAAAACTCAGAATTTTATTTCAGAATAAAACCTCTCTCAACTTCAGGGCATCCAGAAGCATCTTCTATCGAATGCGAGTGTACGCATTGTTGTTTGGAAGGGAAAAAAGTAGCCAATTTAGGACTAGCAATTTCCCATGAACAGCAAAGTGTTAACGAACTGGCATCCCGTTTATGAAAAGTAGTCGAAGTATATATTTGCAGAAACACCAAAAATGAATCTTGGTAGACAGAAATGCTGGAGAAACTCAGCGGGTGAGGCAGCATCTATGGAGTGAAGGAATAGGCAAAGTTTTGGATCGAGACCCTTCTTCAGAATTATGTGGGTGTCAACTGCTCCACATTGATGAGACCAAGCGCAGGCTTGGCGATCGCCTCGCAATAACCAACCTGATCTTCCAGTTGCACAGCAGTTCAACTCCCCCTCCCATTCTGAATCCGTCCTTTCTGTCCTGGGCCTCCTCCATGGCTAGAGTTAGTCCCACCACAAATTAGAGGAGCAGCACCTCATATTTCACTTGGGTAGTTTACACCCCAGCGGTATGAACATTGACTTCTCAAATTTCAGGTAGTCCTTACTTTTTCCCACCTTCCCCACCCCTTCCCAGCTCTCCAACAGCCTACCGTCTCCGCCTCTTCCTTTCTTTGACCCGCCCCCTCCCCCCCACATCAGCCTGAAGAAGGGTCTCTACCCGAAACGTCGCCTATTCCTCCGCTCCATAGATGCTGCCTCACCCGCTGAGTTTCTCCAGCATTTTTGTCTACCTTTGATTTTTCCAGCATCTGCAGTTCTTTCTTAAGATTAAGAAATCTTGATGTTCTTTGAAATGGTACCTTGGCGTTCCTCTACATTCTACCCGAGGGAACTGATGTGATCGCTCCGCAAAACAGCAACCTATTCCCTCAATCATCCCTGATGTCAGATAGAAAGAATGTGTGTGTTTGTGTCTCTGAACCTGAATCTGCAAATTCTTCACATTCAGAAATAAGATTGCTACCAGCTGAGCTATGACAAATAAATGAATAATTTTAGGGACAAAATGTTTACAAATATTATAACATTTAAGACGCATATTTTTAGTTGATGTAATTATGAAGTTGAAAAGCAAAATGGATGACAATGTAAAAACTGGAGTTCACAATGTTTGGAGTTCATAATGTTCTGTCATCGGTACTGTGAAGCCTGCACACATTAAATTGAAACACCACAGCACTCACTGACACAAAGATGGATTTATAGCATAAATTTTCCCAACCAGCTTACATGAATATGAATGTAAATCATAAGTATAAACTATTTCATTACAATTATGAATTTTTAATGATAATACGTGACCAAATTGCGTAATTGCACAGGTCTTTTAATACAGCAAGGTGTAGCTACAAAATTAACTGTTAAACTAAAAATCAATTATGTACATCATGAACAGGGATCCCAATCTGACATTTCTGCCATATCAGCAGGTGTTAATTCTGTTAGTCATTGAGAGATACAGCATAGAAACAGGCCCTTCGGCCCAACATATCCGCACCAGCCATCAATCACGTTCATCTTTTATTAATCCCATTTTTCCATTTTCCCCATAATCTCACCAATTTTCCCCAGATTCTACCATTTCACCTGCACATTAAGGGCAATTTACAGTGGCCAATTAACCTACCAATTAATAGGATTCATTCATATTACTGAAACTGGTAAAGCAAGAAATTATTTTAATTTTTACATATTGGTTATATATAGTCATACCAAAGTTGACCACATGTTATCCAATAAAGCTGCACTTTAAACCTATGAAGTAACTGTTATAAATGGGGCATTTATTTTGAGTCAAGCTATTTCAATGATTCATCAACAATAGCAACTATCCAGTCAAAGGAATCACTCACCAAATATCATTATGACTTTATGTACATTGAACAAAGTGATCTTAAAAGTGTATTCTGTAACTATAATATGCACAAAAGGCTCTGATAAACCAGATTTATGACATATTTTTGCTCATTCACAGCACTTGAGCACCATCACCAAAATCCAGAATTTATTGTTCATTCCTAATTACCTATTCTTAAAGTCACAGTTAAGTTTCTGGTCAACGGTGACTCCCAGAATGTTGACGATGGTAATGCCATTGGAGTCATGATAAGGTAATTAGTCCTGAAAATTGTGTGGAATAATTATTGCCATTATGAATCCAAGCCTGAATGAAGCACATGATTGGGCTGTGGACAATTCATTCATTGCAACGATGCTCCCAAACTGGGAAGATCATAGTTGTTAAGTGCAAATAGTTCAGAAGCATAGATCTTTGCCTGGAAGGTAAGACGAAATGCTGGAGAAACTCAGCTGATGAGGCAGCATCTATGGAGCGAAGGAATAGGTGACGTTTCGGGTCGAGACCCTTCTTCAGACTGATGTGGGGCGGGAAGAAAGAAGAGGTGGAGACAGTGGGCTGTGGGAGAGCTGGGAAGGGGAGGACTACCTGAAATTGTAGAAGTCAATGTTCATACCGCTGGGGTGTAAACTACCCAAGCAAAATATGAGGTGCTGCTCCTCCAATTTGTGGTGGGACTCACTCTGGCCATGGAGGAGGCCCAGGACAGAAAGGTCGGATTCGGAGTGGGATGGGAGTGGGAGTTGAAGTGCTGAGCCACCGGGAGATCAGGTTGGTTAGTGCGAACTGAGCGGAGGTGTTGGGCGACAGCGATCGCCAAGCCTACGCTTGGTCTCACCGATGTAGATCAGCTGACACCTAGAGCAGCGGATGCAATAGATGAGGTTGGAGGAGGTGCAGGTGAACCTCTGCCACACCTGGAACAACTGCTTGGGTCCTTGAATGTAGTCGAGGGGGGAGGTAAAGCGACAAGTGTAATATTTCCTGCGGTTCCAAGGGAAAGTACCAGGGAAGAGGTTGGTTTGGCTGGGAAGGGACGAATTGACCAGGGAGTTATGGAGGGAGTGGTCTCTGCGGAAAGCCGAAAGGGAACGAGATGGGAAGATGTGGCCAGTGGTGGGATCCCGTTGGAGGTGGCGAAAATGTCAGAGGATTATCTGTTGTATGTGACGGCTGGGTAGGGTGGAAGGTAAAGACAAGGGGACTCTGTCCTTGTCACGAATGGGGGGGATGGAGCTACGGGATATAGAGACCCTAGTGAGAGCCTCATCTATAGTCGAAGAGGGGAATCCCCGTTCCCTAAAGAATGAGAACATCTACGATGCCCTGGTTTGGCACACCTCATCCTGGGTGCAGATGCGGCGTAGATGGAGGAATTGGGAGTAGGGGATAGAGTCCTTATAGGAAGCAGGGTGGGAAGAAGTGTAGTCCAGATAGCCATGGGAGTCAGTGGCTTTGTTGTAGAAACAGGACGAGGTGTTCCAAACCAGGGCTTCAGAAAATTGGATCACATTTTATTCATGCTTCTAATATACTCCTGGGTGATCTTCTACGCTTAGAGTCAGGGTAGGTCCCATGGCTTATCGATAATTGAAGAGCAAGCAATATCCCAGGGTATAAAGTTTCAAACTGCAGTGGAACATCTACAGCTAGTGCACATCACCTCAGTTTTAATTTGTTGGATTGTTTCGATTCCATTCCATTTAGTACGGTAGTAATGTTACATCACACAACAGAGCGTGTCCTCAGTGTGAAGATTCATCTGTGGAAGAGCTCTCCAATGCACCTCAAGCAACAGACACTTACAATAGTGCATCATTGAAATATACTATGGAAACCATTACATCTTACAAACAAGTCAAATAGATTTGCTGATATCGATTGTGTTACATATATAGCATAACAATGAAATGGTGAATTAAATTTGCAAACAACAGCATCTGGAAATTCAATTGCATAACACTGTTTTTTCAGCATTATGCAATTGAAATTTGATTCTTTTTCCCCCCCGAGTGCAGCACGGTATTAGCTATTCCCAGACCATTTGGAGGTGCTCGGAAAATGTAATCAGACACCTCCCATCACAAGTTGCCCTTGCGACCATGACACGATTTCCATGCCAGGATTCACCGAGTAACATCAATCTCAGTATAATTTTTTTTCATCTCCTTCGCTCCTTAGATGCTGCTGCACCCGCTGAGTTTCTCCAGCTTTTTGTGTACCCTCAATCTCAGCCTTTTGGAGCGTTGCAGATGCTGCTTACACCTCATGATCCTGCGGCATCTCAGCCTAACAATTGTCTGAAGAAGGGTCTCAACCACAAACGTCGCCAATTCCTTCTCTCCATAGATGCTGCCTCCCCCGCTGAGTTACTCCAGCATTTTGCCTACCTTCGATTTACCAAGCATCTGCAGTTCTTACTTAAACAATTCAGAGGATAACATGGTTTTATTCTGGCAACACCAACTAGGAAGGTCAGTAAATTAAGTAGACATTGACAGCACCAAAGTAGAGCGGTCACAGTGGCACAACGGTAAAATTGCTGCCTTACAGCGAAAGACCCGGATTCCATCTAGACTGCGGACGCCGTCTGTACAGAGTTTGTACCTTCTCTCCGTGATCTGCGTGGCTTTTCTCCGAGATCTTTGGTTTCCTCCCACACTCCAAAGACATACAGGTTTGTAGGTTAATTGGCTTGATAAATGTAAAATTTATCCCTAGTGGGTGTAGGATAGTGTTAACGTGCGGAGATCGCTAGTCCGCGCGGACAGGGTGGGCCGAAGGGCCTGTTTCCGTGCTGTATCTCTGAACTAAACTCAATCTTGTTGAAAGCTTCAAGTTCCTAGGAGTACATATCTCAGGGAACTGTTCCTAGACCAGACATATTGATGCTATGGCCAAGGAAGCACACCAATACCTCTACTTCCTGAGGCTTAGGAAGTTCAGCATGTCCCCAACAACTCTCACCAACGTCTACAGATGCACCATAGAAACCTTTTTACTGGGATGCATCACAGCATCGTTTGGGAACAGCTCCATCCAAGACCACAGACCATTACGCAAACTAACCTCCCTTCCATTGACTATCTACGCTACACACCGGCCTTGACAAGGCCACCAGCATAATCAAGGATGAGTCTCACACCAGACACTCCCTCTTCTCACCTCTCCCATCAGACAAGAGGTACAGAAGTGTGAAAATGCGTACCTACAGACTAGGGGACAGCTTATTCCTAGTTTTTAAGCAGGCAACTGAACTATCCTACCACCAACTAGAGAGCAGTCCTGACCTACCATGTACCTCATTGGAGACTCTCGGACTATTTTTAAATCAGATTTTATCGTGCATTAAACATTTTCCCTATATTTTGTATCTGTAAACTGTGGACGGCTTGATTGTAATCATGTAGTCTTTCCACTGACTAGATAGTCAGCAACAAAAAAAAAACTTTAACTGTACCTCGTTACACCCGACAAAATAACTAAACTACACTAGGCTTGCCATGAAATGAAACAGAAAATGTTGTAGACACTTAGCAGATCTGACAGCATCTGTGGAAAGAGAAACATTGTTGATGTTATAAGTCCAAGATTTTTTGTTTACTGTTGAATTCACTGTCACTTCTCTTCCAGGGATGCATGATGAAAGATCTTGGAGTTGAAACATCAACGCTGTTTCCCTTTTTTGACTTTCCCCGACTTGCTGTATCCAATATTTTGTGTTTTTATTTCAGATTTCTGCAGTTCTTTGATTTTGATTTCCAAACGCATCATTCCTTGTTAAATCAACCCAATCAGGATGCCACTCTTTCACACCACTTAAGCAACATATATCAAAATCTGAATTGATAACCTCTATAACCATCCGACGTCTGAAGAAGGGTTTCGGCCCGAAACATTGCCTATCTCCCTCGCTCCATAGATGGTGCTGCACCCGCTGAGTTTCTCCAGCATTTTGTGTAACCTCTATAACCATGATGTGCTATCCGAGATTCTTTGTTGGCTCTTTAGCCTTCAGCAGTCGACATCATTCTATAAAACTCCTTTGTTGTCCTGTTGAATGACACGGACTCTTTTGTTTGATTCCACTTTTAATTCTTCAGAATCATCGCGACATAGAGCACAATACAAGCCCCTCCATTCATCCATGCCAACCAAGATGCCTATCCATACTAACCCCACTTTTCTGCATTAGTTTTAACGTCCCTCTGCACTGTTTCTAGCACTACCACATCCTGTCTATAACATGGTGACCAGAACTGCACGTGTGGAGTGTGGCCTGACTGTCATGTAAGACAATAGACAATAGGTGCAGAAGTAGGCCATTCGGCCCTTCGAGCCAGTACTGCAAAATAATGTCCCAATTCTTATTCTGACTACCCCTGCCTATGAAGACAAGCAAGCCATGTACCTTCTTCAACTATCCTATCCAACTGTCAACATTTTCAGGGAGCTATGAATTTATACCCTCTGCACATCAACGTTTCTAAGGTCCCTGTCAGTATATGTCTGGCTCTTAACATATGGGCATTGAGTGTAGGAGTTGGGACCTTACGTAAACTGGAGAGGGTGCAGAAAAGATTCACAAAGTTGTAACCGGGATGCAGAGCATGTTATAAGGAGAGGTTGGATAGGCTTGATGTGTTTTCCCTGGAGCTTTGGAAGCTGAGTGATGATCTTAGAGTAAATAATGAGGGGCATAGACAAGATGGACGATGAGTTTTTTTTCCCCAGGACAGGGGAATTTAAAATTAGCAGACACAGACGTAAGATAAGGAGGGAAAGATTTAAAAGGAACTCATACATAACTTCTCTTTTGATTCCTCCCATTTCCTCCAAACACAAGGCGTAGCTATGGGGACACGCATGGGCCCCAGCTACGCTTGCCTCTTTGTTGGGTATGTCGAACAATCCTTGTTCTCGGCGTACCAGGGCCCCATCCCCGACCTCTACCTCCGTTACATCGACGACTGCTTTGGTGTCACCTCCTGCACCCACACACAACTGACTGACTTCATTCATTTCACCACCAACTTCCATCCGGCACTCAAATACACTTGGACCATTTCCGACACTTCCCTACCATTCCTTGACCTCACCATCTCTATTGCAGGTGATACGCTCCTGACCGACATCCACTACAAACCTACTGACTCCCACAGCTACCTGGACTGCTCTTCCTCCCACCCTGCTTCCTGTAAGGACTCCATCCCCTATTCCCAATTCCTCCGTCTACGCCGCATCTGCTCCCAGGATGAGGTGTTCCACACCAGGTCATCACAAATGGCCTTATTCTTCAGAGAACGGGGATTCCCCTCCCCCACTATTGATGAGGCTCGCACCAGGGTCTCCTCCATACCCCGCAACACTGCCCTCGCTCCCCATTCCCCCACTCGCAAACAGGGCAGAGTCCCCCTGGTCCTCACCTTTCACCCCACCAGCCGGCAAATACAACATATAGTCCTCCGCCAGTTTCGCCACCTCCAACGTGACCCCTCCACCCGCCACATCTTCCCATCTCCCCCCGTCTGCCTTCCGCAAAGACCGCTCCCTCCGCAACTCCCTTGTCCATTCTTCCCTCCCCTCCCACTCTACCCCTTCCCCGGGCACTTTCCCTTGCAACTGCAAAGAAATGCAACACTTGTCCCTTCACCTCCCCCCTCCACTCCTTTCAGGGACCCAAGCAGTCCTTCCAGGTCCGACAGAGGTTCACCTGCACCTCCTCCAACCTCATCTACTGCATCCGCTGCTCCAGATGCCAGATGATCTATATCGGTGAGACCAAGCGGAGGCTTGGCGATCGCTTCGCCGAACACCTCCGCTCGGTCCGCAATAACCAACCCGACCTCCCGGTGGCTCAGCACTTTAACTCCCCGTCCCATTCCACATCCGACCTCTCGGTCCTGGGCCTCCTCCACGGCCAGAGTGAGCAACACCGCAAGCTGGAGGAACAGCACCTCATATTCCGCTTGGGGAGTCTGCATCCTTTGGGCTTGAATATTGAATTTTCTCAATTCTGTTAACCCTTGCTGTCTCCTCCCCTTCCCACCTCTCCCTCAGCCCTCGGGCCCTGGCATTCCCTCTATCTCTATCTCCCTCCCCCACCCCAGTCGCACCAGCTTCTCATTTTCACACCACAAACAGCTTACAATGGCTTGTTCCCTTTATCACCGATACTTTTTTGCATATCTTTCACTCATTGTTCCTTATCTCTCCACATCACCGTCTATATCTCTCGTTTCCCTGATCCCTGACCAGTCTGAAGAAGGGTCTCGACCCGAAACGTCGCCTATCTCCTTCGCTCCTTAGATGCTGCTGCACCCGCTGAGTTTCTCCAGCTTTTTGTGTACCCTCACATAGAACATGGTGGGTACATGGAACAAGCTGCCAGATTAAGCTTTTGAGGGTGATATAATTACAATGTTAAAAAGATCATCATCGGCGGACATTCAAAACGCGTATGACAGTCCTCTCATGGAGGACGCCTGTGAGTGACTTTGTTTAACGTGGGGGGACTTTTGCACAGACAGCCACCACATGGTCCTTGACAGATCTGGGTCAGGATCCAGTGGCATGGAATCCAAGACGACCGGGGACCCTTTCTGCTGCAGCCTTCATCCGCCTTCCCAGCCTTTGTGACGCTCCAATAAAGTCAGCCATCATCCTCCGCCTGTTCCACCACTGAGGTCTTGGTTGGATTGCTCTTTGTCAGTGTCCTGCAACTCGACCTTACCCGCCATGGGTGATCCTACCAGGAGCATAGCTCCAGACGGCTTCACTCTCAGGATCACACAAGCTTCTCCACCACGACAAGGTGACAATCCACGGAAAAGATATTTGGATAGGTACTTGGCTAGAAAAGGCTCAGAGATAAAGGGGCCAAATGCAGGTAAATAAGACATCTTGAGCAACACAGACGTGTTGGGTTGAAGAGCCTGTTTCCGTGCTATATAACTCCATGACTCAAATGCATTACCTCCATGCCTGGATTAAATTCCATCGGCCACCACTCTGCTCAACTTTCCAGCTGATCTGTAAAATGTATTCATAGCATTTCCAGTAATAGCTCCTCTTACTGCATTGCACCATTAATTCTGATTTCCAACAAAAATGTTACATTGCAGGAATAACTCAGGTAAATTATGTCCTTTGCTGACATTATTTGTAAGTCTGAGATCAGGTTAAACATACAAGCCAACAATACTCATCTTTACCTTCTAACACGACAAGAAACTTTGCCACAAATGTAACTGCAACAGCAAGAACATGACAAAGGTTAGGTATTCTGTGTGATTTACTACAGCTCAAAGACCTCCAGAATCTACCTGCTTGGAATGAATGCAATTCAGGCAATATTCAAGAAGTTCAATGGCATACCAGTGATGGAGAGTGTCAAAAGTCTACTTAATCACATTAAAAGATTTAATAGATGTTCAAAGCTATGACAAATAACTTATCAAGGCGTCTGAGAGTAGAATGGCAAAAGTGAATGTCACCTGCAATACCGGCTCCAACATTTAAAATGCTGAATTTAACATGTAATTTAATATTTTCCACTATCTTTTAAATGATCACCACTGCAGCATTCAAGCATTAATTCTCAAAACAATGTCAAAAATTTTACATGCAAGCAAATGAGAATTTTTCCCAAATTCAAATTGTAAAAGTTTGCTTCTTTTAACCTATGCTTATCAGCAGCAAGGTGAAATGCGCTACATTATTTCTGCAGGCATACGAGACCACATCTGGAGTATTGTATACAGTATTGGTCTCCTAATTTGAGGAAGGACATCCTTGTGATTGAGGTAGTGCAGTGTAGGTTCACAAGATTGATCCTTGGGATGGCGGAACTGTCATATGAGGAAAGATTGAAAAGACTAGGCTTGTATTCATTCACTGGCGTTTATGAGGGGGATCTTATAGAAACATATAAAATTATAGAAGGACTGGACAAGCTAGATGCAGAAAAAATGTTCCCAATGTGGGGAGAGTCCAGAACCAGGGGCCACAGTCTTAGAATAAAGGGGAGGTCATTTAAGACTGAGGTGAGAAAAATAACTTTTTCACCCAGAGAGTTGTGAATTTATGGAATTTCCTGCCATAGAGGGCAATGGAAGCCAAGTCACTGGATGGATTTAAGAGAGAGTTAGATAGAGCTCTAGGGGCTAGTGGAGTCAAGGGATATGGGGAGAAGGCAGGCACGGGTTATTGATAGGGGACGATCAGCCATGATCACAATGAATGGCAGTGCTGGCTCGAAGGGCCAAATGGCCTCCTCCTGCACCTATTTTCTATGTTTCTATAAGCATTTAACTAAATTTAAGTACAACTATATTCTAAAAATTGCTTAATTTTGGCAGCCTTATAGTGATTGTTGGAGTCAATATTTTAAATGTCATTTCAAAACTCCCTCAATAGGAAGAGATCATGCCACAGCAAGGTACTGTCAGAAATGCACCGCCATTCTGTTAATATTGTCCTGTACTTATACCATACGATAGAACTTCATTTATCCCCGGAGGGAAATTGATCTGCCAACAGTTATAAAAACACAAAATACATGAAACATGAAATTAAAGTGACAAGTGGAAAGGATTGGGGATGTGCAAAGATTGCGGGTGGAGATCAGTCTCAGTTCACCCCACGATAGAGGAGGGAGGAGTTGTACAGTTTGATAGCCACAGAGAAGAAAGATTTCCTGTGGCGTTCTGTCCTGCATCTTGGTGGAACCAGTCTGTTGCTGAAGGTACTCCTCAGGTTGACCAGTGTGTCCTGAAGTGGGCGAGCTCTATTGTCCAGGATGCACCGCAGTTTAAGGAGCATCCTCCCCTCCAAGACCAACCTCCCATGAATCCAACTCCGACCCCAGGACGGAGCCAGCCTTCCCGATGAGTTTGTTGATCCCATTGTTGTCTCCGCCCTTCGCCTTGCTGCCCCAGCACATGGCAGCGAAGATGGCGCTGGATACCACCGATTGTTATAACATCTGCAGCATCTCACTGCGGACGTTGAAGGAGCGGAGCCTTCTCAAAAAGTACAACCAGCTCTGTCCCTTCTTGTAAAGGGCCTCAGTGTTCTTGGACCAATCCAGTTTAATGTATAGGTACACTCCAAGGTATTAGTACCATCAATGGAAAATAGCCTGAAAATATAATTCAATAGTAACATTTTCCAAGCTCAATGAATAGAGATTAAAGAAATGGCTATTTAACCCTGTCACGTTTATTCATTCTGTGGTGCAGACATTCCTGACGTACACAATAGACGACTTGTGTAAATATGCACTTACGTAAACAAATCCGTACTCAGTCCCTAGTGCAAGCAAGTCCATTTGTAATTTCCAAAACACTGTCCAATCACTCAAGTTTACATCGGAACCAAGCTAGCAATGGTGCTTACCTAGAAGGCCATGCCAGAAAGTGCCCCAATGGCAATTTAATAAGTCTAACTACAATCATCTTTTAATCCAGATTTTCTCTTGTTGAAACCCATGACCCCAAGAAATTGCAGAGATTTGAATCCAGCCCATGTCTCAGAATGCAACCTCTTCCTTCGCAGTCCCCTCCCCAATGACTCAATTTACTCTTCAAGCTGCAAGGTAAAGAAGAAAACATTACAAAGGAAGCTCGCATAATGATCATTCTCTCTCCTCCACTCTCCCGTTGGACAGAACGGAAAGAGCCTTGAAGTCGTACACAACCAGATTCAAGAACAGCTTCTTCCCCGCTGTCATTAAACTCCTGAATAAACCTCGCAAATGTTAAGGATAAAGACATGCACTTCCAATCAACCCTGCTGTGGTCCTTCCCCTTTTTTAATTTCCACTTTCTTTATAGCTGTAACACTGTCTTTTATTTTCTTTTGCACTGTCTAATATACTCACGTATGACGTGATTTGCCTGGATAACATGTAAAACGTTTTTCTACTGTACACATGACAAAACCAATTTTAAAGAAAGCATCTTAAAGGAAGTAAAAGATTTAGAGAGGAATTCTAGAGTGTGGGGACCTTAGCAGCTAAAGCACATCAGCCTACAATAGCGTGGTTAACTTCAACGACAAAAGTAGAACAGCACATGTTTCCAGAGTGTTATAGTGCTGGATAACACTGAAATGATGGATCAGAGAGATTTGAAAATGAAGGTCAGAAGGCGTAAGTCGATGAATAAATGTTATATGACATGAGTGCTGTTTTAAACAATGTAAGCATTCTCAATAATGGATTGGAAGTTTTAGTCTGCAGTTCCGTGGATTGTCACCTTGTTGTGGTGGAGAAGCTTGTGTGGACCTGAGATCCTGAGAGGGATGCCTTCTGGAGCTATGCTCCTGATAGGGCCACCCTTGGCGGTAAGGTTGAGGGGGAGGTCTCTGACAAAGAGCAATGCAACCAAGACCTCAACGGTGGAACAGGCGGAGGACAATGGCTGACCTTAATGGAGCGTCACAACGGCTGGGAAGACGGATGAAGGCTGCAGCGGAAAAGGGTCTTCGGTCGTCTAGGACTCTATGCCACTAGATCCTGACCCAGATCTGTCAAGGACCGTGGGGTGGCTGTCTGTGCACCAGTCTCCCCACGTTAAATAAAGTTACGCACAGGCATCCTCCATATAGGGAATAGCACCCTGTAGACACCCAAGGTCAGTCATGACCGAAGGGGGCCTAAGAAGAAGTCTGCAGCTTATCACAAAGTCAAATGTGCTACTAAAGTAGCACATTCTAGTTTGGTTTTAATCCATTAAAATGGATTCAGCAAAGAGAGAATTAAGAGAGAATTATGTTAGTGATAAGAATTAAAGTCAATGATCTTGGTCTTTCCATTTTTAATTTGGATAGTATTAGAAAGCAGTAAGATGTCTGAACATTGAAAGATAACGGTAAAGTCAAAATCAGGAGCAACATTTACATCTGCCCATATATAGAAAATGATTTTTTGCTTTCAGATTATGTTGCCAAGGAACAGCATATATATTAGAAGCAGTAGCAGGCCACCATCATAATTTCATGGACCTATCACAGGGCTCTCGCTTAACCTTTTTTCCCTGTTGCCAGCCGGGCTACCTTGACAGCCTCTTAGGTTGCCAAATGACAGTTTAGGTGGTCATTTAAGACGGTTTGCATGACGCGTGCGATAATGTGCTCGGACGAAGTACGTAGTTACCAGTCAGAATTATGCTCCATGAAGCATTCACATATTATGTTCAAGAAGGAACTGCAGATGCTGGAAAATCAAAGGTAGACAAAAGTGCTGGAGAAACTCAGTGGGTGCAGCAGCATCTATGGAGCGAAGGAATAGGCGACGTTTCGGGCCGAAACCCTTCTTCAGACTGATGGGTTTCGGCCCGAAACGTTGCCCATTTCATTCACTCCATAGATGCTGCCGCATCCGCTGAGTTTCTCCAGCACTTTTGTCTACATTCACATATTATTTCTGCTTCAAATAACTCACAAACTAAACATATTCACCAATCAAGACATGATATATACCACAATGACATGCAGCAAAATTATAATACAACATCTCAACTCTTTCTACATATTGCAATTAATGCAATTTCTATTAGTTCTTTCCACTTCCAAACAAAAATGTGGTTGGATTATTCAGCAAATGATCAATCTGTGTCAATAAATCCTGGACCATGCATACTACAGATTGATGCAAGCATGTTTTCTGTGAAGGACCGAAAATTACCATGACATGGCCATAGCATGGGTCGTTATTGCTATTGGCACAGAAACACTCTGGCTTCCCACATAATTTATCCATAACTAAATATACAGGTTGCAAGGAAATTTCTAAAGGCATTTTATGATAATAGCTGTTAAAACCGGCTAACCCATCTGACAGGTTAAACATTACACTAACTGACAAGAGATGGCCAAAGGACATAACTGCAGCAAATGTTCTTTTGGTAATATGTTTAAAGGTGTCAAAACAAATAATAACATTGGGAATTAAAACACATTTGATTGCATTCCGTTATCAAACATAGCCAATGTTCGCTCTGAAGACCATGAATCACAATAGGGTCAGGGTGCGTGTGAATCAGTGCGGGGTGGATAGATGGCGGGGGTGGGGGGTTGAGAAGGCAATCAGTGCGGAACGGATGGATTGAGGCAGGTGAATTAGTACGTGTTGGTTGGAGTATGAAAAATTGTGAGGGGAGAGCACGGGGGATGTCAGTGGTGTTGAATGGGGGATAAGTACGGGATGGATGGGGGGGAAATCAGTACAGGATGAATGGCGGGATCAGTACAGGATGAATGGGGGTAGACAAAAATGCTGGAGAAATTCAGCGGGTGAGGCAGCATCTATGGAGTTAAGGAAATAGGCAACATTTCGGGTCGAGACCCATCTTCAGACTGTTCCCCCCATTCTTTTTGAATGGGGGGGATCAGTACAGGATGAATGGGGGGAGGGGGGGTCAGGACAGTGTGGATCGGCGGGTCTGTGCAGGATGAATGGGGATCACTATAGGATGAATGAGGGGATCAGTATAGGATGAATAGTGGATCAGTATGGGATGAATGAGGGGACCAGTACAGGATGAATGGGGGATCAGTACAGGATGAATGGGAAGATCACTATAGGATGGATGGGGGGTTTGGTGCAGGGTAAATGGAAGGTGGGTCAGTACAGGATGAATGGGAGGATAAGTGCAGTATGAATGGGGCGAAGTGCAGGATGGATGGGAAGGGGGGTCAGTACAGGATGAATTGGGGGACCAGTGTAGGATGGATGGGGGGTGGCAGGAGAATCAATGCGAGGTGGGTAGGGTGATGAATAGATTGGGGGGGGGGGGGGGGGGTAGATGGGAAGGGGAGTACAGGGGATGTCAGTAAGGACTGAATAGAGGAGGGAATGGGGATCAGTGCGGGATGGAGAGGAGGGGTCCCAGGATAAGAGGGGTGGAGGGGGCGAGCGAGCGAGAGAGAGCGAGAGAGAGCGAGAGAGAGCGAGAGAGAGCGAGAGAGAGCGAGAGAGAGCAGGGGCAGAGGAGATGGGGAGGGAGGAAGGTCAGCGCTCCTCGGACAACATCGCCCCGCTGCTTTGGCCGTCCCTGTCCAATGCCAAAGTGCCACCGCCAAAAAGGGAGTTGGTTGGGAACTCGTCGCCACCGCCTCCCCTCCTCCGCCAGCCGACAGGTAGGTGCTGGACCGAGCGGTGCAGCTCAAAGATCCTATAGGATCTTTGGTGCAGCTGCTTCAGTCGGCGGAAGGAGGCCTCTCTCTCTCTCTCTCTCTCTCTCTCACTCTGTGTCCCTCCTCCCGGCGTGCGAGAGGGGTTGTATTGAAAGTGCCGTTATCGGGTTTGCAGGCAGCGGCCGTTATCAGGGTGATTGCAGCCTCTGCCTGCAAATCAAAAGCTACTGCTGCAAATCCACCAACTGCGCTTTCAAAACAACCTCTCTCGCACGCCGAGGGGGGGGGGGGGGGAGGGGGGGAGGGGGGGGGGGGGGGGGGGAGGGAGGGAAGGAGGGAGGGGGGGAGGGAGGGAGGGGGAGGGAGGGAGGGGGAGGGAGGGCTCCTTCCGCCGGGCAGTGTGCAGGAGGAGGAGGCGGTGAAGCCGCTATCGCGGCCGCTGTTAGGGGCCAGTCATTCGCTCCGACCCTTCGTCACTATGCACCTGGCATCTTTGCCCCGCAATCAAAGATACTAGAAGAATACAGCTGCCGCCGTCGACACGAAACGTCACGCTCCTATTCTCCAGAGATGCTGCCTGACCCGCGGAGTTACTCCAGTTTTTTGTGTCCATCGGTATAAACCAGTATTTGCTTGCCAAGCCGGGCAAAATGAGTCGACATTTAGGTTGCCCGGCGGCACTTTGGGTGGTCATTGGCACCTGGGCAACCGCTAATTTCGAGCCCTGCTATCAGTTAAGATTTGGAGCAAGAAGAGAAACCATGGCTAAAACTAGAAAGTTGAACTAACCGCGTGCAGTTCAATCTAGCTCGACAACAATGGAGTTGCTTCGGATGATAAAAGTGTGGTCAACCATTTTGAAGGCTATAGACCCACTGAGAAGGAAACGGTGGAAGTGACACCTTTGGAAATGACCGTTGTCAACCGACTGTATTGGGCTAATGGTACTGACAAGCATGTTTAGTGGAGCTCCTTGACTTTAGCGTGTTTGAAATTGACGATAGAAGAGTATGAGATAAGCCAAGCCATAATGTTACAAATTGATATGCAGAACTATATAACACCTCATGGTTACTGATAGTTATGATTTACTGCAGCTGTCTGTAATCTTTTCTATTGATTGTATCACACGATACGATGGTAATGTCCTTTGCAAAGAGGCAAAACATAATCCCCTAAAAGACTGAAGGAAATAAGCCCATTTCTTACAATAATGGTACAAACAGCAAAAGGCTCTGTCTTATAAATCAATACATTCTCCCCACTAGGAGTATTGCAAGGTTTTTTCATAGTCGAGGCTCAGATGTGTAATTATAGTATGCCAACAACATTTAAATATGAGTGTTAAAAGAATGTTGTAGATAAACTAAAAGGATCGCACTGTGAATTGTTTTAGGCTTATTCTAATCTATTGGTGTCAGTTTGGTTTAATCAACACTAAACTATCAGCCTAAATTAGCACTACGCTGACAGATTTTTAGCCTTGTGTGTACAATATAGATTCCAAAATCTTTCCAGATCAATGAAAACTGATCCCAACTATACACAACCAGGACACAACCTGTGGCCTTTCAATCAATTTTAAAAATGAGCTTAAAGTCAGCTCGCAACTATTAAAGATTTAAAATTTGTTTCTACTTCTCTTAACTCAGTGAATATGTTACCAGTCTCTCTATCCACTTGCTAATCAAAACTCATTTTTAAAAAAAGGTGGAACAAGAGAAAAGAAAAATATCAGTATAGATATGAAATGTGAACATAAAATATTAAGAGAGTCTTAAACCTATGGCGAAAAAGGAGAATGGCACATATCAAACAGCATTAGAAACAATATCTTGCATTTTTCCCCATTATTCCATGGAATTTCAAGATTGTGTTGCTGAAACCCTTAACCATGCTCAGGTAACATCAACATTTGATTGTCCTGGCTATGGTGCTATAATATGAACACCCAAAGTTCTGCTACCATTTATCTCAGACTTGCACCAAATAGCCTTAATAGGCAACATATTCATTGTAAAAATCTTCCCCATGTTACCATTTCCACCCCCCACCATCCTGACCACCTCCAATGTCCATTTTCCTTCACCTATTCTTCTACCCTTCTTCTAACTCTGCCATTTGGCCTACATTGATTCTAAAGAGCCTGTCCCACTTACGCAATTTTTTCTGCGACTTGCCGACACCGTCATAGTCGCAGCAGGTTGCTCACGGCCACACAAGCCAGGCACCTGCCGTGAGTAATTACTCAGGGTAGGCATTCAGTCGGCTTTTTTAAAAAAAAAACCTTAAACCGCGCATGCGCAGATTGTTCTCTCCGTAAAAAATTAAAAAAAGACAGCAACAATTCAATTTGCCCAACGCTTCCAAGTCTCCTTTATTCTGAATTACAGGTGGAGAAATGGTGGGAAAAACGGGAGCACAGGGAAAAGTTGAATCAGTTGTCATCTTATTGAATGACAACACTTGTCAGTCAAGGGGAGAAGAGGGGGGGGGAGAAGAGGGGGGGAGAAGAGGGGGGGGAGAAGAGAGGGGGGGAGAGAAGAGGGGGGGGGGAGAAGAGAGGGGGGAGAAAGAGAGGGGGGGAGAAGAGGGGGGGGGGAGAAGAGGGGGGGGAAGAAGAGGGGGGGAAGAGGGGGGGAGAAGAGGGGGGAGAATGAGGGGGGGGGGAGAAGAGAGGGGGGGGAGAAGAGAGGGGGGGAGAAGAGGGGGGGGAGAAGACGAGGGGGGGGGGAGACGAGGGGGGGGGGGGGAGACGAGGGGGGGGGGAGAACGCTGGGGGGGAGACGTGGGGGGGAGTCGGGGGGGGGGAGACGAGGGGGGGGGGAGACGAGGGGGGGGGGAGACGAGGGGGGGGGGTGAGGGCGAGGGGGGGGAGGCGAGGGGGGGGAGACGAGGGGGGGGAGACGAGGGGTGGGAGACGGGGGGGGGAGACGAGGGGGGGGAGACGAGGGGGGGGGGGAGACGAGGGTGGGGGGAGACGGGGGAGGGGGGGGTGGAGACGAAAGGGGGGGAGACGAGGGGGGGGAGACGAGGGGGGGGAGACGAGGGGGGAGGACGAGAGGGGGGAGATACGAGGGGGGAGAAGAGGGGGGGGAGAAGAGAGGGGGGGAGAAGAGAGGGGGGGGAGAATGAGGGGGGGGGGAGAAGAGGGGGGGGAGAGGAAGAGACACTTTTAAGAAGCCAGACAACTGTTAATAAGCCAGAGATACACAGCTGTGAAGTTTGGCGGGCATTTAACATTACCGGTAGGCTATCCTTGGTTCTGAAAACTCATGCTTACGTTTTTTTCCCCCAATGAGCCAATGAAAATGCCCGGTCAACAAAGGTGATTAACTAAAATTACCTTCGACTACCCATAACTACAGGCAACCCCACTACAACTACACCTACGACTACAGGATTATCGATTTTCTCCATGGCGATCAATTTTTGGTTGCAGAAAATTTGTCAATATGTTGGAAAATTCGCGGCGACCATACTGAGGCCGCAACTAGTTCCCAGAATGCGGGAACTCCTCGCGACCATGAAGGAGACTCACCAGGGACCACCAGCGAACATGTGGAGATCATGAGGCGAGCGCAGAGTCTCCTGCACTCGCCTAAAAAGTCGTCTAAGGGGAATAGGCCCTTTAAGAGTCAGATTCACAGTCATACAGCATGGAAACGGGCTTTTGGCCCAACTGGTCCAAACTAAGAAACCTGGGAACATAAAAGAACTGCACATAGAACAGTCTTCCCGAAAGCATAATCAGCCAAAGCTAATAGTTCAATCTAGTAGTATCACTACAGAGCCAGAAATTTGCAGGTTCAAGTTCCACTTACGAGACTCGAGTGGAAAAGATTGGCTGAAACATCAATGAAGAAAAGAGCTACTTTGATAAACCACAGGATAAGATGTTAAACTGAGGCTACATGCATTATCTTGCGTGAGAAACCAAGGCCATTGTTTTTAAGAATTAACCCGGTGTTTGACACACACGTACACCTCACACAAACAAATTATCTGCTCACTATGACTTTACATTCATTGGAGTTTATTACACATGTATAAAAGTTTTAAAATGCGATCAGAATTAAGAAAATACTTGAAGTGTTGAAATAATATCGCATGAGGTTTAATATAAAGCCCAAGCCTTCAATCTGAAATGTCGACAACCCCATTTGCCCCACAGATGCTGCTTGACCCGCTGAGTTACTCCAGCCGATTGTTTGTTGCTCTTTACTATTTGGGTTTTGATGTGTACGCATGTGTGGGGCCTTTCCAGAGTGTGCACATGTGCGGGGCATTTCCAGAGTGTGCGAGGTTTCGGGCCAGCGACGCCTGCGGAATCAGCTATATTTTCCAGCTTTGAAGTTATGTATTACAGAAATGAGTTGCTTAAAGCTTAAATAAAGTTTAAATAAATTACGAGTAGCGTAAAAGTTTCATTTGCCTCACAACAGGTTTTAAATTTTGAATCGAATCCATGCATAATTTGAGACAATACTTGGTTATTGAATGGTGGAATTGTTGAACTCTGTACTAGAGTGACCATAGTCAATACCCAACTTGGTTGGTTACACTTCAATTGCCATCAATTGTCTCATTTTTAGTTTTTATCCTCTCAACACATTTGCCTTTGACATACAGAGGTCATAAATAGTGTCATACAGTGTAGGAACCTGCCCATTGGTCCAATTTGGTAATGCTAGCCAACATGCCCAATCTACACTAGCCCCCACCTGTCCGTATTCAGCCCAAATCCCTCAAAACCTATCCTATCCATGTATCTGTCTAAATGCATTTTAAACGTTGTGATAGTACCTGCATCTTCCAAAGTCAGGTTCCCATTAAATCTTTTCCCCCTCACCATAAACCTACGTTTCTAGTTCTCGATTCATCTCAGTCCTGGCAACATCCTCGTAAATATTCACTCCATCCTTTCCACCTTAACAACATCTCTCCTATATCAAAGGAGAGCAAAACTGAACACAATAGTCTAAATGCGTAGGAAGAATGCAGATGTTGCTTTACATCGCAGATAGACACAAAAAGCTGGAGTTACTCAACGGGTCAGGCAGCATCTTTGGAGAAAATGAATGGGAGAAAAGGAAATGTCTGAAGAAGGCTCTCGACCCAAAACCTCGCCTATTCCTTTTTCTCTAGAGATGCTGCCTGTGTCCCGCAGAGTTACGTTGTGCCTACAATACCCTATAAATGTTTATTTGGAGCGGCAAATTTGGACTCCAGGCAGAAAGAGAAGAGAAACCCAGACATTGGTGCAGTCAGTGGCGGACTGGCCAGGGTGTCAGCTTGCCTGATGGCAAGTGGGCCCCCTTTGTCTCCTGGCAAACAATACTTTTTTAGACCCAGTCCGCCACTGGGTGCAGTGTCCGCACCAACCAAGCGTCAAACGAGTGTTTTATTGTCGTTCACAATGCGTTCCTCAATGCGTTCACAATGATTTGGTTTACATTTGAATTCTCGTTAAAGTAAGTTTGCAAACCAGATCAGATCAAGCCAAGCCAAGCCTACCCACCCTCCCCCCTCCCCCCTCCCCCCCGTTATTTCTCTCACAAATAACGGGTGAACTCCGCAGAGGCGGGGGTGAATCAGCACTCGAGTCCCAGGCATCAGGCCCGAGTAGTGGTAGTAGTGGCGGCGGCGGCAGCAACACAGAGGCCCCGGGCCGGCCGGCAAACAACCCTCCCTCCCTCTCTCTCTCTCCCCGCTTACCGCTTCACCACGCCGGTCTTGATTTTGATCTGCCGAGTCCTGGCATCCGCCATGCTTGTGATTTGGTAGAGGAGAGGGCGAGGGCGAGGGCGAGCCGCGGCCTGCGTGCGCTCAACTGTCGCCGCCTAGCAACCCGGGAGCGGGCGGGCTGGCGCATGCGCCCCAGCACCAGAGCAACGCTCACCCAGTACCACAGACAGTCAGCTCATCTCAGCTCTGCTCCCCCACCAGGATGTGCTTTAGCCATCTCTCTGTGACCGTGGGTATGTGTAGAACAACGGGTTAACTCTTTAAAAGTGTGGCCTCGGTTTCACAGCATCCCCTCTTCCCATCAGAACTGCCCCCCCCCCCCCTCCATCTTAAAACTTATCTTTAATTCCCCTGTCCCACGTAGGAAACCTCTGGGGACCTTGCGCCCCACCCAAGGTTTCCGTGAGGTTCCCGGAGGGTTTTTGTCACTCTCCCTAATAGTCGTCAGTGGACGTCAAGAAAGGCTTGAGAGTAATGCCCCTGTCCCACTTAGGAAACCCGAACGGAAACCTCTGGAGACCTTGCGCCCCCACCCAAGGTTTCCGTGAGGGTACACAAAAAGCTGGAGAAACTCAGCGGGTGCAGCAGCATCTAAGGAGCGAAGGAGATAGGCGACTTTCGGGTCGAGACCCTTTCTTCAGACTAAGGTTTCCGTGAGATTCCCGGAGGTTTTTTGTCACTCTCCCTAATAGTCATCAGTGGACGTCAAGAAAGGCTTGAGAGTAATCCCCTGTCCCACTTAGGAAACCCGAACGGAAACCTCTGGAGACCTTGCGCCCCCACCCAAGGTTTCCGTGAGATTCCCGGAGGTTTTTTGTCACTCTCCCTAATAGTCATCAGTGGACGTCAAGAAAGGCTTGAGAGTAATCCCCTGTCCCACATAGGAAACCTGAACGGAAACCTCTGGAGACCTTGCGCCCCTACCCAAGGTTTCCGTGAGGTTCCCGGAGGTTTTTGTCACCTTCCCTAATGGTCGAAAGTGGTTTCCGCGTAGTCGAGCTTCTTCTATGTTCCGGCGATTATTTCAAAAAATTCAAAACTGGCCTCAACTAAAAATAGATTGCCGTTTAAAAATCGGTAATTTTTTAGTCGAAGCCGGTTGCGATGCTAGTTGAAGGTGGTTACCGGAGGTTGACCTCCCTGGTGGAATAAAACTGGGTGATAAAAAGGTCTTGCCTTCCACTACCTGCAACCTCCGGTAACCACCTTCAACTAGCATCACAAGAGATTTGTGTGCAAAATTAGAGCACATGGTATTGGGGGTAGGGTATTGTAATAGATAGATTACTGGTTGGAAGATAGGAAGCAAAGAGTAGGAATTAATGGGTCCTTTTCAGAATGGCAGGCAGTGACTAGTAGGATGCAGCAAGGCTCGGTGTTGGGACCCGATGTTTACAATATATTAACGATTTAGACAAGGGAATTAAATGCAGCATCTCTAAGCTTGTGGATGGCACAAAACTGGGTGGCAGTGTGAACTGCAAGGAGGATGCTAAGAGGCTACAGGGTGACTTGGATAGGTTGGGTGAGTGGGCAGAAGCATGTCAGATGCAGTATAATGTGGATAAATGTGAGGTTATCCACTTTGGTGGCAAGAACAGGAAGGCAGGTTATTATCTGAATGCTGTCAGATTAAGAGAAAGGGAGGTGTAATGAGACCTGGGTGTACATCAGTACATCAGTCACTAAAAGAAAGCATGCAGGTACAGCAGGCAGTGAAGAAAGCTAATGACATGCTGGCATTCATTGCAAGAGGATTTGAGTTTAGGAGCAATGTGGTCCTACTGCAGTTGTACAGGGCCCTGGTGAGACCGCACCTGGAATATTGTGTCCAACTTTGGTCTTCTAATTTGAGGAAGGCCATTATTGCTGCTGAGAGAGTGCATCATAGGTTCACCAGGTTAATGCCCAGGATGGTGGGACTGACATATGATGAAAGAATGGGTCGACTGGGCTTGTATATGCTGGATTTTAGAAGGATGAGAGGGGATCTTATAGAAACATATAAAATTCTTATAGGATTGGACAGCATAGATACAGGAAAAATGTTCCCAATGATGGGGGAATCCAGAACCAGGGGTCACAGTTTAAGAATAGTGGTAGGCCATTTAGGACTGAGATGAGGAAAAACGTTTTCACCCAGAGAGTTGTGAATCTGTGGAATTCTCTGCCACAATAGACAATAGGTGCAGGAGTGGGCCATTCGGCCCTTTGAGCCAGCACCACCATTCAATGTGATCATGGCTGATCATCCACAATCAGTACCCCGTTCCTGCCTTCTCCCCATATCCCCTGACACCGCTATCTTTAAGAACCCTACCTAGCTCAATCTTGAAAGTATCCAGCGAACCGGCCTCCACCACCCTCCAAGGCAGAGAATTCCACAAACTCACAACTCTCTGTGTGAAAAAGTGTTTCCTCATCTCTGTTCTAAATGGCTTATCCCTTATTCTTAAACTGTGGCTCCTGGTTCTGGACTCCCCCAACATCGGGAACATGTTTCCTGCTTCTAGCGTGTGCAAACCCTTAATAATCTCATATGTTTCAGTAAGATCCCCTCTCATCCTTCTTAATTCCAGAGTATACAAGCCAAGCTGTTCCATTCTCTCGGCTTATGACAGTCCCGCCATCCAGGAATTAACCTTGTAAACCTACGCTGCACTGCTTCTATAGCAAGAATGTCAATCCTCAAATTAAGGGACCAAAACTGCACATAATACTCCAGATGTGGTCTCACTAGGGCCCTGTACAACTGCAGAGGACCTCTTTGCTCCTATACTAAACTCCTCATGTTATGAAGGCATACAGAGGCCAATTCACCGGATGTTTTCAAAAGGGTAGTAGCAAGGTGAAAAGTAAAAGTGGCAGGCAGACAAATCCAGAGCAAAAATCAAAAAGGGCCACTTTTCAACATAATTGTATAAGGAGTAAGAGTGTTGTAAAAACAAGCCTGAAGGCTTTGTGTCTCAATGCGAGGAGCATTCGTAATAAGGTGGATGAGTTGAAGGTGCAGATAGCTATTAATGACTGTGATATAGTTGGGATCACGGAGACATGGCTCCAGGTGACCAAGGCTGGAAGCTGAACATCCATGGATATTCAATATTCAGGAGGGATAGACAGAAAGGTAAAGGAGGTGGGGTAGCGTTGCTGGTTAGAGAGGAGATTAACACAATAGAAAGGAAGGACATTAGCTTGGAGGATGTGGAATTGATATGGGTAGAGCTGTGAAACACTAAGGGGCAGAAAACGCTAGTGGGAGTTGTGTACAGGCCACCTAACAGTAGTAGTAGAGTTGGGGATGGCATCAAACAGGAAATTAGAAATGTGTGCAACAAAGGTAAAACAGTTATAATGGGTGACTTCAATCTACATATAGATTGGATGAATCAAATTGGCAGGGGTGCTGAGGAAGAGGATTTCTTGGAATGTATGCGGGAGAGTTTTCTAAACCAACATGTAGAGGAACCAATGAGAGAGCAGGCTATTCTAGACTGGGTATTGAGTAGTGAGGAAGCGAGGGCAGGAAATGTGTTTCCAGCATGTCCTCTAGCTGATATCAGTTGGCATCACTGCATTGGGGAAGACATATAGGGTCGATAATGTCCAAAACTTATAAAGACATGCTTGCGTTACTCTGCAATGCCTATTCGAACCTAATTGTATAATGAAAATTGCCATTTGGCCTACATTATACCCAAAAAATGCAGGACTATGTAGGGCAAACAATAACCAGATTAATTATCGATGAAAATCTGCCAAAACAATTCAGGATCTTCTAGTTCATTTACAGAGGTACAGGAACTTCATTCCATCACAACCTCTGGTTGGGTGTAAGATTACAATTGTTTTATAATGAATGATGCTGCATAATATTTGATCGGTTTGTTGTTTGCTGCACCAGAAACTCGTCAGGTGGAAAATATATTCCCCGACAGAAGAAGATGGGGGTTGCAGAATCATTCTGGACCTCACAAACTTTAATTCATATGTTCAGTATAGGCATTTAAAAAAGTACACCTTCAACACTGTAACGCAGTTGTTATCACAAGGCTGCTATATGGCTTCTATAGACCTAAAAAAAAACCTTATTATTCAGTACCAATGCATCATTATCGCAGGTACTTTAAGTTAATTCGATGGGTCAGCTGAGGCAATTTAAAGAATTACCTAATGGGTTAACTTCAGCTTTCAGTCTGTTCACAAAATTATTGAAACCAGCACTGGTGTTACTGAGGGCTCAGAATCACATTGTAATGGCTTTTTTAGAGGATATGTCAATTGTAAATGCCACTCAGGAGACAGCTGAAGTACTGGTTTCAGCAACCATAAGCCTATTGAAAGGCTAGGGTTTCTGTACATCCAACAACATCTAAATTACAGCCATCCCAAACAATTGATTATTTGGGGTTTGTCATTAATTCAGTTAATATGTCAGTAACTTGCCAACAGATAAGGTTGGGGATATTACAAATGTCTGTACTTGTCTCGCTGAGAGACCTTATCCCTCCATCCGAGAAGTAGCTACGGGTATTGGTAAAATGGTAGCAGCATTCCTGCTGTCGAGTTTGGACCTCTGCATTATCAAGGTCTGCAAAGAGCCAGAGGACAAGCACTAAAAATAAAAATTAAAAAAAAATTAAATTTAAAAATAAATAAATTAAATTTAAAAAAATAAAAATAAAATAAAAATAAAAATAAAAAGCATGCAGGTCATTTGATAGGTCCATGCAGTTACCAACTAAAGCTTTAGCTGAATTGCAATGGTGGATTCTCAATGTTGCACAAGCTACTAGAAAATTATTTGGTTCAGCAACCTTCAGTGGTATTACAAACTGATGGGAGTGCTCTCGGATGGGGAGGTAAGGACAGCGCCACCAGTTGAGGTGGTCGATGGGCTGTCCAAGACGATTAATTTTCCTAACACATGGTATCAATTATTTGGAGTTATTGGGGGCGTTTTATGCATTGATAGCTTATTGTTCTACAATGAATGACTTACATGTTCAATTACAAGTAGACAATACCACAGCTGTGGGAGAGACAATATTGTGGCAGACAACAGATCACGAAAGTTCAATGACAATACAGAATGGATGTTAAATCCAGAAGTTCAAAAAGATTGTCAGTTGGTATGGGTACCAAATATTGATCTGTTTGCGTCCAGATTAAATCTCCAGTTGCCTAAATATGTCTCATATATCTCCAGACCCAGGAGCAGTAGTGGTGGATGCATTCTCGCTACATTGGGGAAGTATAGTCTTCTATGTTTTCCCCATTTTGCCTAATTAGGCAATGTCTCACCAAAATAGATCAAGACTCCGCCGCAGGCGTTTGGTGGTTCCAAACTGGTACACAGCCATTGTCCCATTGGTGCTCAGAATGATGACTCAGCCATTCATGACAATCCCCAGCTGCAGTAATTGTTGGTACATCCAGTACAGGAGAAGTCATCCATTACATGATCGTATTAATTGTTAATCTGCAGGTTCTGATAGACTGTCGGATAGGACCATGGATGTTATAACTGCAGCTTGGAGAGATAGCACTAAGAAACAATATATGTCTCATATAAGGAAATGGGAGATCTTTTGTATACAGTCAAATATATTTTATCATACTGCAAACATATTGGATGTATTGGAGTTCCTTGCTAAGTTGCACCTGAGTTATAATGCCATTAATAGTGCTCGGAGTACTTTGTCCTCCTATTTAGGACAATTTTCAGAACGACAATCTATCGGGTCATCTGTTAATATCCCGATTTATGAGAGGAATTATAATAAAATCCTACCAGACCCAGATATACAGAAATCTGGGATGTCAGTATAATTCTCACATTGCTTCGGCAGTGGGCTCCAATTACGCCACTGTCTTTTCAAAACTTAATATTTAAAGTGGTTATGCTCATGCCATTAGTATCAGCACAATGAGTACAAACATTACAAATGTTGCGCTTAGATTGTATGCAGTTGTCTGTAGATAAAATTAGTTTTTATGTCTATGATCTAAGTAAGCAAAGCAAGCCAGGAAAGGCTGGAACCAAGGTAATCTTTAAAGCATACCCTGTCGACCAAACATTGTGTGTGGTTAAACATCTGACTCAATATATTAAAGTAACTAAGAGTCTCCGACAATGTGAGACACCAATGCTCATTACCCACAAAAAAAAACAACAAAAACATAAAATAATTTTTTAAAAGTGACAGTACAAACTATTTCTAGATGGTTAAAACAGGTTCTGTATTTAGCTGGAGTTCACACCCATGTGTTTAAATCTCAACTCCACAAGGGCGGCATCAATGTCCGCGGCGATGGCACAGGACGTGCCGCTCGACCAATTTCTAGAGGCCGCAGGATGGTCTAAAGAAGTAACTTTTTCTAGATTTTATGATAAACCTGTTGTCACAGTGCCAGGGTTTGCACATGCTATGTTGTGTTCTGTTCAATTTGTTTGCTTTGTTTCATATCATTTGTTGTAATTTTCCCCTCGATTGTGCTATTAGGAGTGCTCATAGACAACACATTTCCTCTATTTTTGGAGGAGAACAACCCAAGGCTTTTTGGAGATATGTGAAATCCAGACGGACACACAACACTGGTGTCCAGATGCTAAAAGTGAACAACTGCCTGATCACTGAGGACCAGGCGAAAGCAGAAGTTCTTGTGAACCAATTCCAACACGTTTTCACCCGGGAAGATGTGGAGCCTTCATCATTTCCAGTCCTTCCGCCCAGCCCATATACTGATATGCCTGCTATTAAAATTGAGGTTGAAGGTGTCAAGAAGTTATTGCTCAACATTAATACCACAAAAGCAATTGGACCAGATCAGATACAAAATCAAGCCCTCAAGATCGCAGCCCAAGAACTGGCTCCATTTTTACAGTTCATTTTTCAACAATCGCTTGACTCGGGCGATGTACCGCTGGATTGGAGGAAGGCCAACATCACTCCTCTCTTTAAGAAGGGTTCAACCACCAACCCAGCGAATTATCGTCCTGTTTCATTAAACGAGTACTTGCTGTAAATTGCTGGAGCATATCATTGATAGTAATCTGATGCGTCACGTGAGCAAATATAATATTCTTGCTGACAACCAACATGCGTTTAGGAGGCATAGATCATGCAAGTCTCAGCTTATCCTGACAACAAATGACCTGGCAAAGCACCTTGACCGTAACGTCATCATGGATTTAGTTGTACTGGACTTTTCTAAAGCATTCGATGTCATCCCACACCAGAGACTGCTTCGGAAGCTCGACTTCTACAGTATTCGTTCCAACACGAAACGATGGATTTCCAGTTTCCTGACAAAACATCTTCAGCGCGTGTGTGTGAACGGAAAGAGCTCCAATTGGCACCCAGTGTTGAGTGGTACACCCCAGGGCACAGTACTTGGCCCACACCTATTTTTGCTTTACATCAATGACATCCATGAAAGTCGCAAGTACGTCCAGACTACTCGCTGATGATTGTTTGCTGTACCGTCCAATTAAGTCAGCTGATGATGAAGATGCTCTCCAAAAAGATCTCGATACTATGGTCGAGTGGCCACAACAATGGGGCATGCAGTTCAACCCTTCCAAATATGAAACCATGCGTGTCACCAGAAAGGGGAATCCAGGCGTCACATCTTACAACATACTTGGTGTTACCCTTGAGGAATCCAAACAAACCAAGTATCTTGGCATCAAATTGCAGAATGATCTACGTTGGAACGGTCAGACTCATCATGCAACAGGGAAAGCAACAGGTGTCCTAAACTTCCTGAGACGCAACTTCCATCATTGTTCAGCTTCTGTCAAGGAGAAGCTGTATTTCACCCTTGTTAGACCTCATCTGGACTACGCAGTTGCAGCTTGGGACCCATACACAGATAAAAACATTTCATCCATCGAACGTGTCCAAAGACAGGCCGCTCGATTTGTTACTAACACCTACGAGAGAGAAGCGAGTGTCACCAAACTTCTGAATTCTCTGGGGTGGAACCCTGTCCAAGACAGACGTGAAGCTCATCGTGTGACCTGTTTTTACAAAATGTTAAATGGTCAGCTAGACATAGATCACAAGACCTACACCAACCCCAAACCAATTAGGAGCAGACGAGGGCATTCGATCCAATTTGTGGTCCCAGCCACAAAGACAGATGTGTACAGCAATTCGTTCTTCCCACGCACTATTAAAGCATGGAATAATCTCCACCAAACCACGGTTGCCCAGCCAGATGCAACTAAATTTAAAGTGGCACTTTCTTCCCAATAACCCGCTCTGGCTAAGCCCCTCCCTTCACCACCTCCAGTTTAAATTCCAGTTGGAATATTTTGGAGGACCAAGTAACCAAGAACCAAGGATAGAGGGGTTATTACTTTCCTTGTTATTATTAACATAGTTATTGAATAATTTGAAGCAATGTTCAAAATATTATTTATTTACTACTGTGTCAACTGAAGCAGTGTGTCGTATGGAGTGAATCTACGACATGAAAATCACAGAGCTTTAAAATCTTCACATAGTCACTCACATGACCCCGAAGTAAAATAGTAAGATTAAACGAGAACTTACCTGTTTGAAGTTTGATCTTTATTTTATGAGGAGTTACGATGAGGGATTATGTGCCCTCTGCTCCCGGCCCTCATAATCTAAAGGTTCATCTGGTAGTTCTAGTCTTCTGTAAGCCTTACTATCTTACTTCGGCTATCGGTTTCTGTGTTTTTCACGCCGCTGCTTTGAAGTCTGACACGCATGCGCCTGGCGGGGCTTCTTCACGCAATCCCTCATCGTAACTCCTCATAAAATAAAGATCAAACTTTGAACAGGTAAGCTCGTTTAATCTTACTATTTCTTTGCATTGCTAATGTAGATAGAGTCATAAAGTGATACGGTGTGGAAACAGGCCCTTCGGCCCAACTCACCCACACCGGCCAACATGTCCCAGCTACACTAGTCCCACCTCAATCAATCAATCAAAAACTTTATTGTCATTCAGAAATACATCAATAAATGCAATTCTGAATGAAATCTGTCTGCGCTTGGTCCATATCCCTCCAAACGTGTCCTATCCATTTACCTGTCTTACTGTTTCTTAAATGATGGGATAGTCCCAGCCTCAACTACCTCCTCTGGCAGCTTGTTCCATACATCCACCACCCTTTGTGTAAAAATTTTACCCCTCAGATTCCTATTAAATCTTTTCGCCCTTCACCTTGAACCTATGTCCTTTGGTCCTCGATTCCCCTACTCTGGTCTAGTCATTATTACAACTGGGTGGCAAAATGACCAGCAAGAGGGGTAAAACGGAGGGGAGCGCACATGGGATGCCAGGTGTTGCTGTTGAGCCCTCTGGAGTGTCGTGGGCCTATCAAAGAAACACCAAGGAAGGAGGGTGCCCACCTGATGACCCCAATTTACCCCGACCCCCACTCAAGATATTAAGAAGGGGCCAATTATAGTAGGGATTGTAATATCAAGTCCTATAATCTCTACTGATAAGCTGGAGAAATCCAGTGACTGCTGTGAAAGTGTAGCTGACAACTGGCATGACACACGACAGACCCCAACATGGACTAGATCCAGATGGCAGGCTTCATCATCACCCCTCATGGCACGAAAAAGCACTTACAAGAGCGAAGGTGACTCATCATGACAAACTGCACTTAATCGGCACGGCACTTACAACATCAACTGCAGGACAAGAACTCCAAGTGTGTAGCTGCAGCTGGTCCAAGGTAACATCCATCAGCAGCTAAAAAAAATACATCAAGGGTGGATTAAGTGCTTGAAGGAGGTGAGGCCGGGACCTCGCATTGGTCAGTATCTCCTGAGAGAAAGATCAAATCAGTCGAGTGAAGCTCAGCGGCAGGATACAACCCATAGTCCAACAAACATCAATACCCCAGTGGCCAAGGAGAGTAATTCAAGCACAACATCCAAGAACCCGGAATCCTGCCAGACAAGCCTGCTTTGGAGAAGAACATGCTAGGCCACAGACATCATGTGACGTGGCCAAAGTCACTCCAGCATTTTGTATCTATCTTCGGTGTAAACCAGCATCTGCAGTGCCTTCCTACATGCTCAGTCTTTCATCAAGTCTGCAAAGGGAAGTGGAGCTTCTCATGAGGCACCCCCACTTTCTCCACCTCTTTCTTCCCTGCTGTCTGGAACTGCCTCTTTTAAGGAGTAGAGTAGATGAGATGCCGGTGAGTTAATCCAATCCTGGCTACTTGGACACAGCTGTTGCTCTTCTGATAGTGGCTTCAGGTGCTGTCCACAGAGCCAGTGATTTCCAGCATGCAGGTGCTGTCCATGGTGCTAGTCTCCAGCTCTTACGATATTTATCCCAGGAGGGAAATTGATCTGGCAACAGTCATGAAACACAAAATACATAAAACATGAAATTAAAGTGACGAGTCGAAAGGATTGGGGATGTGCAAAGATTAGGGGGGGGGGGGGGGGGGGGGGGGGGGGGGGGGGGGGGGGGGGGGGGGGAGTCAGTCTTGGTGGATCCAGTCTATTGCTGAAGGTGTTTCTCAGGTTGACCAGTGTGTCATGGATGGGGTGAGCTGTATTGTCCGGGATGCTCCGCGGTTTGAGGAGCATCCTCCCCTCCAAGACCACCTCCCATAAATCCAACTCTGCCCCCAGAACAGAGCGCGCCGTCCTGATGAGTTTGTTGCATATCTGCAGATGATGTGGGTCGGAGCAGCTCTTAGGGAGGACTCGTTGTCACAATGTGGGCGAGTGACTGGGGTAGCTTTAGAATTTGTAATAGTTTGATAACTTTATTGAAAATCTAATGCAAATCTAAATCCATTCCTTGGAGCGCAGGAGGGTGAAGGGTGATCTTATAGAGATGTACAAAATCATGAGAGGAATAGATCAGGTAGACGACCAGTCCCTTGCTCAGAGTAGAGGAATCGAGAAACAGAGGACATAGGCTGAAGGTGAGGGGGGAAAGATTTAAATAGGAACATGAGGAGTATGTGAGGTATCTTTTTCACACAAAGGGTGGTGGGTGTATGGAACGAGTGGCTGGAGGAGGTAGCTGGAGCAGGGACTATCGCAACATTTAAGAAACATTTAGAGAGGTACATGGATAGGACAGGTTGAGTGGGATATGGGACAAACGCAGGCAGATGGGACTAGTGTACATGGGACATGTTGGTCAGTTGTGGACAAGTTGGGCCGTATGCTGTATGACTCTATAACGCTATTTTGACTTAAGTTGCATTTACTATAACTATTTTAGGAGAATAATTTTTTTAACTGATTTGAATAGCCCAGTGAGATTAGGTCCCACATAGGAGATTAGGTGGCAAAATTAGGGCACATGGTATTGGGGGTGGAGTGCTGTAATGGATAGAAAATTGGTTGGCGGACAGGAAACAAAGAGTAGGGATTAACGGGTCCCTTTCAGAATGGCATGCAGTGACTAGTGGGGAACCACAAGGCTCGGTGCTGGTACCGCAGCTATTTACAATATACATCAATGATTTAGATGAAGGGATTCAAAGTAACATTAGCAAATTTGCAGATGACACAAAACTGGGTGGCAGTGTGAACTGTGAGGAGGATACTATGAGAATACAGGGTGACTTGGACAGGTTGGGTTAGTGGGCAGATGCAGTTTAATGTGGATAAATGTGAGGTTATCCACCTTGGTAGCAAAAACAGAAAGGTAGATTATTATCTAAATGATGTCAAGTTGGGAAAAGGGGAAGTACAACGGGATCTGGGGGTCCTTGTTCATCAGTCAATTAAAGTAAGCATGCAGGTAAGCATGAAGACCAACATGCGAATGGCATGTTTGCCTTCATAACAAGAGGAGTTGAGTATAGGAGCAAAGAGGTCCTTCTGCAGTGTATAGGGCCCTAGTGAGACCACACCTGGAGTATTGTGCGCAGTTTTGGTCCCCTAATTTGAGGAAGGACATTGAGGTAGTGCAGTGTAGGTTAACAAGGTTAATTCCCGGGATGGCAGGACTGTCATATGTTGAGAGAATGGAGCGGCTGGGCTTGTATACTCTGGAATTAAGAAGGATGAGAGGAGATCTTACTGAAACATATAAGATTATTAAGGGTTTGGATACGCTAGAGGCAGGAAACATGTTCCCAATGTTGGGGAAGTCCAGAATCTCTGGATACTTTCAAGAGAGAGCTAGATAGGGCTCTTAAAGATAGCGGTGTCATGGGGAGAAGGCAGGAACGGGGTACTGATTGGGGATGATCAGCCATGATCACATTGAATGGCGGTGCTGGCTCGAAGGGCCGAATGGCCTACTCCTGCACCTATTGTCTATTGTCTATTGAGATTGTTGCACATAGATGCACTGAGTGGAGTGAATGCAAAGAGTGAAGATTTTGCTGTGCAAATCTTTTCAGTGCATCTTTAATGCTGTTCAATGATCTGAAATTTTTGGGGGGAGGGAATGGGGGAAGATACTTTAAGCAAAGAGAACACCAATAAACTGATGAAACTCTTTCCTTTGGTCTCCATGGACTGCAATTTAAGTATGTGAGAATATAAATTTGCAGCACTTTTCACATCTTGTGATAAAGATATGAACAGTCCAGTAAAGTGCTCTTCACCCAACAAAGTATTATTCTTAACTCCCATCGTTGTTGAAAAGTATTTTTTTTAATTACTTATCTGGATATCAGTCAGAGCAGAGAGACTAAAGTTATGCAGTCATAGGGAAAATGAGCAAACTCAACACAAAAAGCACCAGAGATTAGAATTGAACCCACGTCACTGGAGCAGCTCTACTAACTATATTTTCCATCATATGGGACATAGCTGCAGATGTATTATAAATCATATCACTTTTTTTGGAGGCTTTACCCAAGGTAAAAAGGTCAGTAACGATGGAAGCCCCAAAACCTATAGCATGTTATTCCAGTGATTCTCTTTACCATGTTTCTGCCTTTTGATTGGAATTGATCCAAAATTGAGTAATTGATGAAGGAGGATCACAGGGATAAGCAGAAGTGGAGGCAGAGGACATTGTCTGATGAAAGGTCTCAACCCAAAACATTGTCTGTTCCTTCCACTGGTGTTGCCTGGTCTGTGGAGTTCCTGCAGCATTTTTTTTTTGCTTTTTGATAAAGTAACTTGCCTGTGACTCTATCCTGGTTTCTCTCCTCCTATGAGGATGTAGTTTTATGCAAAAGTAAAATACATTGACAGTCTTTCTGTAAACACAAAGAACTGCAGATGCTAGTTTACAATTTTTTTAAAAGACACGATGTACTGGAGTAACTCTGCAGATCAGGAAGCATCTCTGCAGAACACGACCTGATGATATTTTGGATCGGGACCCTTCCTGTGGTGGGGTCCAAATAGTTAATAATTACTTGAAATTATGACAGAAAATACTGGCTATTTGTTGGGGGCAAAAGGTACAGAAGTGTGAAACCACACACCTCCAAATTCAGTGACAGTTTCTTCCCAGCTGCTATCAGTCAACCAAACCATCCTACCACAACTAGAGAGCAGTCTGAACAATAGCCTGTTTCCTTTATCATCGTTACGTTTTTTGCTTATCTTTCATTCATTGTTCTTTAGCTCTCCGCATCACCGTCTATATCTCTCGTTTCCCTTATCCCGAACCAGTCTGAAGAAGGGTCTCGACCTGAAAAGTCACCCGTTCCTTTTCTCCAGAGATGCTGCCTGTCCCGTTGAGTTACTCCAGCTTTTTGTGTCTATCTTCTGGACTATTATTTACCACATTGGTGACCCTCGGGCTATCTTTGATCGGACTTTACTGGCAGATGAAAGAATGGATCGACTGGGTATATATTCACTGGAATTTAGAAGGATGAGAAAGGATCTTATAGAAACATATAAAATTCTTAAGGGATTAGACTGGCTAGATGCAGGAAAAATGTTCCCCATGTTGGGGGAGTCCAGAACCAGGGGTCACAGTTTATGAATAAGGGTAGGCCATTTAGGACTGAGATGAGGAAAAACCTTTTCACCCCGAGAGTTGTGAATCTGTGGAATTCTCTACCACAGAGGGCAATGGAGGCCATTTCACTGGGTGTATTCAAGAGAGAGTTAGATATAACTCTTAGGGCAAATAGAATCAAGGGAAATGAGGAAAAAGCAGGAACGGAATATTGATTTTGGACGATCAGCCATGATCATATTGAATGGCGGTGCTGGCTCGAAGGGCCGAATGGCCTACTCCTGCCCCTATTGTCTATGTTTCTTTGTTTATCTTGCACTAAACGTTATTCCCTTATCATGTATCTGTACACTGTGAATGACCCGATTGTGATCATGTATTGTCTTTCCGCGGAGTGGTTAGCACGCAGCAACAGTTTTTCACTGTACCTCGGTACATATAATAATAAACTAAACTGAACTAAATTTCAGAGTCCAGATATTACCCTCATGAATTCCTACAGTGTCCAGATTCACCACTGCTGTTATGAGAATAACAAGAAAGTTGTTGCCGCATTATTGGTACCAACATAAAACATATCTTGTATGATTGACATTGTCCCCAAGTTCCAAATCATACACGATCCTGACTTAGACACACTCCAGTTTTTTTCATTACTGCCAGGTCAATATCCAGCAGTTTCTTACTTAACAGTACTGTGAGAGGACAGATCCCAAAAGAATGCCAGGTAAAATCTCACCATTACCTACTCAAGGCAACAACTGAACGGAAATAGATATGACTTTTTCAATATTGTCTCAATATTTTGAAGATAATGGTGATAATGTTTTTTACCGTTTCGTTGTCATCCTGAGACAAACAATGTGGCATCAGTTTTTACAGTGGTGTCCTTTTGATTCATTAGAGTTGTTCAATTTCATAATAAACCTAGTGTATCAGTCACTGATTATACATATTATCCAAATTAGTTAAGATGTATTATGTTATTAATATAAGAGCACAAGCAATATGGTAAATAATGGGTTTTATTTTGATTTACAATTAATAACAAAGCATACGATATACCATTGCATGTTAATTGTAATAATAATCACTAGGTCCATGAAATACACCTGGAGCACAGTTAAATTGACATCTTCATATTGCATTAGACCTTCCATGAAAATCCTCTCAATTCCTTATAATCTCCTCTGGATTTGTGCGAGTTCCTGACCAGGACAAAATTAATTATTCATTGCAAAATGCTCTTGAGAAATTAATAGTCAGTCACCTACTTGAACTACTGTAGTCCATATCATGAAGGTACATACGCAATGCCATAAGGAGTTCCGCCATTTTGACCTGAACACAAGGGAGTGGTGATATGTGATATGGGAGTGGTGATATTGCGTACAGTTTTGGTCTCCAAATCTGAGGAAAGACATTCTTGCCATAGAGGGGGTACAGAGAAGGTTCGCCAGACTGATTCCTGGGATGTCAGGACTTTCATATGAGGAAAGATTGGATAGACTCGGCTTGTACTCGCTAGAATTTAGAAGACTGAGGGGGGATCTTATAGAAACTTACAAAATTCTTAAGGGGTTGGATAGGCTAGATGCAGGAAGATTGTTCCCGATGTTGGGGAGGTCCAGAACAAGGGGTCACAGTCTAAGGATAAGGGGGAATTCCTTTAGGACCGAGATGAGGAAAACATTTTTCACACAGAGAATGGTGAGTCTCTGGAATTCTCTGCCACAGAAGGTAGTTGAGGCCAGTTCATTGGCTATATTTAAGAGGGAGTTAGATGTGGCCCTTGTGGCTAAGGGGATCAGGGGGTATGGAGAGAAGGCAGGTACAGGATACTGAGTTGGATGATCAGCCATGATCATATTGAATGGTGGTGCAGGTTTGAAAGGCCGAATGGCCTACTCCTGCACCTATTTTCTATGTTTCTATATTTCAAGTTTGAGATTATGTGGAACCCCAAAGCCAATGTGCTGTTTCTGTTTTTCCAATATCCTTGCTGCCCTTCTCCTTTCATGCGGTAGAGGTCAAAGGTTTGGGATGTGAGGCTATGAGGTCTTAATAAGTTTCTGCTTTGAATCTTGTAGTTGATAACAGTGATAGGTACGCGACTTAGCATTGAAACAGTCCATTTATCCCAACCACTCAATACCCGAGTTAATGTACACTAGAGCCTCCTCCCATCATTCTGCATTAAATCTGTCCATGTGATCATGTATTCCCTTCTCTCTCACACGTTTTCCCAGCCACCCCTTAAATGCCTTTATACAATTCACCTTTGGTAGCAACTTCTACATTTGCAGTGTTCTTTGGGAAAGTGATTTCACCTGAATGCTAACGCAAAATGCTGGAGTAACTCATCGGGTCAGGCAGCAACGGGGTAGATGACATTTTGGGTCGGGATGCTTCTTCATGGCTTTGAAGAATGGTCCGAACCTGAAATGTCACCTATCCGTGTCCTCCAGAGGTATTGCTCGATATACTGAGTTACTCCAGCACTTTGTGTCTTTTTTGTAAACCAGCATTTGCAGTTCCTGTGTCTTCATCTGAATGTTGATGGCTTCTGCTTATGCATATTTCCACAAGTGGAAGCATGCTCTCTATATCAACTTTAACAAAACTTTCATCATTTTAAAGATCTTCATTAGTTAGTTGTTTAAGAATAGAGTAGGAATCAAATCAAATGCAGTATAGTGGACAATGTTGAGATTCTTGGGTGTTTTTGGAGCTGCTCCCTCCCAGGCAAATGGGCATCACAATCCTCAATTATGCCTTGGAGTCTGGGAGATTATCACAAAATATTAACCTCTGATCAACTCTTGTGGTTGCTGTTCTTACATGACTGATCTAGTTAGCTTCTTGGTTAATAGTTGTCCCTGGATATTTTGATGAAGGGATTACCACAGTATCAATTTACATAGTTGGATTCTTTCTTCTTGGCGATCATCATTGTCTGGCACTTGTGTGGCACAGATGTGCCTATATATGTAGATATATGCAACTATCATCCCAAACCTGAATGTTGTCCGGGTTTTGCTGCTTAGAGGCCCAAACTATTTCATTAGATGAGAGTTTGATGGAACTAAATACAGTGCATATCTCTCTATAACTCCCACTTCTGCCCTAATGATGGTGTGACGGTCATTGATGAAGAAGCTATGGATAATTCGCCTTTACCATTCCTGTGAGGAATTTCTTCAGAGACAAACAGGGACTGAGGCATTGGCTTTGAAAAACAAGAACAGTCAGCTTCAGTGGTGGGTATGACTAGCCAATGGGGAAATTTACCCCTGATTCCTATTGACCCCAATTTTACCAGGGTCTTTTGAAGCCGTATTTAATCTAACACTGTCTTTGTGTCAAAGCTAGTCATTTGCAGGTCATCCTTGGAGCAAAGCTGTAAAGGAGCTGTCCTCCTGACACGACCCAAATGAAGCATCAGGAAGGCGACTGGTTGGAAAAAGCAGCTAAATGATGCTGGAAAAAAAGTGGCAACATCTTCCGTGACTGAGACCAGAGTGAAGGCCTGGTAATTGCATGCTTTGGATATATCCTGCTTTTTGTTGGCAGGGTATATTTGGGATATTTTTTTCTCTGTTCGGGGTGGAAGCCAGTATTGTCACCGAGCTGAAGCATCAGAGATTTAACTATGCTTTAAGAGCATAATTGTTGTATTATCACTTAGCACATAAAGTATTATCCTGATACTAAAATCTAAGTTTGTATCCCATTAAAACAACGTCATAATTCATCTACGTCCTTTGAAATGAATTACACATTCATTGCTTCAACCATCAATTATAGGTCAGAGAAGCTTTCCTTACTACTGTGTGACTATTAAGGTTAGAAACAACGGATATTCAGATTTTTCAGTTAATAAATCATTTCAGGTTACAGGGAATATTTCCTGTAGGTTAGGCTTGATCTATTTAAACTCTTTGCAATTCATATATCAGCTTTATCAGATCAGATTTATCCCGATGCAATGATGAAACACTTTTGCTGATACTATTCTGTTCCACGGGTGTAGATATGTCCTTTTAAGACCATATATTCCCACTGTTGGTGAGGAGCGCAGATTCTGCCAGTCAGATTGTAATTATGGAAATTAGAATGCTTGACAGTTTTATAACTTAGGTCAAAATAACACTACATGGCCATCATTTTCTTCTTTGATTTAATGAATTGTGATTATTAAAGAATAAAATAAAAATAAAACTGCACAGACACACAAAACACACACACACACACTCACACTCATACTCATACTCTTTGAATTGTGCCTCGGGATTTAAGAATTCTTTCTTCCACTCTAGTTTTGTGGGTTCTCATGTTGGTTGAAGATTAATGTGGGAGCTGCGGATTTTTCCACAGAAGGGGGAGGTGGTGGCTTCTGACAAAGCAGGGGTGGGTAGTTTGTGTGATGTCTACTCTATCCCCGTAAAGGTGCCCCTGTGTATAGACTCAGACTCAAGGTTCCCAGACCATCCCAAATGCTCCTTCTCCACTTCGAGAAATTAGGAGTCAGGGATTCCCAAGAACTGGTGAGGATATTGCATTTCTTAAACAAGTTTATTTACAAGACACTTGGACAGGTACATGGATAGAAAAGGTTTAGATGGTATATGGGCCAAATGTGGGGAAGTGGGACTAGCTTAAATGGGGTAAGTTGGTTGGCAAGGAAGAATTGGACCTAATCTAAATCCTGTTTCTGTGCTATATGACTGCCTTTAGGATTTTGAACATGACCTTGAACATTTTCCTCTCAGGACCTGGTCATGAATTTTTACACCAGACCTTAGAGTAGAGTGCCTGTTCCAAAAGGCAGGTGTTGAGCATGCAGTGGTTATGCTCTAAACAATGTACCTTACTGAAAATAACAAGAGTCTCCAATACTGGTGATGTCAGCCTGGAAGAGGAACTGATGATTTGCTGTCCTTCCAGTGAATTTGTGGAGTCAGCATTGGTGATAATTTTCCAGTGCCATAGGTAGTCCATGTTTGATAAATGAGACCAGGATTCATTCCCAATAGACCGAGAGTATTGTACTGAGTCTGGGGCCTTGATCTTCAGGTATCATTTTAACCAATGGACTAAAGGCATTGAAGGAAATTATTAAATTGATGAAATTCAAGAACCTTAAGGGCAGCACAGTGGCGCAGCAGTAGAGTTGCTGTCTAAATGCCAGAGACCCGGGCTCGATCCTGAATGTGGATGCTGTCTGTACAGAGTTTGTACATTCCGCCAGTGAACAAGTGGGCTTTCCTGGGTGCTCCGGCTTCCTCCCACACTCCAAAGACGTGCAGGTTTGTAGGTTAATTAGCTTTGGAAAATTGTGAATAGTGTTTAAGATAGACCTAGTGTACTGGTGATCATTGGTTGGCAAGGACTTGGTGGGCCGAAAGGCTGTTCCCACGTTATATCGCTAAACTAAACTAAATATTGCTTTCACCAAGATAGGGCTCCCAAGATATGGAAAGTGATCCTTGTCTTACAGGGTCTCACTGTGAACACATTTTTTTGGAAGACAGGCTTATGCATCAGGGCAGCACAGTGGACGATTTCCATCTTGTAGATATTGAGTGCATTGCCCATCCTCTGATGTGCTTCAATGGTACTTTATAGTCACATGCACTTAGATACAGTGAACTAAATTGTTTTCAATACAATCCAGTAAAATCATAATAGATATAAGCACAATCATACAAGAGTGCAATGATTGTAGTGTAGGAGTAATAGATTTCATTTGAGGAAATAATCAAAGTATCTCCACGTTTCCAGCACCATCTTGTTCTCCTCAAGTTCCAAGTTCTTAAAAAAGTCTGAGTTGGTGTAGGTGTTGGCCTGGCCTGGCGATGCTGTTAATGTCCTCCACCACTGCTCTGTGCTGCTGCAGGCCATGTCTGATCTGCACACTCATCCCAAAGCATCAATTGAACTTGAAAGCATCAATGATGACAAGGGCCCTGGCCTCTTAGTATGTACAAACACATGTTTCATAGGTATATTGCAACTCATCTCTTGATATTTCGGTGACCATTTAGAACCAGGCCCTTCAGCCCACCAACTTCATGCCAACCACTGCATCTATCTTTGCTTGTTCCATTTACCTGCATTTGGTTCATCGCCTTCCACGGGGTGGGAGATTGCAACCTTCATGTGGTCTGCCCTGTTTCGACTAATGCGATCAACTCGACGTGCACAAATGGAAGATCAAATAGAACAAGTTGTCCTACAACTTTCGTGTGGCGTGCACAGCCAATGTGCACGCCACACAAAAGAAGAAGAAGATAGCCTTCCACGCCTTGGCGATTCAAATGCTTGTCCAGACGCTTCCTAAATGTTGTTAATTTCAATTCAGTTTAGTTTATTGTCGCACAATGAAAAACTTTTGTTGCATGCTAACCAGTCACTGGAAAGACAATAACATGATTACAATCAAGCCATTCACAGTGTATGGATACATGATAAGGGAATAACGTTTAGTGCAAGATAAAGCCAGTAAAATGAGTGTACATGGGTTGACTACCTCCTCAGGCAATGCATTCAGATTTCAACCATGCACGGGTGAAAAACTCCCCCTCAGATCCCCACTTAACTTCTTACCTCTCACTTTATACCTATGTCCTCTTGTTTTAAACATCCCATCAAGCAAAAAAGATTCTCACTACTGTCTGGCCCGCCTCATAATTCTGCATACCTCTAAAAGATCACCAATTAGCCTCCTCTGCTCCAAGCAAACAAACCCAGCCTATCCAATCTCTCCCTATATTTGAAATGCTCAATGATCGAGGCAACGTTCTAGTGAATCTTCTCAGCATCCTCTTCATCGCAATTGCATCCTTTGTTCGCATGGTGACTGCAACCACACACAATATGCCAAGTATGACCTAACCAATATCTCATAAGGTTGTAACCTGACATCTCTATACCACAGCAGTTTGCTTGGCACAGTGGTGTAGTGGTAGAGTTGCTGCCTGACAGCGCCAGAGACTCAGGTTCGATCCTGACTATGGGTGCCGTCTGTACAGAGTCTGTACGTTCTCCCTGTGACCACATGGGTTTTCTCCAGGTGTTCCGGTTTCCTCCCGCACTCCAAATATATACAGGTTTGTAGGTTAATTAGCTTTGGTAAAATTGTAAATTGTCCTAAGTGTGTAGGATAGTGCCAGCGTATGGGGTGATCGCTGGTCAGCGTGGACTCAGTGGGCCGAAGGGCTTGTTTCCACGCTGTAAAAAGTCTAAAGCTGATGAAAGCAAGCACCCCAATACCTACACCACCCTGACTACCTGTGTTGTCATGTTCAAGGATGAATAACACTTTTGCGGTTCCTTTAACAGGGTACCACATAGTTTGCTGGTCTGTAATGTTAGATCACATAAGACAGAGGGCAAGGTTGGATACAAAATTAGCTTAAAGGTAAGAGGCAAAGGAAGGTGGCACAGACTTATTTTTCAGACTGGAGACCTGTGACAAGGGGTGTGTCGCAGGGGTCGTTACTGGCTCCACTGTTACTTGTTATTTATATGAACAATCTTCTTGAAAATGTGGGTGGCGCAGTTAAAGTTTGCAGATTACACTGAAATTGGCAGTATAGTGAACATTGAACACCAATGTCTAAGAATACACTGGGATCTTGTTCAATTGGGCCAATGAACTGAGAAGAGGCAGATGGAGTTTAATTCAGCTAAAGGTTGATAAAACCAATTGGATCAATTGCCAGGTGAGGAACGGTTGTTGGAATTTAATACAGAGAAATGTGAAGTGTTGGATTTTGGGAAGTCTAACATGGGCAGGACCGACACTGTGAATGGTAGGGCCCTGGGGAGAGTTGTAGAGCAGAGTAGAGGGATCTAGGAGTGCAGGTGCATGGTTCCTTGAAGGTCGAGTCGCATTTAGATAAGGTGGTCAAAAAGGCTTTTGGCACATTGGCCTTGATCAGTGAGGGTATTGAGTACAGAAATTGGGAGGTCATGTTGTGTAAGACGTTGGTGAGGTAGCATTTAGAGTATTATGTCGTTCTGGGCACCATGTTATAGGAAATATGGTGTCAAGCTGGAAAGGGTACAGAGAAGATTTACAAGGATGTAGACTGGGACTCTATTCTTAGAGCGCAGGAGGATGAGGGGTGATCTTATAGAGGTGTATAAAATCATGAGAGGTATAGCTAAGGGTAGATGCACAGAGTCTCTTTCCCAGAGTGGGCGAATTGAGGACAAGAGGACATAGGTTTGAAGTGAAATGATTTAATAGGAATCTGAGGGGTACCTTTTTGACACAAAGGGCGGTGGGTGTATGGAACAAGCTGCCAGGAGGTAGTTGAGGCAGGGACTATCCAAACATTTAAGAAACAGTTCGACAGGTACATGGATGGGACAGGTTTGGAGAATACGGGCCAAACACAGGCAGGTGGGACTAGTGCATCTGGGACATGTTGGCCGGTGTGGGCAAATTGGGCCGATGGGCCTGTTTCGACATTGTATCACTCTATGACTTGGACAGGTACATGGATAGGAAAGGATTGGAGAGATATGGCCCAGGCGCAAACAGGCTTGGTTAACTCGGTTAGGCCAATTAGTTGGCAAAGATGAGTTAGGCCAAATGGCCTGCTTCATAGAAACATAGAAAATAGGTGCAAGAGTAGGCCATTCAGCCCTTCGAGCCAGCACCGCCATTCAATAAGATCGTGGATGATCATCCAAAATCAGTACCCCGTTACTGCTTTCTCCCCATAACCCTTCATTCCGTTAACCCTAAGAGCGAAATCTAACTCTCTCTTGCATACATCCAGTAAATTGGCCTCCACTGCTTTCTGTGGTAGAGAATTCCACAGATTCATAATTCCATGGACTGATTGCCAGGTAGTAGAGAATGAATCTCATTCATTGAATAAAGACCAATATCATGAATGAAATCCCAGGCCAGGAACAGAATTTCAAGCAATGAATGGAATACTGTCACGTCTACTGAGTGCGTGACAGTCCAGTTCACTGCTGTATAGCTCTATAACTCTAGCAACTATGGACCAATACTCCAAATTCATTCTTCTCATCAATACTCTCTGGGAACCCTACTGTTAACTATGCATGTCCTTCCAAGGTGCATCACTTTGAATTTATCAGGATTATATGTCATCTTCCATTGCTTTCGAGCTGATCAATATCATTCTAATTTAATCCTAGTTCAATCATATATATCACACCAACTGCATTACCATTAATTAATCCAATTTCCTCAAAGTGATGGATAATGGTTGTCACAGATCAATCTTTCTTGCAGTTTTCTCGCTGCTACACTCTATAGTTTCTCAACCTATCATACTATCCTTTGTAAATAATGAAGTAACATTTGGTACTCTTGTATTCATCTCTGATATTATCATGATGGTCATTTGATCAGATCAGGTGTCAGAGGTAATGGGGAGAATGCAGGAGAATGGGGTTAGGAGGGAGAGATTGATCAGTCATGATTGAATGGCAGAGTAGACTTGATGGGCTGAATAGCTCAATTCTACTCCTATTGCTTATGACCTTATGATCAGGCCCTGGTATTTCTTCTATTCAATACTGTCTCACTACCTACAACACCTCTTTTTTTTTTGTTTCATCTGCCAAACCACACTGATGGTTCTAGTTTACAATGTGTAGTCACCAGAGGTTTGAACAACATCCTATTCATTCTGAAGATTAGCTTCACTTTAGTGGGTAGGTTGTTGGGGTAGAGTAAGTAATACGGAGACACAAAAGACTGCAGATGCTGGACTTTTGAGCAAAACACAAAGTGCAGTAAAAGAACTCAACAGGTAAAGCAGCATCTGGGGAGGGAATGAATGGATGATGGGTGATTTTCCTTAATCTTGTCCACCCAGTGGGAGTTCATACCACTCTTCACCTTATTAAATTTCTTGAAGTACCCCTCCTCCCTAAAATTTCTATACTTGGCCTTTCCCTGTTTTCAGTTCCCCTGCTCAGTAAACCTCAGTTGGAGTGGCAAATTTTCTTTACTATCAGGTGGCACTCCTGTTGATAACCAAACATACATCTAACCCCAACCCTTGAGTTGGACTAGCACAGTTTATATACCACTGGATGTTACCCCTGTTAATAAACCGAATTACATTTAACACTGTTCTTAACCTTAATCCTAATTCACTCCAATGGTGTTTAACTATATGTAGCTACATCAGTAGCAGTATTCTTGCATATATATATATATATATATATATATATATATATATATATATATATATATATATATATATATATATATATGTGTGTGTGTGTGTGTGCGTATATGTGTCACATAGCACAATGCGAATAAAAACCGACAGTAATATTAATATATACAAACAGTCATAGAAACATAGAAACATGTCATGTCAGATGATCATGTGGCCTATACTGAGCATGATCTACTTTCTATTTGAAAGCTTTTTGGTCCAATCTGTGTCCTATTCTGTACTTCGGTAAGATGAGGGATGGGGGATGAATGTGGGTTGAGCAACAAGGACTAAGATAGTGAGGGAATTAAAAGGGAGTTTGTAAGAGGGACGCATTAAGAGGAGATTCTGAGGAATAACATATGGGCAGATGTGTGTAGCTAAGTTGTGAGTATGTATATCAACATACGTGTGTGTGAATGTCTTAGATCTCCTCGCCACTGTACCAAGACCTTGCTCTGCCAGGTCTATGTAATTGATGTCCCACATCAAAGGAAAACACACACAAGCATCTTCTGTGCACCAACTGTGATAGAACCAACTCATTCTCTTATCCTGAAGGGCTGAGAGAGAAGATGAGGGGCTATGCTGGATAATGAACAGTATAATGTATTATTGTATAACTATGAGGGATTTGCCTTTTTAAAAGCCTTGGTATTACATTTTTGCTAGGCACATTTTCCTCGGATGTCATCTGTGAGCAATCGTACCACCCCGCAAGAACCTGTCAGAAAATCACAAGCACATTGTCCATCATACTCATAGCACACCATCATTACAAGTTTGAAGGACCTGATACTGTGATAGATCACAGGATCATAAGTGATAGGAGCAGAATTAGGCCATTCGACCCACCAAGTGTAGTCCACCATTCAATCGTGGGTGATCTATCTCTCCCTCCTAACCCCATTCTCCTGCCTTCTCCCCGTAACCTCTGACACCTGTACTAATCAAGAATCGATCTATCTCTGCCTTAAAAATATCCACCCACTTGGTCTCCACAGCTATCTGTGGCAAAGAATTCCACAGATTCACCACCCTCTGACTAAAGAAATTTCTCCTCATCTCCTTCCTAAAAGAACGTCCTTTAATTTTAAGGCTATGGCCTCCAGTTCTAGACTCTCCTACAGTCCCTGGTAAAGTCAATCATATTTGAGTTGAACAAAGCGCAAAGTGCTGGAGAAACTCAGCGGGTCAGGCACCATCTGTGGAGGGAATGGACAGCTCACTAGAAGAGGCCTGCTCAGAAACTTTGTTCATATGTTCATGTCACAGGAGCAGAATTAGGGCATTGGGCCCATTGAGTCTACTCCTCCAATCATGGCTGATCTATCTTTCCCTCCCAACCCCACTCTCCTGCCTTCTCTCGCTAATCTTTGTTACTAATCAAAAATCTCTATATCTCCACTTTAGAAATACCCAATGACTTGGCCTTCAGAGCCATATGTGGCAATGAATTCCACAGATTCCATGTCCTCTGGCTATTTGTCTATCCATCAACCCTCAGAGTTATTGCAGTACAGTTGTTGTCATGTAGGAATCATGCTAACCAATTTGAATACAACATTGTCCTATTAGAGTGTTAATGACCACAAAACCTGCTGATGTTAACCAAGGAAAGTTTCTGCCCAGGATGTCATGTATAGTTCATAGAATCATATACAATTTACAGCGTGGATAATGGCCTCTTGACCTATCGTATCAATGCCAATCGCAAAGAGCTACTGAACCAAATTCCACTTGCCAATGCACGCTCCATATACAATACCTGCTGGTCAGAATTAATCAATAACATGCCCAAATACTTTTAAAATATGATGAGCATTTCTACCTCTATCTGCCTTGCAGACAACGAGTTCCAGATCTTTTAGATCCTCAGGATTAAAATATTTTCCCCATTTCCCCACAACCACTCCAACCAACTACTTTAAATTTGCATCATCCAGATTTCAAATTCTATTAAATCTTTACCCACTCACCTTAAACCTATGTCCCCTGATTCTTGTTTCCCCTACTCTGGATAAAACACTGTGCATTTCTATCTCTTCCCCTCATGACGTTATACACCTCAACAAGTTCGCCAATCAGCCTCCCGTACTCCAAGGAATAAAGTCCTAGCCTGCCCAGCCTCTCCCTATAGGTGATGCCCTTGTACATCAGGTCCATTTACATCCTTGTAAATCATCTCTGCACTCTTTACAGCTTAATAACATCCTTCCTATTGCAGGGTGACCAAAACTGAGCAAAGTACTCCAAATGCGACTCAACAGCATCTTACTCATCTGTAACATAACATCCCAACATGTATGTGTAGGAAGGAACTGCAGATGTTGGTTTATACTGAAGATAGACTCAAAATTCTGGAGTAACTCAATGGGCCAAGAGGCATCTCTGGAGAAAAAGAACAGTTTTGGGTTAGAACGCTTCTTCAGATTTCTTCCAGTCTGAAGAAGTGTTCCAATCCAAAACGTCACCTATCATTTTCCTCCAGAGATGCTGCCTGACCCATTGGGTTACTCTAGCATTTTGTGTCTATCCCAATGCTATCCTCAATACCTTCTTGACCACCCTATGTACCTTTGATGCCACTTGAATGGAAGTGAATTGAATTGAATACTTACCTGCACACCTAGATCCATCTGCTCAACCACTTCCCAGAGTCCTGCCATTAACTGTGAAAGTCCTGACATGGATTGACTTCCCAAAATGCAATGCCTCACACTTAGAATCATAGAATCATAGAAACATAGAAAATAGGTGCAGGAGCAGGCTATTCAGCCCTTCGAGCCTGCACCGCCATTCAATATGATCATGCTGATCATCCAACTCAGTATCCTGTACCTGCCTTCTCTCCATACTCCCTGATCCCTTTAGCCACAAGGGCCACATCTAACTCCTACTTAAATATAGCCAATGAACTGGCCTCAACTACCTTCGGTGGCAGAGAATTCCACAGACTCACCACTCTCTGTGTGAAAAAAGATTTTCTCATCTCGGTCCTAAAAGACTTCCCCCTTATCCTTAAACTGTGACCCCTTGTTCTGGAGTTCCCCAACATCGGGAACAATCTTCCTGCATCCCCAATCCCTTAAGAGTTTTGTAAGCCTCTATAAGATCCCCCCTCAATCTCCTAAATTCCAGCGAGTACAAGCCGAGTCTATCCAGTCTTTCTTCATATGGAAGTCCTGCCATCCCAGGAATCAGTCTGCTGAACCTTCTCTGTACTCCCTCTATGGCAAGAATTTATTTCCTCAGATTAGGAGACCAAAACTGTCCAGGTGTGGCCTCACCAAGACCCTGTACAACTGCAGTAGAACCTCCCTGCTCTTGTACTCAAATCCTTTTGCTATGAATGCCAACATACTATTCGCTTTCTTCACAGCCTGCTGCACCTGCATGCCTACTTTCAATGACTGGTGTACCATGACACCCAAGTCTCGTTGCATCTCCCCTTTTCCTAATCGGCCACCATTCAGATAATAATCTACCCTCCTGTTTTTGCCGCCAAAGTGGATACTCAAATTTATCCACATTATACTGCATCTGCCATGCATTTGCCCACTCACCCAACCTATCCAAGTCACCTTGCAGCCTCCTAGCATCTTCCTCACAGCTAACACTGCCCCCCAGCTTCGTGTCATCTGCAAACTTGGTGATGTTGCATTCAATTCCCTCATCCAGATCATTAATATATATTGTAAATAGCTGGGTTCCCAGCACTGAGCCTTGCGGTACCCCACTAGTCACTGCCTGCCATTCTGAAAATGACCCGTTTACTCCTACTCTTTGCTTCATGTCTGCCAGCCAGTTCTCTATCCACATCAATACTGAACCCCCAATACCGTGTGCTTTAAGTTTGTATGCTAATCTCTTATGTGGGACCTTGTCGAAAGCCTTCTGAAAGTCCAGATATAACATCTACAGGTTCTCCCTTATCCACTCTACTAGTTACATCCTCAAAAAATTCTATAAGATTCGTCAGACATGATTTACCTTTCATAAATCCATGCTGACTTTGTCCAATGATTTCACCACTTTCCAAATGTGCTGCTATCCCATCTTTAATAACTGACCCTAGCATTTTCCCCACTACCAATGTTAGACTAATTGGTCTGTAATTCCCCGTTTTCTCTCTCCCTCCCTTTTTAAAAAGTGGGGTTACATTAGCTACCCTCCAATCCTCAGGAACTACTCCAGATTCTAAAGAGTTTTGAAAAATTATCACTAATGCATCCACTATTTCTGGGGCTACTTCCTTAAGTACTCTGGGATGCAGCCTATCTGGCCCTGGGGATTTATCGGCCTTTAATCCATTCAATTTTCCTAACACCACTTCCCGGCTAACCTGGATTTCACTCAGTTCCTCCATCTCATTTGACCCCCAGTCCCCTGCTATTTCCAGCAGATTATTTATGTCTTCCTTTGTGAAGACAGAACCAAAGTAGTTATTCAATTGGTCTGCCATGTCCTTGTTCCCCATGATCAATTCACCAGTTTTTGACAGCAAGGGACCTACATTTGTTTTAACTAACCTTTTTCTCTTCACATATCTATAAAAACTTTTGCAGTCCATTTTTATGTTCCGTGCCAGTTTTATTTCATAATCTATTTTCCCTTTCCTAATTAAGCACTTTGTCCTCCTCTGCTAGACTGAATTTCTCCCAGTCCTCTGGTAGGCTGCTTTTTTCTGGCTTATCTGCATTAAACTCTATTAACCATTCCCCAGCCCAACTGATCAAGATCCTGGTGTATTTTTTTTATAACCATCTTTGCTATCTACGATACCATCCACTTTAGTTTCATCTGCATACTTACGCCACCCATACCCCTCAAACGTTGGGTGCCTCAATTAAGTGGTCAGAAAGGCTTTTGGCACATTGACCTTCATCAGTCGAGTATAGAGTATAGAAGTTGGGTGGTCATGTTGCAGTTGTATAAGACGTTGGTGAGACCGCATATAGAATATTGTGTTCAGTTCTGGGCACAATGTTATAGGAAAGATATTGTCAAGCTTGAAAGGGTTCAGAGAAGATTTACGAGGATGTTGCCAGGGTGTGAGCTAGAGGGAGAGGTTGAAATGTCTGGGTCTCTATTCCTTGGAACAAAGGAGGATGAGGGTGATCTTATAGAGAGGTATATAAGATCATGAGAGAATGCCCAGAGTCTCTTGCCTCGAGTAGGGAATTCGAGGGCCAGTTGGACATGAAAATATTTAATAGGAATCTGAAGGGTAACATTTTCACAAAAAAAAGGTGGTGGGTGTGTGGAACAAGCTGCCAGATGAGATAGTTGAGACTGGGACTATTCCAAAGTTTCAGTAACAGGTAAACGGGTACATGGATAGGACAGGTTTGGAAAGATATGGACCAAGTGCAGGCAGGTGGGACTAGTGTAGCTGGGACATGTTGGCCGGTGTGGACAAATTGGGCTGAAGGGTCTGTTTCCTCACTGTATCACTCTATGACTCTGTCTTCCTACAACTGCCTCTGTTTGAAACAGTTTTCCTGGCTTATTCAATCTTTCCTTATAGGTAGAATTTTCCAGTTAAGACGACACCTTTTTAAATCTCCTCTGCATCCTCTCCAGTGAAATATTTTCGCGTAGGATGGTTACTAGAACTGTACATACTATAGCGGTTGTGAACTAACTGGTGTGCACAGTTCTAAAATAACTTATCTTACTGTATAAATGAAAGAATCCCATATGTCTTCTTAAGTACCTTATTAATCTGTCTTGCTGTGTCTTTTAGCATATTTGGACATACATATATGCCAAAGTTTCTCAGTCTTGCATCCCACTCAGTACCATACAGTACGTAGGAAGGAACTGCAGATGCTGTTTTATATTGAAGATAGGCACAAAGTGGTGGAGTAATTCAGTGGGTCAGGCAGCATCACTGGAGAAAAAGGATGGGAGGTGATTCGGGTCAGAACCCTTCTGGAGACTGCTAGTCTGAAGAGGGGTTCCAACCTGAAAAATCACCCATCCTTTTGAGTTTCTCCAGCACTTTGTGTCTATCCCCACTCAATACCCTGCTGTTTATTGTATGATACCCTACCTTGTAGACCTTTCAATGCAAAATTCTCCTTTCTTCCTGGAACAAGAAGAATCTTTTACATCGACCTGAGAAGCCAGTGCCATATCTGAAAGACAGCAGATTTGACTTTAATGCATGCACTTGAGAGTGTGCTGTTGAGTCAGCCTTGATATTTGGACATACTAGCCAGTAGGGATAATTGATAAAGTTCTAACTTTGTGGCATTTTTGAAACCAAATGAAATCATTGTACGTTATAATATTATATGATACAAAACACTGTCTATTATTTTGATAAAAGGTGAATCTTAGTACCTCTGAGGGCACAGAATCGAATATTAAATTACGGACTTTACACACTCTTTTGTGGTGTATAGCAACTGTGAAGTTGTTACAGAGAAACACAGAGAAACAGGACAACCCTATAGATTCAAGAGTAATAAATGAAATTATTTACAACCAACTCCATTTAGTTGGCAATTAATAATCCTGGATTTTATTTTTACACACAATTCCAAACATGTCCTTTTGTTCTTGGCCGGCTTTTAAACTCCGCGAACAAAGGCACAGATTCTAACTTGACTAACATCTCGTGCTACGGTTATTCGAAACTTGAATGTTGTATTTCTCGCCATTTTGATGTTGTTGTTGTTGTTGAAAACTGCAGGGTGTTCCTTATAGAACCAGATCGGTTAACATATTTAACGGTGGCAATGTGGCATTGTAGGCAAAAACAATCTTTATGACGAAAATTGAAACGAGAGCCTTTCATTATGCAGCTGCGAAAGGGGATAGGAAAGTTCTCTTGCTAGATTTGCGGCGCCGATCTCGGTGCTTTTTTTGCAAGAATATTTCTGTATAATTGTCTATTGTACTCAACAATAGCAAGGCGCGTTTCTGTTGACCATGTTTATGTGGTTCAATGCTTATGTGGTTCAATTCCTATGCAGTGTAAATAGATGGATCTAATCCCCGTGATATTTGCATAGCTAAACGTTTGTTGTTCATGCAAATACGTATAATCAATGGGGAAAATTAATGTTGGCATCCAAATTCAACACCTTTTCACTTTCCTGTCGTTCTGTCTACGTTTAGGTAAGGTACAGTACGTTGTGACGTTGCGTTGTCGCCTTGCATTTTATTAATGTGTTTTTCTTTCCAGATTATTCAGATTATTTTTCACAGATGATAAATTTATATCTGTGCATTGTTTTCAAATATTTGTCATTAGTCTATGCATAAATAACATTTAAACATTTTCAGGAATGGTCTAATTATGTTCGGTCATTTGGCTCTGATGCGTTGATGGTGTTACAAAATATTTTCCTCACACAGTTTGATGAGCTGGATTTTCTTGATAGGCTTACACAAAATGCCAGTTGGAATGTTTAATTTTCATCTGTATATGCAGCCCATCATCATTAAAGGCTGCAATTCTGCATCAAGCGAATTTCCTGCATCGGGTAAGCGGCGTTTTACACAATTTACTCACTTGTCTTGTTCCAAATTAGATTGAGGTAACGATTTGTTTAGTGAAAGTCGTCAGGTAGCAGGCAAAATTTTAAGGGACTCTGATTTCAGATCTGACCGTTTGGCAGTTTAATTTCATTCAATTTGTCCGTGAAACAACAAGGGAGATAGCACAGTAACAAGCAAAGATCGGCAGACAGCAGGCTCGGGAATCTGTATACTTTGCTTCAGTTCATGGCTGCGCACATATATCCAGTGGTTACAAGTGTATATCCATAATAAAGATAAACACATAGGCGCATCAACTGGCCCCGCTCTAAAACGTCCTTTCGTGGGATTATACAATAATAACAGTAGTGTAATACAACCAGTGTAGATCTGTATGTTAATGCTGTAACTAACTCTTTCATAAATTGACATACGATACAGGGATTAATGTTACCCCCCCCCCGCCCGGCTTCCAACTTTACTCCCCCCTCTCGCAGGGGAAAGTGTTTTCCATACAGTATACCAGTTTAAAACTTAAACGAATATTTCCAGTAGCCGAGACATTTGTATTTGGAGAAAAAAAAAGCTGTTCAGATCTGTTAGACAATTCGATGAGCGTGACTTCACGAAAAAGCCTGACATGTATAAGAAGGTTCTCACTAATGAAATAAATAAATAAAATCAGCCGTCATTAACTTTAATTTTACTTAGGCTACAAGGTCACAGGGAGAAAAAAATTACATATTAATTCTCACTCTTACCGGAACGACCTAATGATGTCGGATTTTAGATTTTTCATGCATTAATGCGATTCATTATTTCCAAAAGTGACTTCAATAATATAAAGATATTACCTAACCCAATAAAACCTCTTTGCCACCCAGTGGAGTGAGATACCTAGTAAAAGCGTAATAGGGCCCAACGTAGATAATGCAATATTAACAATAATGTGAATTTAAAAATCTGTAGATTTAAAATGTCCATTTTGGAAGTTTTTTGTTTTCCATCTCTCGCCCATTCACTCGTCCACTCTCACTCTCACTCTCTCTCACTGCACTGTTCGTCGATTATTAGTATTTTCCGAGTTTTCCAAACTAATAAGTGCCACTATCAGGCGGTTGGAAGAGCTGGGAGCTTGCAGACTGGTGCTTTTGCTTTAATTGATATTGAACGAGCCGCTGGTAGACGGTAACAGGGCCACTGCTGGATAATTTGCAGTTTAATCAGCGTTTGTAATGAGAGCTGCTGATTATGGGCTGTTGGAAATAAAAGAGAGTTACAAGGAACGTCTGTCAGAGTCCGGTGATAATTCAGGACTAATTGTAGTGATTAAGGCAAACGGGATGACTTTGGGTTTGCTAATGTGCAAGCTGCCGGAGAATTCCTCCTGCTCAACCCCCAGCTCCACTGTGAATTCCGCATGTGCTACTCAATTTAAACCACAAATACATTGCTGTACAGGCTCCTGCTTTAATTTAGTGTGAGGTTCTTCCACTTTTTTTTATTTTCATTTATTGCTTAAACGAGGGAATTTAACGGACTAACCATTCTAAAGTTCACTTTACTTATTTAATTCATTACATAGAATACATCATGCTAATCCGAGTTAATGTACCACAGAAACAAGCCAGCCAGGTGCCTTTCTTTTGAGGTATAACATCTTGTTTTTCTTTTTAATAAAATTAAAGAAGTCTGGGGGGTTTTAAAATAATGGTCAACATTGCATTATTGCGTGGCTTATAGCCATTCAATCGCAAGTGCTAATGCTATAATTGTAAATAATAGCATTAAATGTGTAACATCGTGCAGTCGTAGAATGTTAGAGCATGTAAACAGGCCCTTCAGCCCATCGAGTCCGCACTGGCTATCACACAACCTTTTACACAGACAACACGAATCATTCTCCCAATCTTCTCGTTCGCACTCACCCCGCCCCTGGTTCTCTATTCATCTACGCGCATGCACAATTTACAGAGCCAAATGCGCGACCTGAGCCAGTGCGAAGAAGGGTTCCGATCCGTACAAAACCCATCCTTTATCTCCGCAGATGCTGCCCGGCCCGCTGAGTTACTCCAGCGCGTCGCGTCTATCTTCGGTATGAACCAGCGCCTGTGGTTCTTTGTTTCTAACACGTGAGACTTGACCGGAACACCCGGGAGAAACAGACAGAGGGAACCCACTTGCAAACTCCACATGGGCAGCAGCCAAGGTCAGAATTGAATCAGGCGGCAGTTTCACCAGCTGTGCCACTGTACAGACCACCCTTGGGAATACCACACAATACTGCGTAACTGTATTTATTTTCAATATTACTTGTTAACAAGTAATATTTTGATACTATTATCATACCTAAGCAATTATATAATGAATTTACCTCAGCGATCTGCGTCTGAGACATGTATTTGATTCATTCCAAGTCACTATTATGTCCTGAAAATTGCGTTATGGACAATCAGATCACGCAACATGAAATTAATTAATAAATTAATTTTCAAATAAGCACATTTTCTTTCTTTTTTTAAGTAATTCGCATCTCGCTTAATCTGGAATAATTAAAATACCTATTCAGGTAAATTATCTCAATGCAAACGTACTGTGACTTAAATACAGGGGTATTTTGTTCTAAACCAATCTTATATCTAAAGGTAAAACCTGAATTTTATATGCTGGAAATGAACAAACTACCAAACGCTGCATTTTAAACTATCTTACTTCAAAAACACTTTCCACTAATATTGCTATCTCTGCCAGGCATAACAATGTAAATCGTATGTTATTACCACGTCTGCAAGGACTTTATAATTTAAAAAAAACACCCTATTGTTTTGTTAGAATTAACGCGAGAGAATTGATGATATGCCAATGGAGATCCCGAATCGTTTCAGTAAATTTCATTCCTATTTTAATCCATATTTAATCAGCATACTAAAATATACCATGCACTGTCAGAAATAGCTTGCTGAATCTCACCTGTTTATGCAGAACATGTATAATAAAGAAGCCAGATTTGTGGGTTTTTGATTATAAAGTGCAATAGCTAATTTTCAGAACAACGCTTCCAGATGAGTTGATGGACATGACAAATTATATTCATGTCGTATCTGGGAGAATTTGCAGCTTTGCTAGAGTCCTGTTTCAGCTACCCGCAGAATTATAAAATTGAAATTAGTGAGAATGTGAGTGTGAAGAGAAGTTGGTAATTAGCAAGCGTGGAGGAGAGAGGAACAGATATGGGAAGGGAAGGGGGGGGGGGGGGGGGGGGACCAGGTGAAACTGCTAGCTCCTAGGGCTCGAGATGAACTTGAAGAAGCACCAGAAGTACCGTCGCTATAGATGATACAGCAGCCAATATTATTTCCCCCTGTTCAAATGTGACCACCAGGAGGAATGAAGTCAGACAGTTGGATAACGGGCATTTCTAATCTCATTTTGCTATTTTTCCAATCCCACGCAGAACACAGGTTTAATAAAAATAACTTTTGCATCCATGTGTCTGCTTCTTTTTACATCTGTATTAACATCATAAACAAACGTACTTGGAAATTATGTTCGTGTTGTATCAATCCAGACAATTAAACAGTTGACACAGAATGTTTTACATGTGCAATTATTTGCCATTTACTTTGCTTTGAACAATAGGTCGTATTTATAACATTATTGATTTGATTGATCTGCTTTAAAGTTCACTATATAAATAGAAATTCTAGCTTCATTGGAAAATAAATGATTCGGACAAATATATATTCATATTATTACTTGTTTCTTGTTAACCATAAAAACTCAAATTATATTTAATACGACGTCAGCATTGCAATAATACAGAACAGTAAGCAGATTATCACGGTTTTTACCTGAGCCTCCTACTTCCAATAAACACCAATAATGTGTTTAAAACGCATTTATCCAAATATATTCAATGTGGTGGGATGATTAAACTTTATTAACAATCTGGCCATTTGGTCCACGTTTTTTTTTCAGTTTTACGAACCATTCTGAAAACGAAGCTTATTTCTGAAATAAGTGCTAGTTATAAATTGGATGTAATAAATATTTGCCGGTAGATTAGCTGGGGAGAATGTGTGAGTGCTCTGTTTGGACCTGTAACCTCTCCAAAGCTGTGAGTTCTGCGCCAGATTAGCCCCATCCATCCAGTGTCAATGGCTGTCTTGTTGAGAAAATCAGTGAGTAAACACGGCTGACAGAGAGGGGGTCTCATCTGATTACTGTTACAAATAGACTGCAAACTCCATGATGATGAAGCAGTCTTCACATTGGAGTCTCCACCCTTTGGATGACAGCGATGCTTCTCCCAGGGTCCCGTGTCCTGCTGTTCCCACTTTGTCCTCCATCAATCATACTATGGTGTCCTGGATGCTTTATAGAGTCAGTTAATATCCCTGCCTTCATCTCTATTCACTTAGAATGATGTGTCATAAGGTCCAGGGGCATCTGTCAGCAGAGACAGGGGGAAAATCCTGGGACCTTAAGTGAAGAAGCCATTGAAATTCCGTGTGTGTGTGTGTGTGTGTGTGTGTGTGTGTGTATGTGCGTGTGTCTATGTTTGCATGTCTGTTGTACGTGTGTGCGAACGTCTGTGTATAGCACTTCAAAAATCCAGTGGTTGCTTTCGATATGTACTTCTTTGGACGTTATTGTGGCTGTAAGCTTATAGATTTTAATATTTATTTAAATAGTTTGCCGGCATTCCAATCATTCAGAATGTCTTCAATTTACATCATGCATTAAAATCACATAATATTACGGCCCTCCAATTTAGAAATAGTATATACCACAAAGTGAGTCATGTCACAATGATGTACATTGTGACATGATTGGTGGTCTTCAAAGGCAAGTTGGGTGCTCTAGATACAATTGCCGTATACGCGTGTAAAGTAAAATACATCTGAGCTGATTAATATCTGAATACAGATGAAGTGTTCAAACGAAATAGATTTATATTCTATATCTAATTAAGGCAATTACAAACAGACCTAGAATAATATAAACACGAAATCGTAAAACCTTAAAAGTCTGTACCTGAGAAATTGCAATTCTATTTCCGCCTCATATACAGAGCTACAAAAGTAACACCAGTGCAAATTTACAACCATATCTGATGTGAATAGTTTCCCTCCGATATCTTTATACAACGTGTCTTTATGCAACTTATTCGTCTAACTAGTAACTGGACTGGTGTTTTCTGGGTGAAGTGGCAACATTCTGGGTAAATTAGTTAGCGGACAGTTTATTCTGGGTAAAGACTTCACTCAACTCGAAATCTTGTTACTAAGTAGTTAAGTTAAAAACCTTCACCTTAAATTTGAGCAACTTTATAACAGACTCCAGCGTTTGGCCTTTCGATGAAATATCGTGATAAACGTAAATTAGTTTTATCTACATCTAACGGAAATAGGTATGCAGCAAGATAATAGAGTATAGAGTGACAATTCAGGAGAATGTTCAGAAAGATTGTATTCTCGTTAATATTATTAGACGCTTGTCATTAGTTAGGTTACTGAGATGATTGATGCATTGTTCACGAATTAGCATATAATTACAGATCCTCTTGTAAGAAATATGCAAGTGATGCTTTCCGATTCAGAAAACTTTAAACAAATTATTAACGTAGGAAAGAACGACTGGCACGATTGTGTTTTACATGTTATGGGTATGTAATATTTGTTTGGGAAGTCACAATACATCAGCGTTCATATCTGAATTCAAATGCATGCCCTTACTAACATTATTTATTTAAACGTTGATTATGGAAACGTTACTGTCTGTGATCCCCCCCCCCCCAAAAATCAGAAATTAAGATTAATATATCGGTAATTAAAAACAATTTTGAAAAGTTTATTTTATTTAAGTGTGATGCAAATTGGCAATTTAAAAATCACGTCCAAGTTTGTTCTTGCGAATAATGCAAGTGATGTAAAGACCGTTTTACACACCTCATTTGCTAACGGACTGTTTAACTCAATGTACTCCTATTCACAAAATTGCATTGATCATCACCGCTTTTATCCTATACCACACTGGATCAAATGTCCCATTAAACGACAAATGATTTCATATTGATCATATTTTTCCATAAATGAGCGATAACAAATATTAATAGTTCAGTGTTGGTTGGACTGTGCAGTCTTATTCAGAAGTACATATAAAGGGTTAAATTTAATCTGCAGCAAAAGTTTTAGGTAAATAATCCAAAATGTGTTTAGCTATGTATAGCTATATCAGTAGCAGTAGTCTCTACTTGTAAAAGCAAATCCAGTGCATTTATTTACATAGTAATCTGCAGTAGTGTTATTACAATAATATTTTATTTTAATGGTCGCTAAAGTATATATTCAGTTTTTAAACATACCGAGTCTAAACAAAACAAATCAATATCACATTAAGGAAAATCTTCAAATGTGTTTTTACCCACTTAATCACCGAAACAGTCCTACCCGAATGCATTTCATTTAATTCATTAATTAAAACACCAGTTTTGTTTAAATAAAATTAGGATCGTTAGAATCAATATGTATTTTTGTTAAATTGTCTCGCCAAATTATTGGTAATAAATCTGCACTATTTGTAGGTTAGAAGACCATCATAATTATCGCCATCATAATTATTGAATTCATTACTCTTCAACTGGAAACATATCTCATATTTAGGAATATTATGATACACTAAATTACGTTGACACGTTATGACTTATTATATAAATCAGACTAATTTTGAGAAGCATCTTAGAACTATCAAAACTAAAAACTGAAAACTCAATTGAGGTCTTGCATTCGGTAATATATTGTAGTTATTGATTTGTTTTAAGCGTGTTATTTTGGCGAGATCAGCATCTTGCATTATCAACCACATTTAAAAGCAGTGGGGCCAAGAATAACTCGTCCCGTGAATCTGAATTAGGTTTCACAACCTCCTATATTATCATCCAAGTCGAGTTGATTACTTTCAGTGACTGCAAAAAAACACATTAAAATGAAAATATACAGAAACCAGTTTAATTTGAAAACTATTATATTTCTTATTAAACTTTTTAAAATCACTCGCCCGTTTGTTGATTCAAACATCAACTTGTTTTTTAAATTGAAAGTATTGCAATGTGAAATGTTCGTTATGTCCCCGTTTCGTTTTAATAACGTTGAAATCACGTGCTATAAAATATGAGTTGTCGAAATATTGCAAAATATATCACTGATTGTAGGCAGTTTGCAACATTTTACCAAACGAGGACAGAAATGTCTATGTTATTTTGCTGGTATTTTAATTTCCACCCAGGACTGAGATTAAATGCACAGAAGAGCGAGTTTCATGTGGATT